>CM065381.1:27144835-27482335 GCA_033060915.1 Euryodendron excelsum | reverse complement strand
TTCCCTTTCTTGACCAAGTCTGAGAGAGGGTAGCGAAACGAGCTTTTTATTGTTTCTTGGATGGTTACTCCGGCTATAATCAATTGGAGATAGCCATGGAAGACCAAGGCAAGACCATATTCATGTACCCATTTGGCACCTTTGCTTACAAGCGTATGCCCTTTGGGCTATGCAATGCTCCAGCCACATTTCAAAAATATATGATCAATATTTTTAGTGATATGGTGGAGCGATTTTTGGAGGTCTTTATGGATGATTTTTCGGTGTATAGGGACACCTATGATCAATGTCTTGAAAATCTTGAGTCAGTACTTAAGAGATATGAAGAGAGTAATCTTGTTTTGAATTGGGAGAAGTGTCACTTCATGGTGACACATGGTCTAGTTCTTGGCCACATCATTGCTGGGAGGGGTGTTGAGGTAGATCCCACTAAGGTTGAGCTTATTAAAAAAATCCCTTCCCTAAGAACGTTAAGGATGTGAGGTCATTTCTTAGGCATGCTAGTTTTTACCAGTGTTTCATTTAATCTTTTAGTGTCATTTCTATGCCTCTATGCTCCCCCTTGGCAAAAGACACACCATTCAAATAGACTTCTCTTGTCAACTAGCATTTGACAAATTAAAAAATCACTTGATTACGGCCCCATAATCCCACCACCGGATTGGAACCTACATTTTAAGCTCATGTGTGATGCTAATGACTTTGCCATAGGGGTCATTTTAGGCTAAAGAAATGATAAGAAACCTCATGTGCTCCATTACACGAGCAAAACACTAAATGAGGCCCAAGTAAATTATACGATCACCAAGAAGTAATTGTTGGCCATCGTCTTTGCTTTGGATAAGTTTCGATCATATTTAGTGGGGTCTAGAGTGATAGTTTTCATCGACCACGCTACATTTAAATACCTTTAGTCCAAACAAGAAGTAAAGACTAGATTAGATAGATTCTCCTTCTTCAAGAATTTAATCTTGAAATTAGGGATAAAAAGGGTGTAGAAAACATTGTTGCGGATCATTTATCTCGCCTCCTTTTTAAGCACCCTACAAAAGATAACTCTCTTATTTGCGAGACTTTCCCCGATGAACAACTTATGTCTTGCAATGCCGTGAATCATGCCTTAACTCCGTGGTACGCTAATGTGGCTAACTATTTAGCCATAAAAGCAATCCCTTCTCGTTGGTCCTCATTGGACAATATGCGTTTTTTTCAACTAGTGAGGTAATTCTTTTGGGACAAGCCTTAGTTGTTTAAATATTCCTTGAATCAAGATGTGACGCGATGTGTGCCGGATGATGAATTCCAAAGTGTAATGGGATTTTTTAATTGTAATGGGATTTTTTCATTCTCATGCGTATAGGGGCCATTTCTCATTGAAAAAAATCGTGGCCAAAATTTTATAAAGTGTACTCTACTGGCCTACAATGTTTAAAGACATTCATTATTTTTGTGTGGCTTGTGATTGATGCCAAAGGATGGGAAGCCTTACTAGGAAACATATGATGCCCCTTAATCCTATTCTTATTTTGGAAGTTTTTAACTGTTGGGGCATTGACTTTATAGGTCCTTTTCCTAGTTCTTTTAGGACCTCTGCATTCTAGTGGCCATTGATTATGTTTCAAAGTGAGTAGAGGCTATCGCGGCATGGACCAATGACCATCATGTTGCGGTCAAAATTTTAACAGAATACATATTTTCCCAATTTGGTATGCCTCGACCCATCTTAAGTGATGGTGGCTTCCATTTTTGTAATAAGCCAATAAGGGTACTTATGAGAAAATATGGCATTATTCACAAGGTTGGCTGGCCCTACCATCCCCAAACACAAGGTCAAGTCAAATTAGCTAATCGAGAAATCAAGATAATCTTAGAAAAGATGGTCAATCTGTCTCAAAAGAATTGGTCTTTGCGCTTAATTGATGCATTATGGTCCTATCGAACAACTTATAAAACCATTTTCGATGTCTCCCCGTACCATCTTGTATATGGAAAAGCGTTTCACCTTCTGGTTGACGTAGAACACAAGGCATATTAGGCAATTCAACAATATAATGAGGGGTTAGATTAAACCTGCAACCACCGCAAGCTACAACTAAATGAACTTGATGAAATAAGAAATGATGCGTACGAGAATGCAAAAATTTCAAAGGCAAATATAAAAGTCTGTCATGACTAACACATGTAACGAAAAACTTTTCACGTCGGTCAAAAGGTTCGTCTCTACAATTCCAGGTTACATCTCTTTCAGGTAAAATTGAGAAGTAAGTGGTTCGGCCCCTATCGAATCGAGAAAATCTTTCCCTATGGTGCTATTGAGGTACAAAATTTTAAGAATGGCACAACTTTTAAGGTCAATGGGCAAAGGTTAACGCCTTATTTCGAGCCTTTCTGTGGCTAGGTAGATTGTGTGGATCTTATTGATCCACCAATCTTGATTTGACAATGGTTCGACTAAGGCCCCACCCCCTATTGTTTTTGTCCTCGGTCTAAATCGTGTTTTTGCCTTGAAGACAATGCAATCTCTTAAGTGGGGGGTGGACGAGCTTGTTTGGAGCTCTTTCTTTGTATAAATTGATAGTTTTTGTAGGCCTTATTTTGTATAGTTTTAGGTTTATTAGTTTTGAGTAATTATTTTACATTTTTTAAATTTTTTTATGCTTTCTTTATTTTTTCAAAAAAATATGGATTTATCGTTCAGACACACCGTCCGAACGGTGGGCAGTTAAGCATTCAATGATCGTTTGGACAGTGTTCAGAAGCGTATCAAACGCACAGTTCGTACGCACTTTTAACCATCCGGACACATTTTTGGCCGTCCAAACACATTTTTGCGTTCTGACGGTGCACTTCGGACATGCATCGAACGGTAGTCTAGTGCTTATAAATATGCATCTGAAGTGAGTTTAGACTCACTACAAACGCTATACAGAGAGGTTTTTTGAATCTTTGAGAGCTTTTGGAAGCTAGCGAGGCCCTACCGAAACCCGAGCACGCGCTCCTGACTCCTTTGTCAGTCGTTTCACGCCCCTCTAGCTATTCATGCGCCATTTCATCGTAGATAGTTAGTGTTTTTATAGATATTATTATTTCAATCGACTAGAGTATGGTAGGCAGAGGGGCCCCAGGTGCCCTTCCAGTTGGCCTAGTAAGGGCCCAGCCAACCCCAGACTATGACCATCACCATTTTGTGTCGGAGGATGCTTTGAGTCATTCTCCCAGACTTGGATTAGACGGGGACTAGTATTAGAGCGTTAGATGGACTTAGATCAGTTTAGAGACCTCGGGTTCTTATTAGCTAATGTTTCCAAGAGCAGGGGTTGGGTCCCTCTCACTACTTTTACGGGGGAATCTGGTTTTACTTTCCTCACCGAGTTCATGGCGAACGTGTCTATTTGTCGCATTACTTCGGCATATGAGCAGATTGTGTCCTAGGTCAGGGGGCACGAAATTGAGGCCACCCCTAGTACTTTTGCAGGGATTATAGAACTGCCTAGGTTAGTGGATCCTCAGTTTAGCTTCCCATCTAGGGGAGCCCCTAAGGACTTTGAGACTATTTCCGTTGAAATCTATTTCCCAGGCACTCAGTATATTGGTCGTCGGCAACTACCGGCTAGAGTATTGCTCCTAGTCTACTCCCCACTTTTCATTTTTTGTTGTCATTCCATTTACCCCATAGTGAGACATTCAGACGTTAAGAGGGTTAGGGTGAGTCTTTTGTAGGCCATAGGGATGAGGCGGACCATAGATCTCCTGCATTATATGTTTAGAATGCTTGCGGAGGAGTGTTTGCACCCACATGCTTAAGGTTCTATCCCATTCAGGATTTTCCTGACCCGAGTGATCGAGCCTGCACTTGGGGGCCCGATCATAGGTATGACTCGGCATTAGGCGTCGAGGGAGCCAGTTGATAGGTGCACCATCCAGCGATGACTTAGGTTGCGATAATAGCAGCAACAAATGCCCGATCACAAGCAGCTAGACCTTGTGGATCCAGCTCAATATAACCTACATATTCATTTTGAGCAGCCACAGGGTTAGCAACAGCAACACTTCTAGCCACCTCAAATGCCAAACCAATCATTGCAGATGCTTGTGTAGATGCAACAGACATTTGATGCTTTAGCTATAGCATCAGCACAGCTGTTTGGTGATATAGCGAGGCTAGAGAGTGCCATAGCTGTGGGAGCAGCCCAGCATCAAGACCTTATAGCTGTTCAGACCTCACACATTGTTCATATTGCTACACTAGAAGGCCAGATCCGAGTCTAGACCGAGCATATTATTACTCTTGAGGGTCAGACCCGAGGTCAAACCAGGATCATCGAGGAGTTGTTCATTAAGGTCTGGGCTCTTAGGATAGCCACAGCACCACCCCCT
Organism: Euryodendron excelsum; assembly: GCA_033060915.1. Taxonomy (NCBI): domain Eukaryota; kingdom Viridiplantae; phylum Streptophyta; class Magnoliopsida; order Ericales; family Pentaphylacaceae; genus Euryodendron; species Euryodendron excelsum. The sequence continues at coordinate 27,477,958 of CM065381.1, read as the reverse complement.
GATGACGATGGGGATGATTTATCATAGTTTAAGGTTTAGATGCATCTTGTACACATATAGCATATGATTACATCATGTTGTATCTAAAACCCTGTTTTAATATAGCAGATAATAATTTGAGCATTCTCTACTGTACATCCTTTTATGTATAACCGTTATATCTATTCTGTATGTTTGGATTGTTTAGATACAAGTGTGCTCAAACATTGGTATATTTTATTCACTTGTACTGTTCTGATGGAGATTATGATATTGTGTGGTATCGGTCCATATTTTCAAATCCTTGTTGTTTTCAAAATCACAATCCTAGAATGGTTCTAATCTTCTTATGGTTAGAAAGGTTTTAGGAAAGTGAGATATTTTTAAAAGCTTGCAAAAGTCCACATTCAAATTCTCTTTCCAAAATTGCTTTTTTTAAATCCTCTCTAAAATCTCTTTACAAATCCACTTTCTAAAACTTCTTTTCAAATCTATTTCCTAAAAACTCTTTCCAAAAGTCTCCTTTCTGAAAACCCTCTTTCAAAGTTCTACTTTTCAAAATCTCTTTTTCTTGAAGTCCAAGTCAAGCCCTAGAACCCATAATTAGGAAACCCTAGTTTTCAACCTTCTTTTTCTACATCCAAACTTAGGTTTTCAAAACTATTTTCTACGTCAAAATTATAAACTTCCAAATCCAAGCTTTCTAAATCTCATCCTTTTCAATTCTAGGTCAAATCTAATCTTCCAACTTAAGAAACCAAATCCAATCTCTAACTTAGGAAACCAAATCCAATCCTCTGCTTTTGGAAACAAAATCAAATCATCTCTTTTTCGAAACAAAATTCAGTCTTTTATTTTAGGAAATAGAAATCAAACCTTTCCTAGATTCAACATTTCCTAATTTCAAATTTTCCTAATTCAAATCTTCCATAATCTAAAACCTTTCCTAAATCCCAATCTTTCCTAATTTCAATATTTTCTAATTCCAATCATTCCTAATCTCATACCTTCCTAAATCTTAACTTTCCAAGACTCAAACTTTCAAATATTCCCTAAATTCTAACTTGCTAATTTTTTCTAAATTTAAACCTTTTCTAATTTCTAAACTTTCTAAATTTTAAATCTTTCCAAAATTCTAAACTTTCTTAAATCCAAGACTTTCCAAAATCCAAATCTGTCCAAATTCTAAATATTTCTTAATTCTAACTTTCTAAATTCAAATATTTCCAAAATCAACCCTCCCCTAATTCAAAACTTTCCTACTTTGAAACTTTTCTAAAATGGAACCTTCCTATTTTGAAACTTTCCTAATTCAAACATTTTCAAATCCAATCTTTTCTAAACTCCAAGTTTTCAAAATTTCTAAATCAAACATTCAAATCAAGCTTTTCTAAATCAAATCAAATCTCAAGTCATTCCTAAACCCTATCTTTCCTAATCCTAAGTTTTCTAAAATCAAACTTTCTAAAAACAAACTTCTTTAGTCCAAATCAAATCTTTTCCAAGTGCATGCTTTAACCCTAGGTTACCTAAATCTTAGGATATCTAAACCCTAGTTTAACTCTAACCCTAAAGTTAGGAGGTTTTCAGTTCTTTTCTAAAAACTCTTTTCTAAACCAATATGGTTTTTGAATTCCAATTAAGGTCAAGATGTTTTCAAAATTCTATTTTTCCAAACCAAGTCTAAATTCCAAAACAAATCCTTTTCAAACCTCTATTATTAATCAGACTCTTTTTCGAACTGCAACTGACCTGATTCCCAAAAAGGGATACGTAAGCAACCCTCATGGGTGCGGTCATAACTTTTTTTTAAGTTTCCAATTCTACAACCTTTTTCAAATTTTCAATTCCATGATCTATTTTAAGTTTCTAATTCTAAAATCTATTTTCAAATCTCCATCTATTTCAAGTTTCCAACTTCTAAAACCTTCTTTCAAAATCAGACCTTTCTTTTTAAAATCAAATCTATCTTTTCAATTCTATTTCTAAAATCAAATCAAGTCTTTTCAAATCTACTTTCAAACTCAAATCAAATTTTTGTACTTGCATATCATGCATCATGTCAAACATTTTTCAAAATTCTTTTCTAAAGTGGATAGTTTTGGACATTTATTAATCAAAGATTCTGAATGAGTGAGCCTAGGGTAGATAGACATGTAGGTACCACAAGAGAGAGGTAGGGTGATGACTTAGTGTGTCTTCCCTACACGTTATCAACCTCCGAACCTAGAGTCACTATTTTCAAAGATCAAGACGGAGTTATTTTCAAAAAGGGTTTAAATCTTTTCAAAGATTGCCAAACAACCTATTTTCTTAAAAACCCTCTCTCGAGGAAGTTTTTATAATCTTTTCAAAAACTCTGAGTATAATCTTCGGATTGTGCTTAGTTTTAGGTGACCTAACTCACCTTAATCAAGTTAGGTGATGACTCTAAACTTTTTTCAAAAGCCCTTTAATTAAAATCAATTTCAAATTCAAATCTAGTCGCACTCATTCTTCTAGGAGGATGAGTTCTAACGAGAGAGTGCTGTATTTTTTCTACTTATGTCTATTTTTCTTAAGTGTGAAAAATCAAGGCGCGACAGCTGGCGACTCCGCTGGGGATGCTTAGAGGGTTAGGTCATTGTCATGTCTCTTTACCCTCACCCATTTGAAGTCTTTGATTAATTTGTCCAATTCTATCCACTTCAAAAAACATTCAAAATCAAGTGTTTCTAAGTTGTTTCAAAAATATGTCATAGCATGCATTCAATTACATTCAATTATTCTATCTTGCATTAAGTTTGTCATTCAAGGTACTAACTTTTGCATATTTTTGTAGGTGGACCTTTGTTCATGTTATATTAACTGCTATATGTGTCATAAATGTATGGAATGGACAGGATGGATGGGAGTTGTTGGGCCCTTTCCTCCGCTTTTTAAAATTTTACACACCCACTGCACGTGCACAAGCATTTGCATAATTGCATTCTTTACCTGAAATGTCCCTTCTAGTTAGAAAGAGGAACAGTATATTGGTTGTGGGCAAGATGCTGTGTTAGTTTTTTCCCTTACAGCCTCTTGAAGGTTCTCACGCTCGAATCACCAACCAGTAATGGCACCACCTCGGGGAGTGGGCCTAGGTTTGAAAATTTGAGAACCAAGCTTGCTTAGAAAGCATTAGTAAATCCCCAACCTCATGCTCATATAGACACCATGCATAACCGAAGCTTTGCCGGATTTAAGACACGCACGCCATTTTAAAAAATATTGACAAAAAGGTGACTAATTTAATTTCCTTTAAACTTGTCTACTCATGTTGTTATAATGCTTGTGTTTATGCTGTTATAATGCTTATCTAACTACTTATGCATCTATGTTTACTTTACAAATGCATTCTCTCTCTACTCTATGCATCCGTGTTCATGCATTTAATATTTCATGTCATGACAAAAGTTTCAAAATAACTCAAGTCATTGCATTTTTATGCATATGATCAACCCAAAGAGAGTGACACCAAAATTCACTCTCCCTTTCATTAAACCTACCAAACCTTAAGCGTTCTCATGTAACCCTAAGAACTCATAGCATGCATTTCAAATCATTTCATAAGAGGGGCCCGAATCCCTCTATGCTCACAGAGATAGGGTTGCCAAGAAGATAAGGGGCAATCAAGTCAGGTCCCTTAACGACCTTCCCAACATCAAGCTCAAAAAGCCAAATCCAAAAGCTCAAGAGTAGTTTAGGATCTTAAATGTAAAAGTGGATATAGAAAGTCCCAAGGAAATTGTTCCCTCTTCCCCTACTAAAATGTATTTCAATTCTATTGTCTTTAAACGCCAATATTCAATGTTCTCCCTTATTTATGAATGAATGCATGAATGTATGTTCCCACTCAAATGGTAATGTATTTGCATGCAGGGGCAAAACCCCCATCTCCAAAAAGTGAGCCAAATCCATTATGTTTAGTCTCCCTCTCAAGAAGGAACATCTCTAAGGCATGCATTGCATAAAGCTTTCCAAATGTCAAAAACTGAATTGTGACTTGTGTGCTTGCTCTTCTTTCCTGTCTTTTTCTTTTTACAAAAACTACACCATAGGAAGTCATCATTGCTCCTAAGAAAGACTAACATCCACCTAGAGACCCCATCATCACCCGACAAAGAGCTACACTAACAGCCACCAATCCCGACGAGTCATCCACTATCTCTCATAAGGAAGTCAATGAAGTGAGAACCAAGATCGATGAGATGTTCAAGCTCATCCAGCCTATGGCCATAAAGGAAGCTGCTTTGGCCCCATCATCATCCACTGTTTTTCCCAAAGACCCCGAGCCTACTAACCTAAGGGTTGTTCTACAATCTGAAAATATTGGAAAAAAACAAAAAAGACAGCAAGGGGGCTAATACTAAAGAAGAAGAAACCATACTGCTCTCGCCGGCTATGAAAAGAACTCCCTTAGATCCTCTCAGTCTGAAAATCTAAGGGTTGAAGGACTCACTGCGAAGCCTTCATGGCCATGACTCATTTGGGCTTGCATCTTATGACGAGTTATGTTTTTTCCCAAACCAACCGAGACCTGCCAAGTTCAAAATACCTAACTTTCAAAAGTATGATGGCACTGGTAATCCTATTGCCCACCTTCGCCTATATGTTGGAGTATTGAGTGGTCATGGCAACGATCCGAAGCCCCTCATGCAATTGTTCCAACATAATCTCATCAGATCTGTCTTGCAATAGTTAATGCATTCAAGGCCCAATACCGTCAAAACATCGACATTACTTTCGACTAGTGGTCCCTAATGACAATGAGTAAAGGTGAGAAGGAAAGTTTTAAGAGCTATGCCCTTAGGTGGAGAGAAGCAGCTACACAAGTCAATCCCCCACTGGAAGAAAAGGAGTATGTGTAATTGTTTGTGCATATATTCCAAGGCATATACTATAAGAAACTTTGCACTAGCATAAGGAAAAGCTTCTCTGAGCTCATCATGCAAGAGGAAATGATAGAAAATGGCCTCAAGACTGGGAGGATTAATAACCCTTATGCAAAAACTGGAGAGAGTTCTGTCAACATAACCAAAAAGGTGACTACTACAAGGGGAGTGATTAAGAAGGAAAGCGAGGTGTCTGCCATCTTACCTGTTCAATCACCCCAATACCATCCCCCACTTCAGTCTCATCCTATCCTACCCATGCCCACTACAAACATGCCTGCCCAAGCCCCCAACTTTGGCCCTGCTACTGCATGACCGAACTTCAATAGGCCGGCTCGACATTTTCTCTATTTCGATGCCTTAGCCTGCAACCAAACTGAAGCCTACCATAACCTCTTGAAAAACAAAATCCTAAAACCCATAACAGCTCGACCATTGCCAATTCCCCTACCCTCCAACTTTAATTGCGCCCTCACTTATGAGTACCATTTAGGCGGCCAAGGGCATGGCACTGAGAGTTGTTTTTCCCTCAAACATAAAATCCAAGACCTGATCAACGACAAGACCATTGATCTGCAATTGGTGAACCCAACTCCAACCCCTAATGTGACCACAACCCTCTACCAAACCACACAGTCAATGTGATACTAATGGACATAGAAGATGAGGGAGAGTTAGATGAGACCATGGCTGAGGATTACGGAGAGGAATGGGAGGCTGATGAAGAGGATGATTGAAAAGAGGATCTCCCATCATGTCTGATCTACCTCTATAACCCTAATAAGGTCTTCGATTTGTCAGACTAGCTAATTGAGGAGCCCACACTCAGGGAGGAGGACCCCACAAAAGACATGGCAATTGATGGCTGAGGTGTTGAATTTCTACACCCTAGGTACGCTACAGTTGAATGCCACCTATTGGAAAACCCATGGCCCATGACTTAGATCAACTAGGAGGACATGAGCTGGGGGCTAGAAGAGTCAAAAGCACAGACAGAGCCGTTCGAGTTAAAGAGAGACGAGTTAACCACCTTGTTTATGGAAAAACCTACTGAGAAGGACAATAAGAAGGTCAATGAGGCAGACAACTACACCATCATTGTCAACACACCCGGAGCTCTAAAAGAAGCCTGTGCTTGTCTTGCCTTGGCCGAGGACCATAACCACAAATGGAGTGTCAAACATGTGGGCATCGTCCCAAAGCCCTACTAATAGGAGTTCTCATCAAAAAGCGTATAGGAGAGGGGTGTTTTCACCCACTTTCTTTCTGTCCCTTCTATTTCACATCTTTAAATTGATGTTTGCATTTCCATATTGCTTAAAGAACTCTATGCTTTGCAATAAAAGAATAAAATGATAGTCCTTTCATTCAGTGCTATTATCTTGTATTTTTCTTGTGAATGGTGAATGCTTCCTACACAAGGAGCATGGTCTATCTTATGAAGGACCCGACTTGAAGGGTATGATAGTGTGAGTTAGTCACTCGCCGATTGATCAACTTTTTGAAAAGAGAGAGGATGAAGATGAGTGAGAAAACTACCCTAAAAGCAACACTTGCGAGACACTGAAGCTAAGCGATGTGTAGCCAGACTATCAAAAGGAAGAGGAGCCATCTTTTATTTTTCCACAAAAAAAAAAATATATATATATATATAATGATGTTTATATACCCTTTGCTTAACCCACTAGTGCCTTGCAGAAAGCGAAGATTTCTTGTCAACCCTGATTCAACATTATCCCTCTGTCGCGCCCAGATTTTTCGCACTCGAGGAATACTTACCCAAGCGGGAAAAATACTGTACTCTCTCATTAGAACTCACCCTCCTAGAAGAATGAGTGCGACTAGGTTTGAATTGAAAATAGAATTGAATAAAGGGCTTTTGAAAAAGATTCAAAGTCGCCACCTAACTTGATTAAGGTGAGTTAGGTTACCTAAAAACTAAGCATAGTTCGAAAACTATACTTAGGGTTTTTGGAAAACGATTTTGAAAATATCTCCTCAAGAGAGGGATTTTAGGAAAGACAAGTTGTTTGGCAACCTTTGAAAAACATTTAGCCCTTTTTGAAAAATAACTCCATTTTGGTCTTTGAAATCAGTGATCTAGGTCCGGAGGTTGGTTACGTGTAGGGAAGACACACTAAGCTATCACCCTACCCTGCCCTTTCGGTACCTACATGTCAATCTACCCTAGATTCACCTATGAGAGTCTTTAATTAACAAATGTTCAACCCTATTCACTTTAGAAAAATAATTTTTGAAAACTAACATGATGCATGATATGCAAGAGAATTGAAAAATAGATTTGAAAAGAGATTGATTTGAAATTGATTTGATTTGAAAATTGATTTGAAGAAATAGAATTGAAATTGGAAAGTTTGAAAATTGAAAGTAGAAATTTGAAAATTGAAATTTTGAAATTGAAATTTTGAAAATAGATTGGAATTTGAGATTTGGAAAAATTTTGGAAACCGCACCCATGAGGGTGGAATTGAAAGTTTGAAAAGTGTTGTGACCGCACCTATGAAGGTTGCCTACGTATCCCTTTGGGGAAATCAGGTCAGTCGTAGTTCGGATCAGAGTCCGATTGAAAATAGATTGATTTAAAGAGAGAGATTGGTTTGGAGGAAAGAGATTGAATTGAAAATTGGATTTGATTTGAGATTAGAAGAGGAGATTGGAATTTGAAATTTTGGAAAAGACTGGACTTTGATTTGAAGAGATGGATTTGGACTTGTTTTGGAAAGATTGATTTTGGAAAGACTTGGTTTTAGGAAACCTAGACCTAGGAAAGATGAGATTTAGGAAAGACTCGAGAGTTTAAGAAAGATTGGATTTAGGAAAGGTTCGAATTAAGAAAGGTCCGATTTAGGAAAGTTCCGAATTAGGAAAGTTTTATTTTTGGAAAATTTCAAATTAAGAAAGTTTTGAATTTATGAAAGTTTTAGGTTTAGGAAAGTTTTGAATTTAAGAAAGTTTGAAAATAGGGAAGTTTTGAAAGTAAGAAAGTTTCGTTTTAGGAAGTTTTAGATTTAGAAAGTCTTAACTTACGAAAGTTTTGAATTTAGAAAGTTTAGAATTTTAGAAAGATTTGACATTTAGAAAGTTTAAGATTTTGAAAGTTTTAGAGTTTTTTTTAAGAAAATCTTGAGATTAGGAAAGGTTTGAGGTTAGGAAAAGTTTGAAAGCTTAGATTTGAAAAGTTAAGATTTGAAAAGATGGTAGAATTAGGAGAGGGTTGAATTAAGAAAGATTTGAAAGTTGAGTTTTAAAATTTTAGGAAGGATTTTTATGTTCAAGTTTTGGAAACTTAAGGTTTAGGAAAGTGGAAGTTTAGGAAGCATTTGAATTAAGAAAAAGTTGGATTAGGAAAGGATTGAATTTTGTTTTGAAAAGAGAAAGTTTGATTTTGTTTCCAAAAACGGAGGATAGGATCTAGTTTCCTAAACGGGGAGATTGGATTTGGTTTCTTAAAAGGAAGATTTGATTTGACAAGGATTTGGAAAGGGAGATTCTAGAAACCCTAGTTTTGAAAAATTATAGTTTTGACGTAGAAAAGAGGTTTTGGAAACATGTATAGTTTGGATGTGAAAACTAGAGGTTTTGGAAACCTAGATTTGGGCAAAGTTTGAAAACCATGTTTTTGGGAAGAAAATTTAGGGTTTCCTAATTGTGGGTTCTAGGGCTTGACTTGGGCTCTAAGGAAAGAGTTTTTGGAAAGTGTGTTTTTGAAAACGAAAGTTTTCCAGAAGGGAATCCTAGGAAGGAGTTTTTGGAAAGTGTGTTTTTAGAAAACGAAGGTTTTCTAGAAGGGAATCCTAGGAAGGAGTTTTTGGAAAGTGTGTTTTTAGAAACGAAGGTTTTCTAGAAGGGAATCCTAGGAAGGAGTTTTTAGAAGGAAGATTTTGGAAAGAGAGTTTTTGGAAAGATTTTTGGAGAGAGTTTTTCTAGGAAGGTTTTTGGTTGAAGATTGTTGAAGAGAGTTTTTGGAAAGATTTTTAGGAAACGTTTTTAGAAAGTGGATTTTAGGAAGAGGATTTTGGAAAGGAGTTGAAAAAGGGAGTTTTGAAAAATAGATTTTGGAGGGAGTTTTTGAAAACAACTTTGGAGAGGAGAGTTTTAGGAAAGTATGTTGAAAAAGAGATTTTTAGGAAGAAAAACTTTTTGAAAAGAGAGTTTTTAGAAGGAGTAAAAACATCTCACTTTCCTAGAGCAATTCTAACCATAAGAGGGCTAGAACCACTTTAGGAAAGCGGTTTTGAAAAACAATAAGATTTGAAAATATAGACCATAAAAGTCACTTTTAATGTAACACTTTTCTAAAGCAACCCTAGCCATGGAAAGGCCAGAATCACCCTAGAATTGTGGTTTTGAAAACAAGTTTTTGAAAAAGATATTTTGATGCAATTTTGAAAACAAGTTTGAAAACGATTTTGAAAACGAGTTTGAAAACGAATTTTGGAAGATGCAAAACTATGATATGCACAATGCAATTTGGGGTCGTGAACATACAAGGCTAAGGCTTCACCACATAATCAAGGGGGCCGGACCCACATGGTCTCTGGTTAGACTAGAAGAAAGCCCCCGACACGGTGACTCTCCAATAGCCCAATCCTACACATGGACCGGGATTCCCCTTGTTTCAAGCATGCAAAGAAAGGGGGGGAAAGAGATGGGGGATTAAAATAGAGAAAACCCAAGTGGGTTAGGAGAGAGAAGAGAGAGGGGGGAAGTGCGGAAATTTAAATAGGGAGCCTACCGTATGTCTTCTTTATTTTGCGCGCCTTCCTTGCCTTCAATCTTCGGTCTTCGTCTTGATCTTTGTCTTCAATCTTCAAGAGTTGTCTTCAAGCTTTAGGTTGTAGCTCTTCAAGTCTTCAAAGGAGGGTTGACGGCTAGTGTATTAGTGTATGGGGGTGTATAGGAGTGTATAGGAGGCTAGGGTTTAGTGTATGGTGGCTAGGGTTTAGAAAACCTAGGGAGGCTAGGGTTTAGGAGGTGCTCGAGCTCTGTATATCGAATTATATGATTTTTAGGTTGAATTTGCGAATCCTTTTCACATTAAATGAGGCTCTGTATTTATAGAGGTTGGATAACACTGGCGCTTGTTGTAGTGGCGCTAGGCCATTTTTTGGCTTAGCGCCACTAGTAGTGGCACCAGCTATTTAGGAAATGTTTAAGGTCGGCAAGCAACGTATCTTTGACTAGATTTGGGCGCCTGTACTAGTGACTACCATGCAATTTTTACCCTAGCTTCACTAGAAGTGGCTCCGGAAAGTCCGGGAATGATTTAAAGGAGCCAGGAATGACCCGGAAGGCCGGAAAGGAGCAGGAACACTTAAAATAGTGTCCTGGAGGTATTTAACTTGAAAAGTGAGGATAAGATGTGTCGGAAAGGCTGACCGGGTCTTTGGGGGCAAAACGGTCAACTAGACCAGGAAATTGCCGGGACAAACCCGGACTGTCCCGGAAGAGGACTCAGGATCTGGAAACATTATTTAGAATGTTCCCAAAGGTTGCCGGTTTAATTCCCAAAGCCGGAGTGGTCGGAAAAGGAGACCGGCCCACCAGGGGTAAAATGGTCATTTCGTACCGGGTTGGCCGGAACTGACTCGGAATGATCTGAAAAGGTAAAAGGAGGTTGAGAATACTATAAAAAGTAGTCTCAGGAGGTTACCGGTTTGATACCCAGAGCCGGTGTGGTCAGAAAAGGAGACCGGCCCACTAGGGGCAAAACGGTTATTTTGCACCGGGTTTGCCGAAACTGACTCGGAATGATCCGGAAAGGTAGAGGAAGGTTGAGAATACCATAAGAAGTAATCTCAAAAGGTTACTGGTTTGATACCCAAAGCCGGTGTGGTTCCCGGGGCGTTCGAATGCCTAGGGACAATACGGTCATTTAGCTTCAAGTGGGCCCTACAGGCCTGAGAAGCGACTGGTGGACTAAATTCAAGTTTAAAAGGTGGGCTTAGAGTCTAAATATGCACGTGATGTGTGAAATTGAGCTTGGTCAGCTCGGAGATTGCCGAGAGGGCAAAAATGGGGTGCTTACACCCCCCACATTGGGGCAAATAGATAACTGAAGACTCTGCCAGGCATGTCATTCATCCTCCATCAAGTTGAAGTAACGTTGAAGGCTCAATAGATCAAGCAATCCAGTTCAAAGTGAAGAGATGCCCTCACTTCATTTCCCATACAGTCAAAAACAATCATTGTCATATCTGTTGAGCCAGTTACTTTTCTCAAGAAAAACCCAACCTAGGGATCACTGCCCATAATGGGTCAAATGGAAATGCTAAGAAAAAAAAATCTAAAAGAGATAAGTTGTAGAAATGTTCGTCGCACAAAAAGAAAAAGGAAAAAAAAAAAAGGAAATGGAAGAAAAAGCAAAACAAAAGAAGGAGTTGTCAAGGGGTAAGAGAAAAAAAAAAAAGGCCATATCAAAGTAAAGGCCGGAAGAAAAAGTCATTTCGTGCCATATAGTAAGAGTCAAGAACAGACAAAAGTCATTTCATGGCACCCTGAAAGGTACATAGTAAATGCAAGAAAGAAAGTCCAAAGGTGATCCTAGGTAATAAGGAAGCCTAATAGAAACTATAGGTTTAAGCCTTTACCTTTTCTTGTTAAACCATAAACCATAGCCTACATTATAACCCTATTAAAGTGCACTCTAATTGAAAAATGATTGCTTGATCTAAATGAGCTAGACTTGTTGCCAAAGTTGAGGAAGAATATCAAAAAGATAAAACCTGTCGAAAAAATAATTAAGGACGGTATAGATCTAAACCCTGCAGAAAGCAACATCAAATTTGAGCCTGTATGTCCTATTGTTTCAAAACCCCATAACCTAGCCTACATTACGGTCCCAAAACAAAGTCTCCTCCGATTGAAAGATTTAGCTGCTCATCGCTCTACTAAAGGTCAAGTAAGTTGCTACTAAGGCCCCGAGGGCTGAGAGTTCAAACCAAATAATCCCATACACCAACCCAAGGTAGAAAGTCGAAGTCGATCAAAAGGATGAGAAAGGTACAAAATGCTATCATCTAGTCAAGATAAGGTTGAGTCAAAGGATAGACCAAATCCTTGAAAAGGAAAAAGTTTTCATTTTAAGGATGTATAATTTGACAGTGCCCCATCATTGTATTAATTGTTGCATCCCTAGCATATATATGTATTTCTGTAAAAATTTCAGCGTGAGCTTCGCATATATAGGACATAGCTCCTTGTAGAAATAGAAGCCACCAAAATAGTTTAATATCATCTTATGTAATAAATATCTATCATCATTAACACTGTACATGCATCTGTTCATATACCTAGCTGTGTAAATATCTCTGCCTGTCCATGCATCAACACATACATCTAACTATCTGAAATCATAAACATCCACTCCATTCAAAATTTAAAAAAATAAATTATCTGACAATGAAGCTATATACATGTCTTGGATAGGATACAGGAAAATCTAAGCCTATGTCCAAGGGGCACTCATCACAAATCAAAGTCAATGTCCGAGTCAAAGTCTTTGAAGCCTGGCTTTAGAGGAAGTGGATGACTGCTAGAAGCATTAGCATCCTACAAAGAGGAAAAAACCAGAATTAGCAAAGCAAAGGAAAAACTAAGCAACGTCAAAATAAAGAGAGGAAAAGGACAACATACCCCGCCGCTGCCCATCTGAGCCAACCATGACATCAAGAAAGCTACCTTTTCCTGGAAATGATCCCTCTCCATCTGGAATCGGTCCCTCTCCGTCTAGTACCGGTTCCTCTGATCCTTCACAGCGGTAAACTCAGCCTACGACACGTATCCTCTGGCTTGATGCCATAAATCCACCACCTCCTAGCCAATGGCATACCCACCGACTAACACCTCAAACTGTGTAAAAGCACCTACAGAATGGTCTCCAAAGTGTGTGGCATAATCAGTCTCTAGAGGAAGTAAAAAACCAGCACCGAGCTGATGCTCCTGATATGGAATGGAGACCCCTCAACCAAGGGTCCGAACATGTACTCTAGTGGATCCTTTGCTGACTGGAACTCCTCGTGGAACTGATGCCAATGCCAGTCTCCCAGATAAGACTCCCAAGAATCATCGCTAAGAAAGGAAACCCTTGACAAAGACAACGAGACCAAGTACCTGAACGCCTTACAATGAACCAATCCAACGAAAGGCTACCAAGTCACATCCCTCGCTTAAATGAGCTTCAAGTTAGCCCGGATCATCACAAAGTCAATAATCTCCGACCACAGGGCTACCTGATCATGAACCCACCTCAAAACTCGAGGATAAAGGTCAGCCTCAGTAACCTTGGGACGACAGACTGGTAGGTATTCATAACTCCACCAGACAAGAAAAGGCCAGAAACTAGTCAGACTGCCCCAACGGGAGGAAGTTCAGACCCACATTGATCGAAGGAAGTAGTTGAAGGAGAAGGACCCCCAATCCAACTCAGATAAAGCCCTAAGGTCAACTACTATGCTCACCAACCGAAAAGGGACAAGTAACTTATTGTTGTTGCAGGAGCAGCTGAAGATGATGTACAAAACAAGTCGCCGCCTCATGACGTCTCGTTGGGCAGGTGGTGGCTCAACAATAAAGGTACTATCATCCCGACTGAGCCAAAAGACTGGAAAAGCAGAACGCTTAGGAGGAGGCAAGTCCAGCAAAACACACGCGCCAGCTCTACTAACTGACTGTAAGGTGATCTACTGACTGACAAAGGAAAGCCCCGTGATGATAGCCCAATCCAACAGAGTAGGTCCTAGCTCGAAGCCCACAAAATGGAAGGTCTCAGTCTAACCAAACCACCTTTCAATCAGGGCTAGCACTAGATGTCTGTCCAGGTGGTTAGCCTGTAATCCCATGAATGACCCAAATCCGATCTCAACCAAAAAGGCCTCGTAAAATAGAGCTGCCTATTGCGTAGTGCTGAAGACAAGATGAACAGCCCCTCTAAAAGATGTGTGCACTCGTGGAGGAGGCAAATGCTGTTGAGAGTAGACACTAGGATTATAGGCGAGGTCTCCCAGTGAAGGAATATCTGGTATCTCCAAATCACCAAGATCAGCATATGTCTGCCTATGCTAAAGTAGACCCTCCCGTAGCCAATCACCCGATCGCCAAGGCCCGATACCTCCTTTTCTGCATCCATCTCCTCCGCGAAGGCCTGCTCAACTGGAAGGAAGGGGTCAATTGAAGGTCTACTCCCCCTTCCACTCTGGCTAGAGGAAGCCCGGCTAATAGATCTCCGACTACCTATGGAATGGTTGGAATTACCAGCAAAATCCATGCAGGCCCCCTTTTAAGATCGACGTCTCCTCTCTAAACCACCATCACTTGCGCCTACCATCCTGAAAGGTAAGAATATTGACATAAGGTAAGTATAGCTTAAAAGGTAAGAGATAACAAAAGGAAAAAATGAAAAAGATCTCAAATAATATGTCAAAATGAATTTTCTAAACATTTTTTTATTTTAAAAGTCAATTTTGAACTCGAAATTAATTTTCTACACATTTTGATTTTAAAATTCCAATTTCAAGTCAAAATGGATTTCCTAAACATCTTGATTTTAAAATGCAAGCGTCGAGTCAAAATGAATTTTCTATACATTTTAGGTCTGTCAAAAATCCAATTTTCAAGTCAAAAAGAATTTTCTATACATTTTGTCTTTGAACATGCCAAGTTTCGAGTCAAAAAGAATTTCCTATACTTTTTGCTTTAAAAAGATTTCAAATGCTAAGACAAAATAAATTTTCTACACATTTTATTTTCAAAAATCAATTTCGAGTCAAAGCAGATTTTCTAAATGGTTTCTAATCCAAAGTCAAAGGTTTATTTCAAAATCAAGTTTCAAAAGTTTTCAATTAAAGTCTATCTCAAGTTCCTTCCTCAAAAAGATTTCTATTCCGATCAAATTTCAAAACTTTTGAAAAATCCTTTTCCTTCAAAACCTCTTGTCCAAAAATCATTTCTCTAAAGAAAAAATTCTCAAGTTTTTAATCCTTTAAAAGTTCTCATCAAATTCCAAGGTTTTCAATTTCAAAATCCATTTCCAAAATTTTACTAAGTGTTTCCTCCAAAAGATTTCATTCAAAATTCTATTCTTCAAAATTTTCTTCTTATGTTTTTCTCCCATTAGTTTTAAGGCCCCCGAGTTTCTCAGAGCCTTCTCTGCCAATAAAGGTCCCCTCAAAGGTTTTATATCTTTTTTCTTTAAAAAGATTTTATCTCAAAATTTTTCTAACTTTCCCTACTTTTGAAAAATTTTAGCAGAATTTCATTTATAAATGGTCCCTACAATGCCCCAAGCACAAGTAATAATACACAAATCATACGCTTCACAACATCACAATCATATGGCACTAACACTCATGCATGTTTTCAAGGGTTTTAAATTTTCAAAATCATCTTTCTCTTTTCAAAAATTCACTTTGTTTTCAAATTGTCACAGAATTTCTCAAAATCGCTTCAAATATCTTCTAAAATATTCTCATATTTTTCTAAATACTAAACTCTAATAAATCCGTCAATTTCTTAATTTTTTCTATTTTCCAAGTATTTTTATATTTTTTAAAAAATAAAAAATTTGCCAAGTTTTCAAAAAATCACGAAACTTCATACAGTTATTAAATACATTTTTCTAAAGTACACAGTATAAAAATCTAGCCTAAAAACTCAATACCCAAAGCTGTAAAAACAAATCCCCAATTCTTTCAGAAACCCTTTTTACATAAACATGTAAAATCGCTTAAATTCAATCAAACAAGCATCAAAATACAAAAATAATTTCACCAAAGTGTTCAAAACACATCAAATCATCAATTTTGACTATTTACATGATTTAAACGAAGTTTTACACATCAAAATCAACAAAAAACAAAAACTCGCCTCTTGGAGTTCTTTGGCAAAATCTTCTTCTCCGATGGCTCTTCCGACGATGGTGACTACCTCCGACAACTCTCTGAGGTCCTTAAAGCTCACTCCTTCAATGTTTTAATCTTTCCTCTTGCAAAAACTCGATTGGAGGCTTTCTATCGTTCAAAACCCATAAGCCTCAAATTTGAAATTTTTCTAGTTTCAAACGACCACTTTCAAACTCCAATTTTAAAAAATCTTCCAAGTCTGTCCCACTGATCGCCTCGCAATCAACATGGGATTCTTATTTTATCATTTTCTGTCTTTGACAAGTAAAGACAGAAAAAGAGGGGCAGCTATAAGCACCCCATTTTTGTCCGTTCAGCAATATCTGGTCCATCTAGACTTACATTCAAGCCAACACAGATATATTCAAGCCCAAAGCAACTCTTCAAACTCAATTCAATCAATCAATCGCTTTGCGAGCCTGTTAGGGCCCAATGTAAGCACCCCATTTTTGACCGCTCGGCAGTCTACACTCTATCCAAACTTGTACTCAAATCAATATGGACGTATTCCAATCGAAACCAATTCTCTAAGTCTAAATCCCGTCTATCCATCGCTTCGTGGGCCCACCAGGCCCTAAATAGAGGCAAAATGACCAAAATGCCCTTAGGGGCATTCCCCTTTTCAATTCCAATCCCTCTCTCAAGACAATTGATTCCTCAAGGCGGTAAATCTACTCCAATTAGGCACATCTTTCCGAGGACGATAAGTCCCCTTTCCAATTCCAATCTCTCTCTCGAGACAGTTTATTCCTCGAGATGGTAAATCTACCCCAATTAGGCACGTCTTTCTGAAGACGATAAGACCCCTTTCCAATTCCAATCCCTCTCTCGAGACAGTTTATTCCTCGAGATAGTAAATCTATTCCAAATCAGGCATGTCTTTCCGAAGATGATAAGACCCCTTTCCAATTCCAACCCTATCTTGAGACAGTTTATTCCTCGAGACGGTTCGGCACATTTTTCAAAAAAACTCTCTTCGAAGCGGTAAGTACCTTTAAACCTGTTGACCGGGACGAGACCCCAAGTCCCCTAAATGGTAGAACAGTCCACCTTCGGCGCCTGCTAGCCCGCCAATACAGAAATGTCTATTTAGGCACGCCTTTCAAGAAAGTTGATTCTCAAGCGCTAAGTCCCTTTAGCAGCTTCTAGAGATTAGGTAGTCTCGAGAATGATCGCGAACCGTTAGAGTAGCGGAAATACTCGCAAACATCACAACCGTTAAAGTAGCGGAAATACTCGTAACCAGGTCGATATAGGGAATTGCCAACAAACCTCTGAATCATACGATCGCCGTCAGAGTGGCGGAAACACTCAAAACCCAGGTCAACACCAGTGCCTGCTTGCCCACTTCGGTGAAAAATGACCAAACTACCCCTTGGGCCTTTTCCAACACGTTTCTTAAGAACACACATGAGTCTTCAAAATGGTAAGTCCAACCTTCCAAGACTGTCTAAAAGCAATCCGGCATGATTAGGTGTCTTCTAGTCAGTTTCGGGCCAATTTCGAGACTTTACGATCAAAATGACCATTTTGCCCCTAGGCATCCGAATGCCCCGTGAACCACACCAGCTCTGGGTATCAAACCAGTAACCTTCCGAGATTGCTTCTTATAGTATTCTCAACCTTTCTTTACCTTTCTGGATTATTCCGAGTCAGTTCCGGCAAACCCGATACGAAATGACCGTTTTGTCCTTGGTGAGCCGGTCACCTTTTCCGACCACACCGACTCTGGGTATCAAACCGGCAACCTTTGGGAACATTCTAAATAATGTTTCCAAATCTTGAGTCTTCTTCTGGGACAGTCCGAGTCCGTCCCAGCAGTTTCCCGATCCGATTGACCGTTTTACCCCTAAAGGCTCGGTCAATCCTTTTGACATATCTTATCCTCATTTTTCAAGTCAAATACCTTTGAGACACTATTCTAAGTGTTCTTGCTTTTTTTTGGCCTTTCGGGTCATTCCCAGCCTCTTCAAATCATTCTCGGACTTTTCAAAGTCACTCATAGTGAAGCCAGACTAAAAATTGCATGGTAGTCACTAGTACAGGCACCCAAATCTAGTCAAAGATATGTTGCTTGCCGACCTTAATAGTTTCCTAATTGGCTGGCGCCACTAGTAGTGGCGCATTGGCCTAATGGCGTTAGAAGCATTTTTGGCCTGGCACCACTGCAACAGGCGCAAGGTCTATCCCACCTCTATAAATACAAAGCCTCTTCTAGCGTGAAGGGGGTCTGCAAACTCAGTCTAAAAACCCTAAAATTCGATATACAGAGCTCGAACACTTCAAAAACCCTAGCTTCTTTAGGTTTTCCAAACCCTAGCCACCATACACAAACCCTAGCTTCATATACACTCATACACACCCTTACACACATATACACTAGCCTCCAACCCTCCATTGAAGACTTGAATTGCTACAATTACGAAAATTTGGAGACCGAAGACGAGCCCTCGAATATCAAGATTGTAGTGAAGTGAAGACCGAAGAAAGCAAGGCGCGTAAAATAAACAAGACACAAGGTAGGCTTTCGTTTTACGTTTCTGCACTTCCCCCCCCCCCCCTCTCTCTTCTCTCTCCTAACCTACTTGGGTTTTCTCTATTTTAATCCCCTATCTCTTCTCCCCCCCCCTTCTTTGCATGCTTGAAACAAGGGGACTCCCGGTCCATGTGTAGGATTAGACTATTGGAGGGTCACCGTGTCGGGGGCTTTCCTTTAGGCTAACCGGAGACCACGTGGGTTCGGCCCCCTTGATTATGTGGTGAAGCCTTAACCTTGTATGTTCACGACCCCAAATTTGCATTGTGCATATCATTATCTTGCATCTCTCCAAAATTGTTTTCAAAATTTGCATTAAACTTGTTTTAAAAATTGCATCAAAATCTCATTTTCAAAAACTTGTTTTTAAAATCAAAATCCTAGGATAATTCTAGCATTTCTATGGCTTTAGGAAAGTGTTACATTTAAAGTGACTTTTATGGTCCATATTTTCAAATCTTGTTGTTTTCAAAACCGTTTTCCTAAAGTGGTTCTAGCCTTCTTATGGTTAGAATTGTTTTAGGAAAGTGCGACATTTTTATAACTTCTAAAAACTCTCTTTTCAAAAGTTTCTTTTCCTAAAAATCTCTTTTTCAACATACTTTCCTAAGACTCTCCTTTCCAAAGTTGTTTTCAAAAACTCCCTCCAAAAATCTATTTTTCAAAACTCCCTTTTTCAACTCCTTTCCAAAATACTCTCCCCAAAATCCACTTTCTAAAAACGCTCCCTAAAAATCTTTCCAAAAACTTTCTCCAACAAGCTTCTACCAAAAATCTTTTTAAAAAATCTCTTCCCAAAATCTTCCTTCTAGAAACTCCCCTCTAGGATTTTCCTTCTAAAAACTCGTTTCTAAAAACACACTTTCCAAAAACTCCTTTTTTAAAATCTCTTTCCAAAAACTCTATCTTCAAATTAACTTTCCAAAAACTCCTCTCTAGGACTCCCTTTTAAAAATCTTCGTTTTCAAAAACGCATTTTTCAAAAATCCCTTTTCTTAATGCCCAAATCAAGCACTAGAACCCACGATTAGGAAACCCTAATTTTCTTTCCAAAAACATGGTTTTCTAACTTACCTTAAAACCTAGCTTTCCAAAACCTCTTGTTTTCTACATCAAAACTATACATATTTCCAAAATCTATTTTCTATGTCAAAACTATAGTCTTCCAAATCTAGGGTTTCTAAAACTTCCTCTTCCAAATCCTTGTCGAATCAAATCTTCCCTTTAGGAAACCAAATCCAATCTCCCGCTTAGGAAACTAGATCCAATCCTCCGTTTTTTGAAACAAAATCAAACCTTTGCTTTTAGAAACGAAATCTAATCCCTTGTTTTAGGAAATAGGAATCTTAACTCTTCCTAGTCTAAATCTTTCCTAATTCAAATCCTTCATAAATTTTCTACTTTCCTAAATCTTAAGTTTCCAAAACTTGAACATAAAAATCTTTCCTAAATTTTAAAAACTCAACTTCCACATCTTTCCTAATTCAACTCTTTTCTAATTCCATCCCTTTCCAAAATCTTAACTTTCCAAATCTAAGTTTTCAAATATTTCCTAAACTCAAACCTTTCTTAATCTCGAGATTTTCTAAAACTCAAACTCTAAAACTTTCTAAATTTTAAATATTTCCAAATTCAAAGTTTTCTAAATTCAAAACTTTCTTAAGTTTAATCTTTCTAAACCTAAATATTTCTAAATTCTAAACTTTCCTTAAACTTTAAATCTTTCCAAATCCAAAACTTTCTAAACTCAAAATTTTCCTATTTTAAAAACTTCCTTATTTCAAAACTTTCCAAGTTTCAAAACTTTCCTAAGTTAAAACTTTCCTAAATTGAAACTTTCTTAAGTTGAAACTTTCTTAATCTAAAACTTTCCTAAAATGAAAACTTTCCTAAACCGGAACTTTCCTATTTTAAACATTTCCTAATTCGCACATTTCCTAAATCTAATCTTCCAAATCCAACATTCGAGTCAAATCTTTTAAATTTCAAGTCTTTCCCAAGCCTCCTATCTTTCCTAAGTCTAGGTTTCTTAAACCTCAATCTTTTCAAAATAAGTCTAAATCTTTCTTCCAAGTTCTATCTTTTCAAATCCAAATCCAATCTCTTCAATTCCAAAGTTCTAAATTCTAATTTTCAATCCTCTATTCTAAGTTCAAATCAAATCCTTTTTCCAATCAAAAGCTCTTTCTTCCAATCCAACCTTCTATCTTCTATCGAACTCTTGTCTGAACTACGACTGACCTGATTCCTCTAAAAGAATACGTAGGCAACCCTCATGGGTGCGGTCACCACATTTTTCAAGTTTCTAATTTCTCCACATTTTTCAAATCTCAAATTCTACAACATTTTTCAAATTTTCAATTCCACAACCTCTTTCAAATCTGCAATTCTACAATCTTCTTCAATCTCCAATTCCATATCTATTTCAAGTTTCCAATTCCAAAAATCTATTTTCAAGTCTCTATTTTCGATTTCTAAAACTTTCCAATTTCAAATCTATCCTTTCAAATCTCTCTTTTAAAATCAAATCAAATTCTTCTTTTCAAATCTCTTTCTAAATCTATTTTCCAACTCTCTTTTTCTTGCACTTGCATATCATACATCATATTTTTTTTTAAACATTTCTTTTTCAAAGTGGATAGAATTGAACATTAGTTAGTTGAAGACTCTCATAGGTGAATCTAGGATAGATTGACATGTAAGTACCGAAAGGGTGGGGTAGGGTGATGGCTGAGTGCGTCTTCCCTACAGTAACCAACTCCGAACCTAGATCACTGTTTTCAAAAGATCAAAACGGAGTTATTTTTCAAAAAGAACTTAAATGTTTTCCAAAGGTTGCCAAACAACCTATTTTTCTTAAAAATCCTCTCTCAAGGTGATATTTTCAAAATCGTTTTCCAAAAATCCTAAGTGTAGTCTTCGAATTATTCTTAGTTTTTAGGTGACCTAACTCACCTTAATCAAGTTAGGTGGCGACTCCAAATCTTTTCTAAAAGCCCTTAATTCAAAATAATTTTCAATTCAAACCTAGTCACACTCATTCTTCTGGGAGGGTGAGTTCTAACGAGAAAGTACAGAGTTTTTTCTACTTGTGTGTGTATTCCTCGACTGTGAAAAATCTGGGCGCAACACCCAATAAAGGCAAAATGACCAAATTGCCCTTTGTGGCATTGCTCGGTTCTATTCCATCTAGCACGTCTTCCTAGAGACAGTAAGTCCTCTTTTTAATCTCAAATTCAATTTCAAGTCCAATTCCAATTCAAATCAAATTTGACACGCCTTTCAAGAAAGTTGATCCCTTAAGCGATAAGACCATCCAATCTAACACGTTTTCTAAGAAAACTTTTCAAAACGATAAGTCCCTTCAAACTCGTCAACTGGGACGGAACCCAAGTCCCCGAGATGATAGAACGGTCCACCTTTGGCACCTGCTAGACCGCCAATGAAGAATGCCCATTATTCAACACGTCTTTCGAGAAAGTTGATTCCTCAAACGATAAGTTCATCTTACAGCTTTCCGAGATTAGGCAATCTCCATAATGAATGCGAACCGTCAGAGTGGCGGAAACACTCGTAAACATCGCAACTGTTAGAGTAACGATAACACTCATAAACAGGTCAACATTGAGAATTGCCAATAAACCCCTTATGTCACAGGACTGAACTCGCTTCTTGGCCATGACACATTTCCTAAAGGATGAGATAGCTTTGGAAACCAACTCATCACAGACCATCAGAGTGGCGAAAACACTCAAAACCCATGTCAACAACAGTGCCTGCTAGTCCACTCCAGTGAAAAATGACCAAACTACCCCTTGGGCTTTTTCGGCACGTCTCTCAAAAAAGTACCTAATTCCTCAGAACAGTAAGTCCACCCTTCCAAAGATCGTCCCAAAGATGATCCGGCATGTTCAAATGCCTTCTAGTCAGTTCTAGACTAATTTTGAAACTATCCGATCAAAATGACCATTTTGCCCCTAGGCATCCGAGCACCTTCGAGAACCACACCGGCTCTGGGTATCAAACCAGTTACCTCTTGAGAATGCTTCTAATTGTATTCCTGACCTTCTAATACCTTTTCGAATCATTCCGAATCAATTCTGACAAATCCGGTGCAAAATAACCGTTTTGCCCCTGGTGGGCCAGTCGCCTTTTCCAACCACACAAGTTTTGGGTATCAAACCGGCACTCCCTTAGAACATTTTAGATAGTGTTTCTAACCTTCAAGTCCGCTCATGAGTCATTCTGAGTCCATTCCGTTGGCTTTCCTGTCTAGTTGATTTTTTTGTCCCTAATAGCTTGGTCGACAATTTCAACCTAGTTTCTTAAGTCCGTTACCCCTAGGACACTATTTTGAGGGTTTCTATCCACTTCTAGTCTTTCAGGTCACTCCCGGCCTCCCAGACCTTCCGGAGTCACTCCTAGTGGAGCCAAGCAAAAAAATACATGGTAGTCACTAGGACAGGCGCCCAAATCTTTTGCCTTACGTATCAAGGGTTGAAGATATGTTTCTTGCCGCCTTAAAAGGTTTCCTAAGTGGCTAGCAATACTAATAGTGGCGCCAAGCCAAAAACTGGCCTGGCGCGGCGCCAGTGTATTTTTAAGCCTGCCATTACTACAATAAGCGCCAAGTCGGTTTAAATTGCCTATAAATACAGTACCTCCCCCTACATGAAAAGGGTCGGCAATCTAAGTCCAGAAACTCTATATCTCTGCATACAGATCTCGAACTCTCTCCAAACCCTAGCTTTCTTAAGCCTCTTCAAACCCTAGCCCTCATGCATTTTAACCCTAACATATATACACTCACTACACTCGTATATGAGCCTCCAAGCCGGCCATAGAAGACTCAAGGTGCTGCAATCTCAAAGCTCTCAAAGATCAAAGCGAAGTAAAGCAAATAAAGCAAGCAAAACAAAGAAGACACAAGGTTGGTTTTCTATTTACGTTTACGTAATTCCTCTCTTTCTCTTCTCTCTTCTAACCCACTTCGGTTCTCTTCTATTTTACTCCCCATCTTCTACCGTCCTTTCTTGAATGCTTGAATAAGGGACTCCCTGATTCATATGTAGGAAGGACTATTGAAAGTCACCTTATCGAGGGCTTTCTCTTAATTTAACCTTAGTCCATGTGGATTTGGCCCTCTTAATTATGTGGTGAAGCCTAAACCTTGCATGCTTACGACCTTATTGCATTATGCATATCATACTCATACATCTCTTCAAAATCATTTTCAAAACTTATTTTCAAAACTTGCATCAAAATATTTTACAAAACTTGCATTAAAAATCTTCTCTTTCAAACTTGTTTTCAAAAAATCACAATCTTAAGATGATTCTAGTCACTCCATGGTTAGGGTTGTTTTAGGAAAGTGTTACATAAGTTTTGGGTGTAAACCCTAAATTATTTTTGTCCAATTCACAATTCTAAGGTGATTCTAGTCATTCCATGGTTGGGGTTGCTTTAGAAAAGTGTTATATTTAAAGTGACCAATATGGTCCATATTTTCAAATCCTTATTGTTTTCAAAATCACAATCCTAGAATAGTTCTAATCTTCTTATGGTTAGAATCGTTTTAGAAAAATGAGATATTTTAGAGGCTTGCAAAAGTCCACATTTAAATTCTCTTTCCAAAATTGCTTTTTTTAAATCCTCTCCAAAATCTCTTTACAAATCCACCTTCTAAATCTTCTGTTCAAATCTATTTCCTAAAACCTCTTTCCAAAATTCTCCTTTCTAAAAACCCTCTTTCAAAATTCTACTTTTCAAAATCTCTTTTTCTTGAGGTCCAAGTCAAGTCCTAGAACCTATAATTAGGAAACCCTAGTTTGTAACCTCCTTTTTCTACATTCAAATCTAGGTTTTCAAAACTATTTTCTACATCAAAATCATAGGTTTCCAAAACTTCCTTTTTCACATCAAATCATAAACTTTCAAATCCAGGCTTTCCAAATCTCATCCTTTCCAATTCTAAGTCAAATCTAGTCTTCTAACTTAGGAAACCAAATCCAATCCTTTACTTTTGGAAATAAAATCAAATCATCTCTTTTTGGAAACATGGTGTACTATCGCAGGCAACCAAAAATAAAACATATACCCCTAAAAATAAACATGTAATAGTGCAAGTAAGGATCGTTCCCACGGAGAGTGTCTAGACTAGTTTTATGCTACGTGAACAAGGATGGGGGGTTTAGGTATAATGAAAACAATTTTAATAAAAATAACTAAGGAACAATTTAGATTAAAGTATTGAAATCAATCAAAAGAACAAATCTTGGTTTAAGTCAACATCCACCATCAGAATTTTACAACTGATCATCATTACAAGCATATATCAATTCACACTTTGAATATGCACTGTTAGAATTATTTTCCTATCTCTCCTTAGTTGTAGTTCATTAGAAAACAAGCGATCTCATTAACCCTAACTATTAAACAAACCAGGATAAGCACTCAAGGTTTAATCTGGTAGTAGTCTTAAGAATTAGAGAGATCGACGAAACTAAACAACACAAGCACAAGCGGTTGCATTTAATTTAGTCGTGCATCCTTCCTAAGATCTAATAATTCCTAAAGCAGCAAATCATTGAATCCAATTGCTTCACCCATTAGAGGAATCAAACAATTATGGATTTAATATCTAACCCAGCAGTAGATTACAACAAATGATAAACTAGTAGGCCTCTTAGTAATTAAATGAGACAATCATGAAAATAAGCATAGAAGAACATCCGATAATCAAAGCATAAGTTAAATAATAAAAACAAATTAGATCTCACAGTTTATTTTTAATTCCAAGGCTTCCTTTTCCTTTGACCAAGATTCAAAATTTAGCCACGCAGGGCCCGGAAGAAAACTCAAAGGAGAAGTTAGAGAAAAAGAGAGATGTGTGTCTCCTGATGCTTTCTCCTTCTAAAGCAATATAAAAAACACTCACCCTAAAAATAAAATAATCCCAGCTTTTATAAGCTTTTGAAAAACTACGGATCCGTAAGACCATGCGAACGCCCTTTAGACTGTTCGAATGCATGGAACCATCGTTCGAAGGGTGCGTCGAACGCACTTTGAACGGGAAATTTGCTCTCTGTATCTTTCAAATGCATTTAGGACCTGAACTTAGCGTGAACCTATTTGCTATACTATTCTAATGCAACTAGAACCATTCGAACGCACTTTCGAATGATGTTTCCAATTTAGCCCGAATTTGTCCTTTTTAAGCTAGGATTCTCTTCTTTGGCATTCCATAGCATCCTAAATCAAAATATAAGAATAATGAGTATATTTAAGCATCAAATAAGTATAAAAGACTAAATACTAAGGGATAAAAATATGACATTTGCATTCTTGTCAAAACAAAATCTAATTTTTTTATTTTAGGAAATAGAAATCAAACCTTTCCTAATTTTAACATTTCCTAATTTCAACTTTTTCTAATTCAAATATTTCCTAATCTAAAACATTTCCTAAATCCTAATCTTTCATAATTCTGACATTTCCTAATTCTAATCCTTCCTAATCTCATACCTTTCTAAATCTTAACTTTTCAAGACTCAAACTTTCAAATCTTTCCTAAATTCTAACTTGCCAATTTTTCTAAATTTAAACCTTCTCTAATTTATAAACTTTCTAAATTTCAAATCTTTCTAAAATTCTAAACTTTCTTAAATCTAAGACTTTCCAAAATCCAAATCTTTCCAAATCTAAATCTTTCTTAATCCTAACTTTCTAAATTTAAATATTTCCAAAATCAACCCTTTCCTAATTCAAAACTTTCCTAATTCAAAGATTTTCAAATCCAATCTTTCCTAAACTCTAACTTTTCAAATTTTCTAAATCAAACATTCAAGTCAAAGCTTTTCTAAATCCATTCTAAGTCAAGTTTTTCTAAATCAAATCAAATCTCAAGTCTTTCCTAAATCCTATCTTTTCTAATCCTAAGTTTTCTAAAATCAAACTTTCTAAAAACAAACTTCTTAAGTCCAAATCAAATCTTTTCCATGTGCATGCTTCAACCCTAGGTTACCTAAGTTTTAGGATACATAAACCCTAGTTTAACCCTAACCCTAAAGTTCGGAGGTTTCCAATTCTTTTCAAAAAACTCTTTTCTAAACCAAGATGGTTTTCGAATTCCAATTAAGGCCAAGATATTTTCAAAATTATATTTTTCCAAACCAAGTCTAATTCCAATGTTCTAAGTCTAAATTCCAAAACAAATCTTTCTCAAACCTTGTATTATCAATCGAACTCTTGTCCAAGCTATGATTGACCTGATTTTCAAAATGAATACGTAAACAACCCTCATGAGTGCGATCATAACTTTTCTTAAGTTTTCAATTCCACAACCTTTTTTAAATTTTCAATTCTATGATCTATTTCAAGTTTCTAATTCTAAAATCTATTTTCAAATCTCCATCTATTATAAGTTTCCAATTTCTAAAACATTTTTTTGAAATCAAACCTTTCTTTTCAAAATCAAATCTATTTCTAAAATCAAATCAAGTCTTTTCAATTCTACTTTCAAACTTAAATCAAATTTTTGTACTTGCATATCATGCATCATGTCAAATATCTTTTCAAAATTCTTTTCTAAAATGGATAGTTTTGGAGATTTAATAATCAAAGATTTCGAATGAGTGATCCTACCGTGAATAGACATGTAGGTACCGCAAGAGTGGGGTAGGGTGATAGCTTAGTGTGTCTTTCTTACACGTAACCAACTTCCGAACCTATAATCACTATTTTCAAAAACCAAGACCAAGTTATTTTAAAAAATGTCTTAAATCTTTTCAAAGGTTGTCAAACAACCTATTTTCTTAAAAACCCTCTCTTGAGGAAGTTTTCAAAATCTTTTCAAAAAACCCTAAGTGTAATATTCGGATTGTGCTTAGTTTTAGGTGATCTAACTCACCATAATCAAGTTAGATGACGACTCCATTCCTAAAGCCCTTTAATCAAAATTAATTTCAAATTAAAATCTAGTTGCACTCATTCTTCTAGGAAGATAAGTTCTAACGAGAGAGTATTGTATTTTTCCACTTGTGTGTATTTTCCTTGAGTGCGAAAAATTAGGGTGCGACAACTACTTATCTATGAATCTTTCTTCATGAAGTTACGCCAAAGTCGATACACTTACATCTTTTTCGATTTTTGTATTTAGTATGTTCACTTGATTTGTCTATTTACATTCACTTCATTGTTGAGAATGCCATTGTAAGAACCATGTGGGTCTTCAATTCCGAGTGTATACCCGTGAGGATTGAATTAAAGCTTTAAAAGGGTGGTTTTGCATAAGGGAGTTTCAGTTGTGTTATTTAACATGATTCTTCACCCACACACATGAACCTCTTTTTTTGTGAGATTTTTTGCACACTCGTACATTTGTTTGAAGTTGGGAGTGTGTCTATCGATTTCTTAAGTGGGTAGTGCATATTCTCCTTAATTTTATCTTAAATTGTTATTCACAAAAAGATGTTTCTAGGTATCATTACTAAAAACCCTCACAAAACACCACTAGTCCCCTAGGGGTAACCTAAGGGTTTAAAGGCTTGGTGCATATGCTAAATGCACTCAGAATTCCCCTAAAAGAGGACTTTACTTTCTGTATATATCTAGTCTTTTATGTATTTTTGCTAGGAACTAACAAAAGCTAAGTTGGGGGGTGTTGATTTCACTTTAAAAGTGTAATCTTTGTCCCTAATTAATTGTTTGTTAGGCCCAATATGTTTATTAGAAAAGGTTTTTAGCAATAAATTGTTCTAAACTAGTTTTCTCTGTTTATTATAGGTTTTTGGGGTTAAAATGGCAAAAATGGGCTTAAAGTGTAGAGGACCGTCCAGATGCACTGTTTGGACGGTGATCAACCGTTCGAATGCACTGTTCGAACAGTGATTTCTCTATTTGAATGCACCGCTCAGATGATGAAATCACTGTTCGAATGCACTGTTTAGACGCACGAGCAACTATTCGGATGCTACGTCAAACAGAGGAGTTCCAGAGTCGATGTTTTACATCTAAAGCCATTATAGAGTCGATGTTTTGTGTCTGAAGAGCATTCGGATGGTCAGACTGACCGTTTGAACAGTAAAACAACCGTCCAAACGATCATTTGACTGTCCGAACGGTGCATCGCAACGCGCTTCAGGCACACGTCGGACGCATTATGCAAATATTGCCTTAAAACCTAGCGGCCACCAAGGAAGGAGGGAGAATGATTTTGGGGAGTGTTTTTGTACAAGAGAATAGGGGAAAACCGAGGGGAATGCTGTATTTTGGTTGTATTATGTTTAGATTTTGTAATTAGGATTTTGTATTTGATTTAGGATAAATTCAAGCTAGATTCTTGCCTTATTTGTTGTAATCTTTCTTATATTTTCTTTGTAATCTAAAATAGATTTTTGTTCAATAAATTGTAAATTTATAGTTTTAGATGTTACTTGGTTAATTGGGCATGTTTCTTCCATGGATTGCTTGGGATAAAACCATCGTTTGGGTATAAATGTGAAAATCATCCAAGGATACATGGGAAATGAAAGCGGAGTTTCTAAATCTCATTGAATATTTATATTGTGCTTTTCTCTTTTTTTTTTGAATTGATTGTTGTAGAAAATTTAAATCTATAATCATAGTTAATAACATGTGATTTATTTCTAAGAACCTTTTAAATGTGATTAAATCTAATTCCAAATTAATTAGAGAACCCTAGAACTTCAAAGCTAAATCTTCTAGATCAAGGATCTTTTGAAAGATCCTTGAATTGAGTTAACCCAAATTTTCCTTCTAAATTCCATGCTAAAATTGGTAGATTGAAACAATTCGTACCCAAACCCCCTTTTTATTCAATTTAAATCCCAAACTATTTTTATTCAAATTTCCATTTTCTTGAAGTTAATTTAGTTTTAGTTGGTCTAGTTGTGATAGAATTCTTAAGATTATTAAGTTGTGTTATTTAGATTTTAATTGCTCAAATTAGTATTTTTAATTGTCACTTTTAATTAATTGTCTCGATGATAGTAAAAACCCATCAACAAATCCCTAAAGATTTTTGGTTTAATTTTAGTCCTCAAAGATTTCGATTCCATCCTTGTGTTGTAATTTTAATTTGAGTAGTTCTTAAATTGCGCTTATTCTTATTGTTAGATTGGTACAAATCTATTGGGAGAACATAATAATGGAGAATGCCCCCATTTAAACTACAATTGCCTCTGATGTGCTAGTTGAGGCGCAACCAACGAATCACCTCAGTTTCATGCTTAGGGAAGAATTTTTTCAAAAATTCTATCTAAAGATCTTGCCATGAATGAATAGACCTAGGCATCAATAAATTAAATCATGTCTTAGCCTTGTCTTTAAGAGAAAAAGAAAATAGTTTCAGAAGTTTGGATAAGAATTATCGAAGAATATAGAGCATATGTCATCAAAATCTTTGATATGTTGATATGATTTTTCAGAATCCAAACCATGGAATGGATTTATCAGCTAGATCATTCCCGGTTTTAAAATCATCACTGTGTAATGCCTAGGAAGAATAATGCAAAAAGTAAGAGCTTGCCTAGCAGGATTCAGATAATTCTTAAGAGATCTACGGGGAGGATTACCATGTACACTCCCACCTTTAGGTACATTATTTGGATTTGGTGGGTTGGGATTCACGGGTAGTTGATGAGCAAATTCTTTCGCCATTAGGATAGAACTAGGATCTCTGTTAACTAACTAAATGTTTGGAACAAGAGTCCTAAATGGGGCAAGAGTACGAAAGATGAAAGAAAGATCACTAGAAGAGTCAACGCTTACCAATCGTCCATGCACATTCCTAATAAAATATTTCATAAAAGAGTACATACTCTATGAAGACATAAATTAACCCTTCCCGAAACATCAATGCGAAAAAAACACTAAAAAGATAATAAAAAGAGTAAAATGAAAATACATGCACACAAAAATAACAAACTAAGAAATATATATTAGATAAGTTTGTAACAACGTTATAGTAACCTTAGTGAGCGGCTCTGACCTAAATCAGCGGTGAATTAGCTCAAAATAAGGTTATCCATAATAATCAAATAAAAGAATAATAAATATATATATGAAGCTATATGGTCACCATATCGTGCGGGGCTGACCTAAATAGGTAGTGAATCAACTCGAAAGGTAAATCACAAAGAAAAAAAATATTTAGAATAAAGTGTAAATAAAATGTTAGAATGATAACCAATGTTAATTATCCACTAAATAAAAGAAAATGTTAGATAGTTAGTAAGTTAGATGAGTTAGATGGGTTAGATGAAAAATAAAAATAGAAAATATGGTAACCAACTTGAATGACTTTGTTCAACAGTAGGTAAGTATGCCAACCAAAGAGGTTAACCACAAAGAAAATAAAAAAATAAAAAAAGAATTAAATATATACAAATATACAAGTTAGCTATGGAACGAAGTAATAAGTTAGTATAAATCACTGATTAGTTGGTACATACTGTCCAATTCCTTCATAATGGTAGGGAAGCAATCAATTGTACTCAAGTCCACAGCAAAGGTATTATTATTATTTTTGTTTTCACACATTTTAATTAAGCCATTCCCCAGCAATGGCGCCAAAAATTGACTTAATCTACTTAGTACACCCAAGAGCAGGTGCGGCGAAGTAGTATTCGATAATAACCTAGAAAGATCAGGGTTGAACCACAGGGAACGATTATCCAAACATACAAAGTTGACGTTAGAATTCACTCACGGTAAAAACTTAGATACTAACTAAGCCATACTAAACGCTGTAGCATTGCAATGGCTTCAGTTGAAACCTAAGCCAACCTGTTTAAATTTTATCATGAATAGTATTAATGAAATTTGGACAGTTATTGTAAAAAATAGTAACCAAAATAAAATAGTTTATTTTAGAAAGTTTGATTATTGTTGAACTAGACTTTAAATTAAACTTTAAAAAACAGTCTTGGATTCAATTGATCTGGTCATCTGATTCACCCAAATTTGTAACAAAGTTTTTGTAACTCAAATCATTAGCTTTGTTTTGAGCCTTTGATTTGGAAGATTTAACGATTAAAATAAAAATTCAATAATAATTAAATCTAGAATAATAAAATTAAAACCATATATTCATATCATCGATTTCCGCAATAACTATACCAAACTAAGATTTGTGCATAAAAATTATCAAATTTAGTCAAGAATCTAAGTTTTCTAAAAAATCTAGAATTTAATTATCGAGAATTAAAAGATTTTAAAGATGAATAATGAAAATCCAATTATTACCATTAATATCCTAAGATTCTCGGATAATCTTCACAATTGGCTCTAAGAAAAAAAAAAACTAGCTACTCATGGTAATGAAAAGACTTGGCTTGAAAAAAAATGACTTCATAAATAATTGGAAACTCCCATACATATCTCTCTTTATCTTGCCTCCTCTCAAGCTCTTCCCCTCTTGCCTTTGGTGTTGCTATTTATAAACTCTCAAGATGAATCCATCCATTCCTTACATGATGCATTATTTCTTTGTTTAATTATTAATTTCTTCTTTATCTTTTTTCCATGTCAATTGCCATTTTTCCATGTGAATTTTCATATGAGTTGCCTTATTTCCATATAAATTTTCATGTGAGTTTCCTTCTTTCCATGTCAGTTGCCGTCTTTCAATATCAATTACCTTCTTTTCATGTCAATTGTCATGTGAGTTGCCTTCTTTTATCTAAAAGCAAAACAAGCCCCACTTGTTTTGGTAGAGTTGTTGAAAAATGGATGTTTGTCTATGTGGGTGAGCTCTAATCAATGAAGACTTCTTTCTTTCCATGTGGGTTTATTCCTTCTTTTATCTAGAAGTCTACAAAATGCTCAAAAAAATTTATTAGGATTAAAATTAAATTAATTAAAACTATTTATATGCTAACAAATATAAAGTTAGGAACTTGCAATTATATTTTACAATGTAATTATTTGTTCATAACTGAACTTAGAATTGTAATATAATTTAGAATCATAGGTTTGAAGGCATTTTATCAGAAATTTTAAAAACCTGTCAAGCAGCAAGTAGCTCAACATGAAGAAATCTTCATTGCTTTCTCAAACGACTAGAAATTTAATTTAAACTACAAATAATCTACTATCGTTTCTCTATAAATAGAGATACACAAGAGGAGCAAGAGATATACTAGAGATTACAAAGATTGAGTATAGAAAGTTATATTCAGCAAAATCTTCACGTTTTGAGTTTTATTTCATCTTTCTATTTCATCTTTGAGTTTCATTAGTTTATTCAACTCTTGAGAGTTTTGTATCTATAGTTATGAGTTTCAACTTTCCTATATCATTTGTAAAAGAGTTGTTAAACCCTTGTGATTTATATCTTGAGTGATTGAGAGGAACACTTAGAGAAAAAGATCCTCTTGGTGCTTTGTTTTGGAGGGCAAAACAAAGGATTGTTTTTTTAGTATTTTTAGAACAAAACACTTAGTGTAAAGGTTTGCTAGCAACCAGACAAGTTAGTAGTATAAAACTATTTGAAGAATAGTGGATTTGCCCAAGGAAGGAGCCTTAGAGGTAGACAAGTGTTTGATTTCTTCTCTTTTCTCTCTTTATATCTTGTTTAATATCTTTATCATATATATTGTCTTGATATATTTGAGATACACACACTTAAATCCATTGTACTAATATCACATTGATTATATCTTGGGCTGTCTTATTCATTATATATCTAGCTTAATATTTTATCTTTTCTATTGCATCTCATCACTTGAAAATTTAGTGCATTATATTATTTTAACTTTTAATTTTTAATTATAAACCCAATTCACCCCCTCTCTTAGGTTGTCACTTGGTCTAACAAGATTCATACCATTAATTTGTGCAATCTCTATGTACAAGCCCGGGCTTGTGCATTGAGATTAGCAAACTTAGTCAAGAATCTATGTTTTCTTACGAATCTAAACTTCAACTATCAAGAATTAAGAGATTTGGAAGATATAACAATGAAAAATCATAGTTATCAATCTTGTATTGTACCTGTTAGTACTGGGCGAAATGTACCTTATCGGCCATTTCCTACCAGTTAAAGTATCGACCAATACTGGTCGATACCGAGCGGTACCGACCAATACCGAATTTGGTGTAATTTATTTGAAAATAATTTAATTTTATTGTATTTTGATGATAATTGTTTATTAAAATTTATGTTAAACATATACTAGACAATAACATGCCGTTTGAGTATTTTTAAATATATATTGGGTTCGATAACACGTTTATATTATGTTACAATGATTTAAAGTTGAATAATATTTGTTAGGAGTAATGTCAAATTTTATAAGTGAATATTTTGTAAATAAATATATATTTTATAAATGTATAATATTCATAGTAATAAATCTGAGATGATACCTGTTATTGCATTGGTATCGATATGTATAGTACTGACAGTAAAAGAAAATATATAAT
This sequence comes from Euryodendron excelsum, assembly GCA_033060915.1. Classification (NCBI taxonomy): domain Eukaryota; kingdom Viridiplantae; phylum Streptophyta; class Magnoliopsida; order Ericales; family Pentaphylacaceae; genus Euryodendron; species Euryodendron excelsum. The sequence continues at coordinate 27,444,164 of CM065381.1, read as the reverse complement.
CTTAAACTAAAACTAACAAAACACAAGTTAAAGCATTGTTATTACACTTTTGAAGCACAATAGATAGCCATGAATTGGCTGTCTAGTGCATTATTAGATGATAACGTTTGGAGACTAAAGAGAAAAAAAATCAAAATACAAATGGGTTTGTGTAGAGACTAGATAGAAAATAGAAAACCAGGGCTTTGGCCCAATAATCATGATCCTATCTCAACTTAAGTGAGGTCAAAGTTTTGAGTCGCGACACAAACTTAGTATCTAGGATAGATAATATCTGATGCTCTTATCATTTATTTTTTTGTAGAACTTAGTCTACCAACATTTGCATCCTTACTAACTCTCTTACTTTGTTAACTATACTTTTATTTATTTAATCCCTTCAAAAAAAAAAAACTAGAGAGAATAGAGAGACCAAGCAAAGCAAGGACGAGATTGGCATCGACAATAGATAGTCAATTGCACAAGTGGCCAGTGGAGTGTAAAGTCTGAACAATGGAAAAGCGGTTAAGAGGATTGGGTCCAGAGGGAGCCCAACCCCAATTAATGATGCGGTCATATGTGATGTTTACGTGCCACGAAAGTAAGCCATATATGCATAGATGTGGTCACATGTGATGTTCACGTGCCACGAAAGTAAGCCATATATAGATATGTTCACGTGCCACGACAGTACGCGATACATGCCAGACCACGCAAGTTAAATCATATAACTTGCAAATCATCTCGGGGCTATGTCAATAGTACACAACTAGTCCACAAGTTTTGGAATTATACCGAGTTACGTATCAGAATTTGTCATATAACAAATAGTAAAGAAAAAACTTGTTAAATAACTCTTTTACCCTTAAAGCTCATTTGGTTACGGCTACGGTTTAGGTTTTTATTTCTTTTCTTGAAATTTGTCTAAACGGTGTCTGTCAAATTTGTTTTAGAAAATATTTTTGCTAAGACTCTATTTAGTAAATTGGTTTCGAAACTTGTCTTTCGTAAAAAAATATTTTTAAGAAATAACAGTTTAGGTTTTTGTTTCGTTTCTTGAAATTTGTCTAAACGGTGTCTGTCAAACTTGTTTTAGAAAATATTTTTGCTAAGACTGTATTTAGTAAATTGGTTTCGAAACTTGTCTTCCCGTAAAAAATATTTTTAAGAAATACCATTGTTTTAAGAACAAAAAAGTGCGTTTTTTAAAATTTTTTGAGATAGTGTGTATATAAAAATGATGATGGTTTGATGATACATTTTCAATTTCAAAAACACGAAAAAAAATTTATTTATTAAAAGTAAACAATGTACACACAGATAGAAATATAGTACCCAAATCTGACCAACTCCTCAAATGAGAAGGTTTAGGTAGATGCTATATACTTGAGAGGTAATTCACATTTAGCCGATGTGGGACTCAATCCCAAGAGAATGCCAAGCTTTTTTTCTTTTGATAGAAGGTAAACAACAGGCACGACAGGAAGAGCAATCACACAGGAACAGGCAATAATTAATGAAAATGGGACGAAATACGGGGCCTTTTTTGTAAAAAAAAATTAGAATTTTTCTCATTCAAAGCAGGGCCTTTTGTAAATAAAATAAAAAAGTTACATAATACTATACTATAACATATAAAATTAAAAAAAAAAATTTGTTGCCTTCAAAAATTGAAGCATAAAACAAGCGCCTTACTCGCCTAAGTCAAGAGCTGGCCAGCATTGAAAAACCAACAAGAACAATTCTGCACATTTTTTGCAATCCCTCGCACATCGCCAGTGTGTTTTCCCTGTCAAACCATTGACAGAACATTTTTTTGTTCAAAACTGATAAAAATTTATAATGATATGGCTGAATTTAGATCCTTTATTTTAAAGGAAAGGAATTACAAAACTATTTTTCAGTTACGAAACTAACACCGCAGTAGTACCCTAGTGATGGATTTTTCATATAAATTCTAAAAAACTATGATTTTTCATAAATAAATATAGGGCCAGCTTAAAATAATTTGAGGTTCAAAAAAACAACTTTAAATGAGGTTTTTATATTCTAAATTTGTTATAATTTGTTTTTAGAATAAATCGGTATCTTTTTTTTTTTTAAACTAACTAGTGTGTTGACTTTGACCCTTTTTTTTCTAACTGTTATTATTTTCATTTGTACTGCCATATTTTTGTTAAAAAAATATATAGAAACTATATAGCACCTTAGCTATAGCATACAAAGTTTTATATTACTGGAGCCTTCAAACAATTTTTGTATCATTAATTTATTTTTTTTAAGCTGCTTTTTTTTAAAAAAAAAAAAGTTGATTAGTATGATTCATTTTAGGCCTTCTTTTCATAGGGCCTCTTTCTCTCATACAGAATGGGGGGTTTTTTTTCCAAAACAAGAAAACTGTAGAACTCATATAGGGTTTAATTATAACATGTAAGATTTTAAAAAAATTTGGGACTTCGAAAATTTTTTTATTAGTACAATTTATTTATCCGTCAAACTTGGGGATGAAAATGGAACAAATTTGGCATGAGTTAGGCTAAACCATACCTTGCTCTAATAGGCAAACTCGGCTCCACCTCTATCCCAAAGCTGTACTAGGTTGAACCTATCGACTGCATCCTCTCCTCACTTATAAAATCTCAAAATAAAAATAATGTAAATTATACAAAACACACAAACAATATAGAATTGAGAAAGAAATAGCAAAATTCTAAGAATAAGAACATTGAAACTCAGACATTACTTATGTATATGAATGATATTTTGTATTATCAAAATATAATAAATGTATTTAGTGATATGAAAATAAAATCAAGATAGGGGCGGGGTGATTTAAAATATCTTTAAAGCTACTCTATAAAATAACTAGTCAAAACATACTTTTTATTCTTTATTTTAACTAGTCATTTTTTGAAAAATGTTCTAACCATACTCTCTATTTTAACTAACAACCTTATGAATTATTCTTTTTTTAAGATTCACCCTAATAAAAGAAGAGAGAGTGAGAGAGATTTATAAATTAAAATTTAGAGAGCCACTTTTGGCTCTTTACATTTGTAGAGTCAAAATAAGGCTCTCTAAAATAGAGAGCTATAAAAAGAGGTGATTGAAAGGGCATTTTTAAGATTTGACTCTTTAAAATAATTTAAAAAAACATTTTATACAGCCCCTTAAAAATACTCTTAAACCTCACTCCGCACCTAACCTATTTCGGGTTATATTTTCTCCCTGTTGATTCATACACCGAACCTTATTACAAGGTGCCTGTATTTGTATTAGAGTTAATAGTGAATCACATGGTATCGATCTAAACAAAGTTTGACCATAGATACTGAATCACGCGGTAACAGCACAGAACTTGCCTAGTGGTTTAGGCGGCCTATATAACTTGCAAATCATCTCGGGGCTATGTCAATAATAATAACTACTCCACAAGTATTGGAATTATACCGAGTTACGTATCAGAATTTGTCATAAAACCAATAGTAAAGAAAAAACTTGTTAAATAACTCTTTTACCCATAGGTCCATTTGGTTACGGTTACTGTTTAGGTTTTTAGTTTTTGTTTCATTTCTTAAAATTGTCTAAAGTCAAACTTGTTTTAGAAAATATTTTTGCTAAGATTGCATTTAGTAAATTGGTTTTAAAACTTATTTTTAGTAAAAAAAAATATTTTTTAAAAAGTACCATTGTTTTAAGAACAAAAAAGTGTGTTTTTTAAAATTTTTTGAGACATTGTGGATATAAAATAGAAACAATATAGAAATGATGATAGTTCCATGGTCCATTTTCAATTTCAAAAACACGAAAAAGAGTTTTTTTTTATTTTATTAAAATTAAACAATATACACACGGATATGAAATATAGCACCCAAATCCAACCAACTCCTCAAATGAGAAGGGTTAGGTAGAGGCTATACACTCGAGGGGTAATTCACATTTAACCGATGTGGGACTCAACCCCATGGGAATGCCTAGCTTTTTTTTCTTTTGATAGAAGGTAAACAACGGGCATCACAGAGAGAGCAATCACATAGGCAATAATTAATGAAAATGAGATGAAATACGGGGCCTTTTCGTAAAAAAAAAATTGACATTTTTCTCATTCAAAACAGGGCCTTTTGTAAAAAAATTACATAATATTAAATTATAACATATTAAATTTAAAAAAAGATCAGTGACCTTTGAAAATTGAGGCATAAAACGAATATCTTGCTCGCCTAAGTCAACAGCCGGCTAGCATTAAAAAACCAACAAGAACAATTCTGCATCACAAGCAAAACCAAACCCAACATGACAACAATCTTTTGCGATCCCTCGCACATCACTAGCATGTTTTCACTGTCAAACCATTGACAGAACATTTTTTTTTCAAAAATGATAAAAATTTAAAATGATATGGCTGAATTTAGATCCATCACTTTAAAGGAAAGGAATTACAAAATTATTTTTTAGTTACGAAACTAACCCCGCAATAGTACCCTAGTGATGGATTTTACATACAAATTCTATAAAACTGTGATTTTTCATAAATAAATATAGGGCTGGCTTAAGATAATTTAAAGTTTAAAACAACAACTTTAAATGAGGTTTTTATATTTTAAATTTGTTATAATTTTTTTTTAATAAATCGGTTTTTTTTTTTCTAAAACTAACTAGTATGTTGACTTTGGACCTTTTTTCTTTTCTAATTGTTCATATTTTCATTTGTACAGCGATATTTTTGTTAAAAAAATATATAGGAACTATATAGCACCTTAGCTATAGCATACAAAGTTTTATATTACTGGAGCCTTCAAACAATTTTTGTATCATTAATTTATTTTTTTTAAACTGCTTTTTTTTTTCAAAATAAAAAAGTTCATTAGTATGATTGATTTTACGCCTTCTTTTCATAGGGTCTCTTTCTCTCATACAGAATGAGGGGTTTTTTTTCCAAAACAAAAAAAAAAAAAAAACTGTAGAACTCATATAGGACTTAATTATAACATGTAAGTTTTTAAAAAAATTTTGGGACTTTGAAAATTTTTTTATTAGTACAATTTATTTATCTGTCAAACTTAGGAATGAAAATAGAACAAATTTGGCATGTGTTAGGCTAAACCATACCTTGCTCTAATAGGCAAACTCGATTCCACCTTCGTCCCTAAGCTATACCTGGTTGAACCTAGTGACTGCATCCTCTCCTCACTTATAAAATTTCAAAATAAAAATAATTTTGTAAAAAATAAAAATAATGCAAATTATACAAAACACTCAAACAATTTAGAATTGAGAAAGAAATATGCAAAATTCTAAAAATAAGAACATTGAAACTTTGACATTACTTATGTATATGAATGATAATTTGTATTATCAAAATATAATAAATGCATTTAGTGATATGACGGGGTGATTTAAAATATCTCCAAAGCTACTCTCTAAAATAATTAGTTAAAACATACTTAAAAACTTTATTCTTTATTTTAGTTAGCCCTTTTTTGAAAATGTTCCAACTATACTTTATATTTTAACTAATAACCTCATGAATTATTCCTTTTTTAAGATTTATCCTAATAAAAGAAGAAATAAAATAAGAGCGAGAGTGAGAGAGATTTGTGAATTAAAATTTAGAGAGTTACTTTTAATTCTCTACATTTGTAAATTCAAAACGAGACTCTCTAAATTAGAGAGCTATATAAAAAGCTAATTAAAAAATTATTTTTAAAATTTAACTATCTAAAATAGTTAATAAAAATATTTTATACAATCTCTTAAAGATACTCTTAAATCTTATCCCAACCCAAACCTGATTCGAATTTTATTTTTTTCCTTACATCCTAATTTTAACCTGTCGATTCATACAGCGAACCTTATTACAAGGTGCCCTGTACTTGTATTAGAATTAATAGTGAATCACGTGGTATCGATCCACACAAGTTTGACCATACATGCTGAATCACGTGGTAACAGCACAGCACTTGCCTAGTGGTTTATAAGTACTGGCGGCCTTATAAGTACTGCAATTAATGGTGACTTGGGACTTTTGTGTCACCACACATTTTCGTATGAGGTGAATGGAAGATCAGCTGTCCCATTCTGAAATGACCATGCCACGGCGTACGTAAACCTCCATGTCGGCCGCCTCGTGACGCGAAACTTCCACGACGCAGACATATCAAAAAAGTGTAAGTGCTATCACTTTTTTTTTTTTTTTTTTGGTTAGGTGCGGTTGGTACGTGTTTTTATTTTTTTATATTTTATGATTCGATAATAATATTTATAAATTATTGTTCTATTAATAATATTAAATTAATATTTTAAAAATAAAAAATATACTCTTCTTAATAATTTTTAATTTTTTATTTAAAAAAATAAAAAACAAAAATAAAAAATTTTTACCAAACGAACCTGAAAACTTTCTCCAAGATATTTAGGTCATTAGGTACATGGTTACTCCAGTGGAGATCAGTTGAGATGGAGGTAAACATGAAGAAAAAGCACTTGTTTAAAAAAACATTTTGAGAAGAAAATATCTTTTACCTCTTGTAATTAACCTCAATTTCATTTTCACCCATATATATTAAACCGCTAATTTGTCATCGAAGATAATAGCTACACATAAGAAAATACAAAATTTTTCAACCAAACAAAAAAAGAAAACCCGAACAATTTTATAATGAAACTTTGAGTTAATTTCAATCCATTGATAGTGTGTAAAATATTTTCACATGTGTGGAGCACTAAAATGGAACACTTGTTTATTAGAGTTTAGGTACAGAAAAATGCTATTTTTACACGGAATTTTGCACTAAAATAATGTGATAATATCAATTTTATAATTAAAAGCATTATTGTTGGTGTTTGTTGTAAATTGAAAGACTTTCATTTAGACATATTTTATATAGAAATTATGTATGAATTTTTTGTTTATATAGCATTACCTATAAAAGAAAAAAAAAAAAAAGACTTATTGACCGATGTTGTATTTTGATATTCGCTTGATTAAACAAAAGTTCAACAGTGTTACTGAAATGAAAATTAAATTCTAAAATTTTTCTATTGAGCTCTGCAGTGCCAACTCGGATATTGTATTGCATTCTTCCCTTCTCACACATGCAGAAGCCACAAGTAGCTGAAACCCAGTGGACAAAGAACACGGCAATTGTGGACACAACAATGGTATTAGTTGAGTAATCAGCCTTGCCCAGGGTCTATGCATTTGAACTGTTGAATTAAGGTGCATGCAGCGACTAATGGATTCTATATCGCTCTTGTAGATATAACCATGTTCTATACTCCATACTCATGGACAAGAGCATGAATCATTTGACCTAGGTAGTTATCTTAGGAGCCCTAGTGGAGGAGGAAACTTAAGTGTTAGGCCAACCCTAAGCACAGATTATGCACATGCTGTTTGCATATTCTGCTAAGAGTTCATTTTGGGAGGAACACAATCGATCTCTCCCTGTTCATGGGTGCAATATTTTTCCTGGGTGTGAAGGCAACAATGTTTGGAAATATCAATCTCCATTGAGTATGGACATCCATCTAAAATCCAATTTTATTAAAAAGAAAGAGGTTTTTTACAGCTGGATAGCCCAAATTTTATATTATTTGCAAATTTGGCCGGATTTCACCAAAGTTTTGAATAGTTCAACGGAATTTTCAGCCAAAATGGTTGATGTATATGTGAATATATCATATGACCGTTGTTTTAGGTTGATTTTGTTTAATCTAACTGACTGCAGAATTACTGCCCTTTGAAAATGCCAAAATTTAAAATCCGCATCAGAACCTCATCAAATTTAAGAAAGATTTAGTAAATTTTGAAGACATTGTTGCACATTACTGCTTTACTCATCTTAAAATAAATTTCATATTGAAACCAAATGCATATTGATCTAGTTGTATAGGAAGATATCTCTCAACTATATATACTGATATTTGAAGCGATGTGGGATATCTGTGAGTTTGAGAATTTGCAATCCTACAACAAGAAAAAGAAGAGGAAAAAACAAATTCACTTCTACTCTAGATGAAAAAATTTGTATCCTCTCTTCCTTTGCTAGGAGGATACAGATTTTTCTAAAGGGAATTAGTACAAATTTCTTCAAAAGCCTCCATCTAGTTTTGAACTTTCCATATTTTACAACAATGGGCAAAATGAGATAAAAATCAGCGGGAGGTGGAGCCAGGTTCAATGAATTAAGATTGCTTGATATCTGGAATGATGTTGAAATCTTTGCTTCTATAACAAGAGGAAAGGTGAACATTACCCATATAAGATCCTAGTTAACCATAGATTTTGCTATCATTAGCCACCATAATAGTTTTCATCCTTGCATTATTCCTCCCTCCCTTCTTTCTTATTTATTGGCATCAACTACCAACTGCAATAATGCATTTTTGGCATTTTTTTGATGCAAGAGGGATCAAGGAGTCAAACCTATGTATCAGTTTCCTACATAACTTGGTAGAGATGGGCCTTGGAATCAAGATTGATCACATACGTAACTTTCAATGTCATTATCTGTTGCCCGTGTATCACATTGTAATTAACGTTTTGCACAATAATATAAGAGAGAAAAACAAAAGCTAGCTGACAGGAGAAAGAAATGAAAGTTTTCTGTTTGTCATCCTCTCTCTCTCTCTCTCTCTCGCAGAGGGAACCATTAGATATTTATCCCTCTCCATCGCTTCACCTTCGTCGAACTGAACGAGAACATCGTATTAAACCAACTAGGATTCCTTTTCTTTCACAAATATATTTTTGTCGTGGACTTCAAAATTGTGATGTCACATACATATGAGATGCACTTGGAATGGAATATCACCTTCACCTGATTAGGCATACACGACATTATCATAGATATGAGATGACAAAATACCAGGAACGAGCATTGTAGCACGTCACTTTGTAGATTTGGTATACGACATTATCATAGATATGAGATGACAAAATATCAGGAACGAGCATTGTAGCACGTTACTTTGTAGATTTGGTACAAGGCTAATGAAATTAACCATTGTTACATTTGTTATAGGACAAGACACATGAGCCTGCTGAAAGCTTTGATATTTTCTTTATATTACTCCATAATTGAAATCACCTTCCTTTGACTAAGATTATCATACGTTTATGTGGCCCCGTTTTAGTTGATTCGTTGACAAGATGACATAATACAGGGATTGTTGCCTTGGCATGTTGACCTATGCAAGTCTGGCGTCAGTTTTAGGCCTCAAACGGAGACTTGATGAGGAGGCGGATGTGCACAAATTGAGCAAAACTTCTTCGAAGTCAGCTTGACCAGCACTGGTCCATGTCATATATTCGTCCCATATGAACAAGAACATCATATTGATCTTGTAAGGAACAAATTTGATGTTACCCTGACATTACAAATAAACATGCAAATCTGTGAAAAGATGCATACCAATAACCTTAATCCGTGACAGTTTTGTGAAGTTCCTATTTGTACAAAAGTCTCTCTAAAGAAATCAGAAAATTAATGAAAAATAATACAATTTTTTTAAAAATTCAAATAAAATAAGCATGAATAATAAAATATACAAAAGCTACATAATAAACCCGCAACAATATATTATATGAAGCTCTTAGGTAAGAAGATTTTTTCTTCAAAATAATGAGAGATTATGACAAGGAAAAAAAAAAAGCAATTTAGAATGTAAAGTGGTTATGCAATAACATGAGAATGGGGAAACAAAAAAGGAAAGAAATATTGATTGTGCTTTAAAAGTGTAATCTACATACCGTAATTAGTTAATTGTTAATCTTATAATATATTTAATTATATTGTTTTAGTCTTAATTTGTTACTAACTTAGTTTTATGTATGTTTTCAAGAAATTTGGCTTAAAAAGGAGAAGTTCGTACTAAATTAGAAAAGGCGTTTGAAGTGTGTTTGAAGTGCGTCTGAAATGAGTTCGAACAGTGAATAGTAAAGTTCAAACGGTAAATAGTGGTGTTCGAACGGTTAACAGGCGTTCGAAGTGCGTTTAAACAGTATGTCGAACGATGTCACTCCAAAATTAGGTTCGAAAACCATTTGATAGATTCAGAGAGTATAAAATCTGTCCGAAGAGCGTTAGAAGATCGTTCGAAAGGTTAATGAGGCATTCGAAGTCTGTTCGAAGGCAGTTTGAACGGTGCGGCAGGGTTTCCTATTATTTTGCTGGCTATATAAGCTGGGATTATTGTTATTTTTAAGGGGATTCTAGAGTAGACGTTTTCTAGGGTTTTAGGAGTAGTTTTAAGAGTAGATTAGAGTAGTTTATTTAATCTTATATAATTTTTCAATTCCTGTAATTATATTATTCAGTCATTCAATATATCTTCAATACAACTTTATGTATCAAGATTATAATGAGTAACTAGATTCTATCTTGAGATCAATTGTGAAGATTAATTGAAGCTCTTGAATGAGCAAAGGAGGTATGCTATTAGTTTTAAAGTTAAATTTTCTAGTTATTATTTATTTTTCTTCTTCGTTCTAGAAACTTTCGAAAACTTGGACGTTTGATTATGTTCGGTAATGTCTATGGGTGAGTCTATATTCAGTATATGCGCTGCGCAAATTGATGGTACTCGACCTTGATTCTAACAATCCGATTTATTATAGAAGTTGAAGTTTTGAAGAACACTTGATTTTATCACTAAATCTTTCGAATTCGAGACTTACGACGTAGTCAAAGGATTTAAGTTATTAAATTATCTCCTTCGGAATTCCAAGAGACGCAATTGGTTGGATCAATTGATCCCAAGACTTTTTCTTTATTTTTTTAGTTTAAGTTAGACAATAAATCTTTTCTCAACCTAAAATTAGATTTTTGTTTATTAAAATATTTTTTCTAAGATTTTTGACATACGATAAGTTTTTCTGTTTACGTAAACTATCTTCTCTGTGGAATCGACCTTATATTTATGAGAAATTATTACTACATCGCAGCCGTGTACTTGTGGTTAAGTATCAATCTTTTAAAGAGCGATCAAATATACATACACAAAAACAATTGGGTGAAACTTATTGGAAATGCCATGTTGTGAAGTTTATAAGGTAGTAAAACTATTTCGAACAAAGAAACATAAAAAGTAATTATGAAGGTAGACCAGTTGTGTATTGGTCAGTGTATAATTCATATTCCTTAATTTTTTACTCAACTAGGAAGGCTACCAGGGCAAGATTCTAATTTTACTTTTCAACTGAGTGAGAGAGAGAGAATAAGAAAGAAGAAGAAGAAGAAGAAGAAGAAGAAGGAGGAGGAGAAAAATGAAATGCAAATATATATATACACATATATATTGCCAGGTACGAAAATAGGTGATAAGATTATTTTAAAAAAAATTATTAAAAGATAAGTTTATATTTACGGAATTAACCCAACTTATTAAAAGATAAGTTTAGATCTAGAATTTCTAATAAATCTAAACTATAATTGCTATGAATTAGAGTAATTAGAAGATTAGTCAATGAAAATCAATTACACCTCTATGAGAACTTGAAGATCCTTGGCTAATCCTCACAATTGCATCCAAGGATTGGATTAGCTAATTGATTCTATAAGAAATTGACTTGAACTCATAAGAAATTGGATTGAAATTATAAAAATAATGTTTGATTACAATAAAAATGAATGAATACAATGAAAAATATAGTTTCTCTCTCTACAATGCTCTCAAAACAGCTATATCTAAGTATAAAACTGCTAGGAAATGAAAGGTAAATCCCTAAATTCAAAAAAATTGCCTTAAATAGCTGAAAACAAAATAGAGTTACGTAAAGCGATTGAAAGCCTAACGGCCGTTCGCATGCCTATCGAATGGCTAGCGAATGGTTAAACACCCTCTCTGAATCTCACCTAGCTATTGAACTTGATTCAAACCTGAATCGAACGCTAAAATATGCTCTCAATATCTTCTCAACCGTTTGAACGACCATTCAAACTTTGAGTCAATTCGAACGAATTGACATGGCGTTCAAACGCTCGTCCAAATGCTCGGGACCGTCGTTTGAACGCTTCTTTGCACATTTTACTCTTCCTGGTCCATTTAAGCTCTATTTCTTGCACAAGATTCATTAAAACAGTTTAGATACAATATAGGGCTAATAAGTAATATTAACTCTATACTAGAGTTAACAATTCACTAATTAGGGTATTATGATTACACTTTTAGAGTGTAATCAAGTTAAAAATTTTATATTTTATAATCAAAGAAATACTATTATGACACGCGTAAAAATTTAAAAATTGAAAAAACTAAGCAAATGAAATTTGAGTCTTTCAATAACAAAAACCCAGCAACCAATTATTATAATATATACTAGCAGCGACCGTGTCATGAACTTATAAAATTATAACTAAAAATCTCGTTTCATTGTTTAAGAATTTTTTCAAAAGATGTTTCCTTTTTTGATAACTATTTGCTACTATTGGATGATAGATTACTGCCAATTTATGAAAAGCCTCGCTCTATTTGGAACTTTCATCCTTTACAATAATGGGTAAGATGAGAGAACACTCCGGGGGAGGTGGAGTCTGGTTTTAATTGATTCACTGAATTAAGATGGCATGATACCTAAAATGATTTTAAAATCTTTGCTTCTATAACAAGAGAAAGGGTGAATCTGGATAGAAGTGGTTGTGTACACCCATTTACTACCCATCTAAGACCTTAACTAACAATAGATGAACATTGTAATAACTTACAAGATTTCACTAACACTATCCACCATTGTAGCTTTTCATCGCTGCATTATTTCCCCGCCTTTTTTTCCTCTGTTTTTTTTTTTTTTTTTGGCACCAATTGCAATAATGCATTTCTGGTTTTTTTTTTTTTTTTTTTTTTGGTGTGGTATAAGGGAGGTTATCGAGTCAATCCTATGCATTATTCCCCCTCTTCGTCTTCTTCTTTTTTTTTGTTTTTTTTGTTTTTTGTTTTGGCATCATTCGTATTCATCACTTATTTCACTTTCAAGCTCATTATCTGTTGCCATGTACCACATTGTCATCAACGTTTTGCACAATAATATTCCTAAAATACGAAATGAAAATTTTTGATTTGTCATCCTCTCTCTCACACACACACAGACACGGGACCATTGAATATTTTGGCCTAACATATCTACACCTTCGTGCTGAACAAGGACATCATATTATAAAAACGTGGATTCCTATTTTTCAGGGTTTATTGATTGTGGAATCGACAAATTAATGTCACCAACATGGAATGGAATCCGCATCTTCACCTATGCCCAAAGGACACTACCACAGAAATAAGATAAGAAAATAATGACTACAGTAGTTGTACCACGTACGTAACCTTGCAAATTTAGTACAGTGTGTCAATGAAATTAAACTATTGTTACCTTTGTTATAAGACAAAGGTAAAATAATGACTACAGAGTTTGCTGATTGTTTTGACATTTTCTTCATATTACTCTCAAATTGAAGTCACATTCCTATGACTAGGGATTTTTATATGCTTGTGTGACTTATCCAAGTCCAAACGTGCATTCAAGAGCAAGCGGTCGTATTGTAAATTTAACAAGTCAAGTTTCGGATCGTTCTTCTCAAGAAATTTGTACAAATCTAGCAATCAATACAAAACATGATATTAAAGAACTATTGAACCAAATTGCTAAAAACAAGTAGAGAATTAGATCTATGATAACTAAAATCAAACCGAAAATCTTTAGGGGTTTTGGGAATTGATTGGCTAATTTCTAAACAATTATCAACTAGAGCGAAAAGATTAAATCTAATTAATTCCAACATCTTGCAATTCAAATTGATTAATTAGAGAATCAAATGAGTTTCAAGAGGATTGTCAATACAATTGATCCAATCTACCAATTCTCGTATGAAATTGAAGATAGAGTTTATATAACTCAAATCAAAGATGTTTCCATGGATCCTTGATTCTAAAATTTAGACTTGAAAACCTTAGGTTCTCTCCCAATTAGAGTATGACTTGTAACATCTTTGTGAGATCCCTAGAAGCAAACCATGAGTTCATCAAACCATGATTATGAATCCAAGAGATCTAGCAAAATCAACTTCAATTAAGTAGAGACGAAAAGATCTAAAGATATTCAATAGAATTAGAATACTCCCCTTTAGTTTCTATGCAATCCTTAGTAGATCTTCACAATTTCATTCACATGAAGAGTTTAGCTAGAGAATTCCATCATAGAAAGCATATAGAAATGTAAAGAAAGCATGCAAAGTAATAGATCTAAGCTTTAATTGAAAGGGAAGTAGTGTTTGGATACAAGAAAAATGAAGGAAAACCAAAGAAAGTGCAAGAAAATAAAGAAAGACACAAATTCTATCTCTACCACACTTGTTCTAAATTTTTTCAAGTGTTTGAATGAGAGAAAGTGAGAGTGTATATCCTGTAAAATGACCAAACAGCTTTATATACAGAGGTTAAAAACTGGGGCTGCATAAACCGATCGATCTCTTGGCGAGGCGATCAATCGGGTAGCAATCACCCTTCGATAAAAAAAATACCCTCTTTAAAGTTTGGTTTTGGGGGAGTTCTGCAACTGTAGTAGAGCGACTGATAGATTTTCGATGTCACCAATCGAACGAGGAGTTGAGCGATCGATCGCCCGATCTAACAGTTGACCACCTTCTGCTGCTTTTCTCTTTGTTTGAACTCTAGTTCCTGCAAAACCAGATTAAAGCATGTTTAAGCCATTTTAGATGATAGAACACCAATATAATATGTACACAACTAACTAACAATCAACTAATTTGAGTTTTGAGATTACACTTTTGGAGTGTAATCAATGACTTTATTTTATTTGTAATAAATCAAGATGAGGATTCAATACAACCATGGATGAAGTTACATTCCTTAATGTTCAAAAAGTCCCATTTTATGTAATACAAATTCTGGCCTAAAAAGTTTTGCATAATAAACTGGCCTCCCTAATGTTAAAATAGATCCTATATATTTGAAATAAAATCAAGGCCCAAGAAATTTTACAAAATAAATGACCCTTTTTATTGTGGTCCATTTTTGTTTGTTTTATTTGTTCGTAGTTTGATTTGTCTATGACCAATGCTTATGCTTTCCCATATCCAATTAATTTAGATTTATTGCAACGTTTTGGAAAAAAAAACATAATTCTTCATTTGGCCTAGAGTTATAGACCAACACTATCACTAGTCTTCATTTTGTCTTGGCCTCTCTTGAGATGAAATCATGACTTCGCCCCTAAGTATAACGTTACTATGGTTTTTGGAACTCAAATTATTGAGAGAAAGGAAAAAGAAAAGGAAAAGGGAATAAAAAAGAAGAATGATGTGAAATTGCAAATCCTATACTCTTGTTTGGTTATTTTAAAAAATAAATGGCAATAAATAAATAGGTATTTATCAACAACAATGTAAAAGTTAATAATAGGGTTTTTTTTGACTCATTTCTCTTCTTTTTTTTTTTTTCTCACTATTTTTTATGAACAACTAAACAATAAAAGTAATTTTATTTCTTGTCATTTTTTTTTCCTTCCATATGTCGGAGACACGACAAACAAAATTTATCAACTGCGCTAAAAATATTATTTAGTAGTACTATAGCATCAAATCAACCTTACTCTACCTCTAGTATAGAGGTGAAATCTCTTGTTAAGTGAGATTAAATTTTTCATCTAGCAGATGACCCTATATGAAAGAAGGTGTAAGAACGTGTGGTGTAGGATAATTTCTCTGCGTGCCGAGCTCTGTAAGTCTGACGTCAGTTTAGGGCCCCTTGATCAGGTGGCCGCGTGTGCACGAAACAACCGTAACCATTCGAAGTCAGCTGGACCAGCACTGGTCCATATGAGATATATATATATTTTTTTTAACAGCAAAAAGAAAAACTATATTGAAAGAAAAGGGAGAGAATATAGATGGAGGACCTTACAAGCCTAACGCTTAATAGACATCCCAAACGACACAAACAAAACTCATAGTTGAACAGGATTCAACTGGAGAGGAGAAACAAAACTGATATCAGAAACTAACTTGTCCCGTGTGAACAAGAACATCGTATTGACACGTGGTTCTGATGTGGAGCAGAAACTTTGATGGGCCGGCTCGGGTGTAAGGCGTCGCGGTCATATAAGACCTCCGATTTTTAGGTCTTCAATTTTTTAAGATATTATATTTTACAAAATAAAATTTATAAATTTTCTTTTGCAAACGGCTTTAGACTAGATAGGAAAAAAGCTCTAAAACTAAATACACTAATTAGCTAAATTGATGATTATGATAAAGTTTAGACTTAAAATAAATACATTGATGAATATCACTTTTTCAAGATAAGACAAGTCAAAAGTTTTAATCTTGAATGACTCTTTCTCTCTCTAAGAACTAAGAAATCGAAAAGTCTAGAAACTCTAAACCTCTCTCTCTATATCTATCTCTTAAATTATTCAATTTTATCAATTTTTTGTTTGATTTTTCTGTCATATTGTTCAATCTTTATTATTTAATCTTGTATTATAGGTATTATTTATAGAAGTGAACTTGTATAATTACTCTATTAATAATTTTTCTGTAATTTAGATTGATCTCTTTTAGTACTATTTTTTTTATGTTGTACAATAGTACTCTATTTTTGTTTGAACACCTTTAAAAATTAATAACAAGATATCACAACTTGTAAAAAAATCTTTTAAAATTAAATATTTAAAATTAAATATTTAAAATAAAAATGTTAATAACAATATTAAAAATATAAAAAGTCTCGTAAAATTTTTTTGCCTTAACCCCCAAAATGGGTTGCCTGGTTACAAAACTCATGAGAAACACATGGAGATTCAGAGTGTTCAGACAAAATCTTTGAAACAAGAACGTCGTATTTTGTAAGACGTACCTTTCACCTGGTTACGTATTAAACTGATCTCTATTATCTATATATAGAGACTCAGAGTGTTCTCCTGCATATCACAAACAATTAAAGAGCTTCTAGCATCAGTAAACTCTACTCCTTCATCGCTTCTTGAAAAGCTGATTCCTCTTTCACGCACATTCTTCAAACCCATTTCGCAAAAGACAACCATGCAAGTTACTTTCATGAATTGCCAGCCTCAATGCTTGGCGAGCTCCCAAACTTTCCATCCAATGTCTGACAGACGCTCAGTCAATTACCAGCCGAGCTCTTGGAGTCACGATTTGTTGGAGTCCCTGAAGACTGATCAAACCGTAAGTAGAGTTCCTACAACTATATATGTTCTGTCATTAAGCCATTCCTTTCTTGCTACCCAATGCCATACAATCTGATTGCCCCGAGCCAACTAACAGAGAAAACTGATCTACATTCTTATTTGAAATAGTAATGCTAGCTATACATACAATAGTTGAATTTTGGTATATTAACATTGTGAAGTTTATTTACACAACCAAGTACCAAGATCTGATACATGGTCATGTGTATTGCTTTATATTTTCTGTAAACTCTTTTATTGTTTTCAGAAAAATGCTATTGTTTCAGAACTTCTGTAAACAAAAGTCCACCAGATTGATGTGATTATTGTATTTTTATAATTAAGAACAAAGATGATAAGTGTTTTATTTAAAAGTAATAGACTATCACTTAACTACGTTATTTTGTACAAAAATTCTACATGAGTTTTTTTGACTATATTGGTTTTTAGAGAAGATGCGAAGCATTTTGATGTTTTGCTTGTGTAAATAAAATTTTCAATGTTAATGTATCAAAATTAAACAATATCTCTATAAAAATGATGTTGTTGAATTAGTAACATTCACGTTATCCATCAAAATAGCTATTAATTACAAAAATGTACGTGTTTTTCGAAGTGTCTTAAATTGTCCCGTAAGTCAGTTTAGGGGCCCAGTGTGGATTACGTAGTGCTTTATTTTCATGGGTCTTAACATCTCTCTATGTGGGTAATTTTATAGGAGATATGTAAGGAGAGGTCAAAGAAACTAGAAGAAGAGTTGAGGAACATGATTGATGATGAAGATGTGGAACCACTGGTGCTGCTTGAATTGGCAGACAACATCCAACGGTTAGGTCTAGGGTACCGCTTCGAGAAAAATATAAAGAAAGCCCTCCGTAGGATAATGCCTTTCGAAGGATCTAATGAGAGAGAAGACTGGAGCTTGCACGTCACTGCTCTAAGCTTTATGCTCCTCAGACAGCACGGCTATGAAGTCTCTCAAGGTATATATTCTCCACTCTCATCTTCTCTTATCTTCACTTTTTCAATCATCTTCGAACTATGACTTAATAAGGCTTTGTTCATGCGAGACAGATGTGTTCAAGCGTTTCAAGGACCATAATGGCAATTTCAAGGCCTGCCTTTGCAACGATGTCAAGGGAATGTTGAGTTTGTACGGAGCTTCATATCTTGCTTTTGAAGGTGAAAGCATTTTGGATGAGGCCAAAGCATTTACTAGCATTCATCTGAAAGACCACATCGGAAAGATTGATCCCAGGCTAGCCGAACAAATAAACCACGCATTGGAGCTCCCATTGCACCGTAGAATGACAAGGCTAGAATCTAGGGAGTATATTGACGCATACAGTACAAGGGAAGACGCAAATCAGGAGCTTCTTCAACTTGCTGTGGTCGATTTTAACACGGTGCAATCAGCACTCCAAAAAGAACTTGGGGAAATGTCAAGGTAAGGTACAATGAAAAGGAGTTCCCGAACGCAACCTTAGGAATTTTGAGAAAGAATATGTATATTTTAAGAAGGATCTCTCCTCGTTAGTGTGTCCTGAATCCCACATTGAAGGTTGCATGGAGCATCTTGGATATATAAGGAGAGCAATAAACTCATACAATAACCATTTCACTAACTTTTTCAAGTTAATTTTTGTGGTTAGTACTTATGATATCAGAGCCAACTCACCCACACAATTGTGTGGGCATGGGAGTACTGCAACACGGGCTCAATATCCTTGATTACCCACACAAATTAGTTGAGTTGGGAAAATTGAGTTGGATGATTGGCTTTAACTACAGTAACATCATCAATAACTTGGTATTGCATTCTCAAATGAACTTTATTTGAAATGTTGTGAAATCATTTTTCTTTTCTTCTTTGTTCCGGTAGGTGGTGGAGAGAACTGGGACTAGCAAACAAGTTGAGCTTTATAAGAGATAGGATAACAGAAAGCTTCTTTTGTTCAGTCGGATTGGTCTCCGAGCCTCAATTCAGCAATTGCCGTAAGGGGCTAACAAAAGTGTTTATACTAATAACTAGTATTGATGATGTCTACGACATATATGGTTCATTGGAAGAACTGGAGCTATTTACGGAAGCAGTCGAGAGGTTTGTTTTCGACTGTAAAAGTGTCACTTAACTTCATGTTCATATTGTGCCTTTAACAAAAATTTTGAACTTTTTTTCCCATGTTTTCAGGTGGAGTTTGGATGCTGTCGAAAAACTTCCAGACAGCTTGAAATTATCCTTCCAAGCTCTGTATAACACTGTCAATCAAATGGCTTCTGAAAATCTTAAAGAACAAGGAGTGAACACCATATCAAACCTTAAAAAAACCGTACGTACATCCATTTTCTCTCAGAAGATACTAACTTTATATCAGTAACATGAAATTTTCATGCTTAATGTCGTTTCGTCTATGTTATTTCAGTGGGCAGATTTGTGCAAAACTTTATTGCTAGAAGCAAAGTGGCAATACGAGAAATACAGACCAACATTCAAAGATTGTCTGGACAATGCATGGCGTTCATCAGGAGGGGTTGTCATACTGGTTCATGCCTATTGCTTGATAAGTGAAAACATTAAAAAGGAGGGACTAGATTGCTTGGACAAACACTATGATCTCTTGAGCCACCCATCCATGATTCTCCGACTTTGCAATGATTTGGCTTCTTCATCGGTATGCAATTTAACTACCCCCCCAAGCTACAATCTTTTCATGCTACAAGACAATCTAATGGTTCTTTATAATGCAGGCCGACTTGAAGGAAGATAATGCTGCAAAGTTAATCCCGTGTTACATCCATGAAACCGGACTTTCAGTAGAATTTGCTCATGAACACTTGAAGAACTTGATTGATGAGACGTGGAAGAAGATGAACAAACATCAAGCAGCCGACCCTGCTCCTTTTCCTGGACCTTTCATGGAGACTATTCTCAACTTTGCCAGGACTTGTCATGTTACATACCAATATGGAGATGCTTACGGAGCTCCAGATAATATATCAAAAAAAAGAGTCTCAAAACTGTTAATTGAGCCTGCTCACCATGAGAAGACACAAAAAGAATTTAAACTCAGGTTATAGATTAGTCACTATTACTTTGTTAGCGATCTTGGAATATAATAAAGCTCAGTTTTTCTAGTGTCTATTTACAATGATTTCCCAATTATGGATTACCAGTCATGGATTGAATGCTTTGTTTAACAATTACCCAATTCTTGCTAAGTTGCTATCCTACCGGACTCTTGGGAGTGGGTTGACAGTCTTCTCTCCTTGGAAAACATATCGAATGTAAACACTAAGCCTAAATAATTACAAACATGTGTGCCCTTAAGGAATAGAGTAAAGATACATGTATAGAGTTGTACAATGTTACATGTTCAACGGTTAGCAAGACCCTTCGGCCTAAAGAAGGAAATCTAAGTTACATGCAAAAATAGCTGCCAAACTTAAGGGGGAAAAATCATTTGAAATCTGTGTACAACCATCATAAAATAAATGAAAATCTACCAAGATGGTCATTTTTTTTTTCTTTTGGGATGACGTGGGAGAACAACCCAAGGCAAGGCCCTTTAGACCCACCTCTATATAGTAAACTCCCCTGGAGGTTGGCAAATGCCCCACTCCACGAGCCTCGAGTGAGACTCAATCCCACTCAGGACCCTCATAATGATAAGAGTTTCGATCATTACCAAGAGTCAAACCTGAGACGTATCTCCGATTTCAGCTCCTATAACCAGTGCTGCGCCATCTGAGCTTGGGCCATATGTGGTCATGGATTCTGAACTATTATGAAAGAATTAGGACGCCTTTATGCCGATTTAAAACTAGCAATAGAGTTGAGAAGGAGAAGGGATAACAGAAAGCAAAAGAAATAAGGCACCATTTTGGGCATAAATAGAACACTCCCCCACACACCAACCACCCCCCCCCCCCCCCCCCCCCCCCCCCCCCACAAAACACTCTCTCAAGTTTTTGATAATTTCATTTTTGCCCATAGGTTTTGGAATGTTTACCAATTTGCCAAATTAAATGTTATAAATTCTCCCCCTCAAATTTTTTAAAGTTCCTATTTTCACCTTTAGTTTTAGAAATATTTTTTAATCTGCCCCCTTAAAATTACAAATACCCCCTCAGATTTTTAAATATATTTTTGCATAGATTAGAGATGTTTTTCAATTTGCCTTCGTAATAATTTAAAGCTATCCACCTTAAATAGTTATTCACTTTAAAGACGGATTTATATATTTTATATATAAAGTTATGTAAGTGAAATTTTTCAGGAAGGTTTAGTTGCCTGTGTGAACCAAATTGACGAGCACCAACAATTTGCAAGATAAGAAAACAGTAAGAATGCATCGATTCTCTTTGGATCGATAATACTCCGATGATTAAATCAGCAAGCTTAATCACAATAAAGGAAATAGAAATGCTTGTGCACTAGCTCGAGTCACCGTACCTTGCACCTTAGAGGCATGGTGTATTTATAGTGTTCAGAATGCAATACTCCCTTTGAAAAAAGTTATCAATCTCCTCCTAGGAGTCCCACTTTTTAGGGCGGTTTATTATGCATTGGACTTATCTTTTATTTGTCCTAGTGCATTTAGGAAAGGGCGTTGTATTTTTTGGACCCTTAAATCCTTATGGCATTAGGATGATAATATCAGGGCCAGCCCCCTTGGAGCCTAGACTACTTAGGTCGGCTTCCATGCTAACTTCTTTTGGTCCAACTTTGCTTTGTTTTAGGCTTGTCTCCTATTAGCCCCACAATTGACCCCCAACCCTTGGCTTCGTTTGAATTGAGTGGGAAGCAAAGGTTGAGTAAGGCCTCTTATGACTCGTCACCTGATCTTCCACCGCTTCGCAAACTGGAGAGATTTTTGGTGTTGAGAATTTGAAGGGTTGCAATGCATCGTTTGTTGAGGTTACAGTTGAGTTAATTGTCTTGATTACTGGCATTTCTTTATTTTTGAAGCGGTGGCCATGTGTGATATAAAAAGGAAGGTACTTCGCTCATTACCTTTCTTCGCTCTTTTTTCATTATTCTCGATTCTATGTGTCATCTTTCATTGTCTTTGCTCTTTGCTCGGTGTGAGAGAGAGAGAGCGATTGTGCCCTCTCCTCCACCACCACAACATACTGCCATCCCAAGCACATCCCAATATATATAGGATTGTCACGGGCATGCTAGAGTTAGACTATATCCTGGGTGTTAACCTGGGTATCACCGAACTCGACTACTATTACACACTATGGAAGGTCAATGATAACAGTTGGAAGGTTTACCTTAAGGCGGTAGATAAGAGTAGGGAGATAGTAAAATGTCTCCCATCTTTGGGCAAAGGGGTTGATGACCTCAGAATTTGGGTCTTAGGACCATGGGAGTTTCGTATCATTCCAAGCTCAAACGCAATCAATTCGATGCCGTAGAACACCGAGAGACTTAGGTTTGGCACCTACTTTACCCTTTATGTATTTCTAACTTGTTCATATTTGACTTGACTTGATTTTGGTTTTTCCAGAATTCAGTAAGAAGGGTACGAAGAAGACGACCTGGGGCATGAAACTTGTTGATTTGCATAAGGTTTTGAACTATCAGGGTGATGGTTGGCTGCGAGATATCGTGAGGACCCCACATATCTTGCTCAACTACCCACTACGTGTGTCTTCATTTACTGCTGTATCGGGGCTTCCTACCGGGGTCATTGCCCAACTAGCAGAGGTGGGTATAACTGGAAATTTGAAGAGATTCCAGTTGGGATTACCATTAAGCGTGTCCACATTAGTGAGCAAGTGACCATCACAGCTTTGCCTATCGTTGACTTTACCGTTCTTTTCACTGAGTAGTTGTAAGCACCCCATTTTTGCCCACTCAGCAATCTCCGGCCCGACTGGATATAGTCTTCAAACACCACACCACGTGCAAGCTCAAGATGAGCTTTTCAATCTCCAAACCAACCAATTGGTCACTTCTTGGGCCCACAAGGACCTGTTGGAGCCATAAGCACCATCATTCTAGGCAGCTTTCCGGACCGGGCGATCCCGGAAACCACCGCCATCCAAGTAGCTTCCCGAGATCGGGCAATCTCGAGGACCAACACCTCATCAAATTCCAGACGGTTCACTTCTGGTGCCTACTAGCCTACCAACGTAGAATGTCCGTCATTTGGTAGTTCAACGAGATCGGGCGTTCTCAAAGACCAACACCACCCTTCCAGGTAGCTTTCTAGGACCAGGGGTTCTCAGGAACCAACACCACCCGTACAGGTAGTTCTCTAAGAACTGGCGTTCTTGGAGACCAACACCGCACATGTAGTTTTCCGAGACCGGGCGGTCTCGGGAACCAACACCTAGGTCAACACCGGCGCCTGTTAGCCCGATTCGATGAAAAATGACCAAATCTGCCCGTTGGGCCTTCAGGCATGTTTTGGGAAAGTTCAAAATCCCTCAAAACGATAAGTCCATCCTTCCAAAATGTTGTTAAACCATTAGGCGTCCCCCGCATGCCATTTGATCCGAATCTGTCCTTATTCTGGCCCACTCCAGCCAAAATGACCATTTTGCCCCTAAACACCTCAACACTGCACAAACTTCGCCGAGCGATAAAAGACTCCCTCAAAACCATCCTTGAACAACCTTCACACTTAACACAACACATCAAAACATTCCTGACCATTTCCAACCAACCCTAGTCAAAATGACCGTTTTGCCCTTAGAAGCCCAAATATGCCTCGACACAACACCGGCCTTGGGATTTCGAGCAGGGGGTTTCACCATATGCCCTTATTTAACCTGAGGAAGACCCTACGACACTAAACTCACACTACTCGATAAAAGTTTCCTGGAGCGTCTCGCAGATGCTTCG
Source organism: Euryodendron excelsum (assembly GCA_033060915.1). NCBI lineage: Eukaryota > Viridiplantae > Streptophyta > Magnoliopsida > Ericales > Pentaphylacaceae > Euryodendron > Euryodendron excelsum. The sequence continues at coordinate 27,420,126 of CM065381.1, read as the reverse complement.
TCTAAATTGTCTTTTCCACCGATTCCCTGGTTATAACGCATCGTCAAATGACTTGAGAAATGCGTAAATCAGGAAATTCTCGGAAGTTCATCCACATATCTTTCCATCGATATGGCTCGAACGGATGGATCGCTTCTAGAAGCCATCCATCGTACGGTGCGATAACTACAACTTTCAGCAGCCCCTAAAGCGTTTTGCAGACGCTCCATCGAGGTTGACTTTTTCTTCAATTTCTTGGTTAAAACGCACTATCAAGCGACTTGAGAAATGTGTAAATCTGGGAATTTCCAAAAGTATTTTTAGAGTACTTTCCATTGTTACAGCCCGATCGAAAGGATCGTTCCCGAAGGCCTCGATCACACAGCACTAAAACGGCCACTTTCGAACACCTACGGAGCGTATCACAGACGCTCCGCAAAGATGTCCTTTTATGCACGCTTTCCAAGATGATATCCCACACTTCCGAGCACAATTCAAACTTTTCGAAAACATGAAAGTTCATGAGAAACCCTAGGAGAACATCGTGGGTGCAATCGATTCCCTCGAAACCTTCCCGATTAGCTCAATTATCGAGGCAAAGTTTGGAGACCTTCCCGGTGATGGAGCGTATGCTACATGCGCTCAAATTTTGATCAGATCGACCAAATTTCGATCAACAGTCGAGATTGATTCGGTACAATGGGTGCCACGTGGCGTTATGCCAGTGGAATAGTACCCGCGCATTTAGCACATGCGCTTGTGTAAATTTTACACATGCGCATGTCCTACATGCGCCAGTGCCCAAAAGTTTTGCCTATAAATAGAGGCCTCCTCCTTTGCATATTCCAGGTCCGAAATTGATGCGAAAACTTGCTGAAATCACTCCAGAGCCTCGAATCCTTACATATATTCCACCCCTCCAACACTTAGGCTAGATTCTACCCCTCTTAAGCCCATACACTTCACTTACAAGGCCTTATAAACCATTACACACTCCATTCCAGCCCCTCAAGCCTTCTTGAAGTCATTCAAGCTCCAATCAAGACATCTATTGAAGACTACAAGTGTGTTGAAGGCAAAAGGTGGTATTCCTTTTATATTTGTGTTTTCCTCCACTCTTCTCTTCTCCCTCCTAGCCTACTTAGGCTATTATCTATTTTAAACCCCATCTTTAACCCCTCTTTCTTGCATGCTTGAGCCAAGAGGGCTCTTAGATCATGCTTAGAGGAAAGCAAGTGAGAGCCACTGTGTAGGGGGATCTCTCACTAGCCTACTTTAAGATGGTATGGCCTAAGTGCCCCTTGTTTATGTGGTGTAGCCTAAAAGCCTTGTATGTAATCATGACCCCTTGCATATCACTATTTTGATAATGTTTTGCATGCTTGGCTTCATTTTATGCTTATTATCATGCTCTACAATGCTTACATTGTTCTTATTTCATGCCATCTCCAAGCTCTATATTTCTTTCAAAAATTGTTTCAAGAGTTGGCCCCTTGAAGTGTAAGATGGGATTTTAGAAATTATGCCTTAGAAGACTTCCTATTAACCCCCTAACTCTCATTTTGGTGTCATGACATTTTAATTTGCATAGGGGTTCCTTTCTAATTCTCTAATTTTCAAGATTTCCATTCTTTTAAGTGTAGTGGTTGGAATGGCCCCATGGAACCCTCTCTTGAGTGGTCTCCCTTTTGTTTGGCCATATGAACCCTCTTTTGATGGAATGGTTCCCTTGAAAAATAGTTTTCAAAATCCTTCTCCAAAGATGATATTCAAAAATGCATTCTCTCCATCTTTGCATTAAAAATGGTGCTTCAAAAAGTTGTCATCATGTTGATTTTTGGACTCTTTATACTCTTGGCAAAATTATGGTTATAATGGCCATAAGGGAACATTCTTTGGAAAGGTTTCCAATCGCTAACCATATAAACCATACTCTTGACTAGAGTCAAAATTTTTATGGAAATGATCTTCAGAAGGGTTGTGAACCAAAGTCCTTTGCATAACATAAGTTATTTTTCAAAACCCTTTATAAAAGTGCATGAAACCAACTTTCAAAACCATTTTCCAATCCAACCCTAGGTTAACTTGACCCTAGTTGTCCAACACTAGGTTAACTTGACCCTAGTTAACTAACCCTAGGTTAACTTGACCCTAGTTATCCAACCCTAGGTTAACTTGACCCTAGTTCACTCATCTTAGGTTAACCTAACCCTAAGTCATCCTAACTTTAGGTTAACCCTACCCTAGTTAGTTAACCATAGGTCACCTTAACCTTAGGTTAACCCAACTTTAGTTAGTTAACCATAGGTCATTTTAAGCCTAGGTTAACCTAACCCAAGTTAGTCAACCTTAGGTCACCCCTAACCCTAAGCCAACCCAACCTAGGTTAGTATACTTCAAGGTTTCAACTCTTAAACCCTTTTTTAAATGATCACTCAATTTTAAACCATTTTCATAACCCACGCTTCCAAAACCTCCCACTCTCTTGATTTCAAAAAAAGAACCAACTCCATAAACTCTTCTAATGCCTTTACACTCCATCTGCAAGGCATTTCCAAAAATATTTTCAAAAGGTCACAAACCTAAGGTGTCCCTAGCCCTCTCATGGTTAGGAATTCCAAGGATAAGTGATAAATCAAGAACAACCTCTAAGGTTGTCCATATTAGGATTCCAAACCCTTAGCCATTTCCAAAAACCACTTTCAAAATTTAATTCATCAAAACATGCCTCCAAGGTTTTCAAAACAAGACTTTAAAAACACTTTTCAAGTTCTCTTGAGTCATGCCCAAGGATTTTTTTCTAGAAGTTCCTTAAGTTGATCCAAAAATATTTTCAAAATACTCCACCATCTAATTTCAAGTCTTCAACTTCCAAAACCACAAAGAGTCTTCAACTTCCAAAGACCTTAAAGTGTCTTAAACTTTTTCAAAAGACCTCAAAAAGTCTTCAATTTTCAAAGACCTTAAAGTGTCTTAAACTTTTCCAAAGACCCTAAAGCGTCTTCAAACCTTTCGAAGGCCCTAATGTGCCTATTTTCCATCGGGCTCTTGGCTAAACTACAACTGACCTGATTCTCACCAAATGAGATACGTAGGCAACGTCAAATGGTGCGGTCATAACTTCTATTTTAACTTCAATCCCCTTTTCAAAAATTTCTATCAATTCAAAGTTTCTATTCCAAGCTCTTTCAAAACCCCCATTATTTTCAAACTTCTTACAACACTTGCATCACGCATCATTCATCTAAAAAGTGATGACTAAACCTCTTTTTCAAAATTCTAAAGTGGATATTAAGTGGACAATGGTAACCGGTTATTCTAGTGAGTGAACAAATAGTGATTAGACATATAGGTATCGAACAGGCGGGGTAGGGTGATGATCTTAGGATATTTTCCCTACACGTAACCAACCCCCGAACCATAGATTTCTGTTTTTAAATGACCAAAATGGAGTTATTTTTCAAAAGGGCTTAAATCTTTTCAAAGGTTATCAAACAACCTATTTCCTTAAAAACCCTCTCTTGTGGGAGTTTTCAAAACCTTTTCCAAAACCCTAAGTTTAATCTTCAGGTTAACACTTAGTTTTAGGTGCCCTAACTCACCTCAATTAAGTTAGGCGGCGACTCCTATTTTTCTGAAAGGCCCTTAGTCAAACAAATTTTCAAACTTAGTCGCACTTGTCCTTCTAGGAGGATGAGTTCTAGTGATAGAGTTTTGTGCTTTAGGGTCTCTGAGCCAAAAGGACCTTGGACACTCAAAAACCGGGGCGCGACAGCAGGCGACTCCACTGGGGACTACTTAGAGGGTTAGGCCATTAACATGTCTCTTCGCCCTTCACTCACTCAAAATCTTTGGTTACTTTGTTTGAGTTTTATCCACTCATAAAATTTTTTCAAGTTTCCAAAACAAACCTTATTTTCCAAAATGATTTTCAAATAAGTGTCATCACTTGCATCCATTGCTTACGCTCATATTTTTGCATTAACCATCCATTTTACCTTGTATTAAGGCTTTTAAAAAGTTACTAACTCTTTGCATTTGTCTTTTGTAGGTGGACCTTTGTTCACATTTTTACTTCATGTCTTATTTATTGCCATGTATGCAAATGAATGGACAGGATGTGATGTGTGTTGTTGGGTCATTTCCTCCATTTTCAAAAATTCCACACACACTTGGTGCGCTCACTTGCATTTACATTTTGCATATATTACCTGGCTATTATCCTTCTAGATAGAAGGGGGAACAGTATATTGACTGTGGGCGGATGCTGTGTCAGTTTCTTAACCTACGGTCTCTTAATAGGTCCCCCGCTAAAACCACCAACCAAAGATGGAGTTCACACTTTCGGGGGTGGATGCCGGACGTTTGAAGGTTCGGGGATTGAGCTTTTTAGGAAGCATTAGTAAACCCCCAACCTCATGCTCATGTAGCACCCCATGCATAGCCGAACCTCTGCCGAATTTAGGACACACGCGTCAATTTCAAAACCAAAGGAGGAAAGGGCAATCGTTTTATTTTTTACTTAAAATTTTGTTTAATCCCTACTATTATGCTATCTAATTCTTGCTGCTTCGATGTACATACATCATAACTGCTCATGCATCGGAACTCACTTCAAGACAAGAGTTCTCAAAGTAACTCAAGTCATTGCATCTCCATGCATCCAATCAACCCCTAGAGAAAGGCTCAAAGACCTTCTCGTCTAATTCAAGCCAACCCAAAACTCCCAAGGGTACCACGAGACCCTAAAGATTCATGGCATGCATCAAAGTCATCTCTTAAAGAGGGGCCCTAATCCCTCTTTGCTCATGGAGATAAGGTTGCCAAGAAGACAAGGGAGCAATTCAAATCAAGGGCTCCTACCAACAAGGCGAATCCGGAGGCTCAAGAGTAGTTTAGAATTCCATGGTGTAAATGTAGAATAGGTGGAAGTCCTAAGAAAAATGTTTCCTTTCCCTGTTTCTATGTATTTTTGAGAAATTTTATGTACCAAAAAGAATTCATCTTAATAAAATCGTTCTTATTGACAAATGAATGTACGAATGGATGGATGAACAAGGGCAGATATAGTATTTGCATGCAGGGGCAACCCCTTATCTCCAAAAGTGAGCCAACATATCATGCTTAGTACCTCTCTCAAAGTAAGGGCACCCCTAGGGCATGCATTGTATAAAAAACTTCAATCTGAAGGCACTAACTTCTCCTTTTTGTTTTTCTTTTTACATTCTCATTGTCTACTCCCTAGCCTACAAAGACCAAGAGAGTCAAAGGGTGAACCAAGAATGAAAAGGGAGTCTTTTAAACTACTTATTCACCGCCATTATGCTGTACATATAATTACTATTAGGCTCATGCATTAACATCCATCCCAGGACAAGAGTTCCAAGAAACTCAAGTTATTGCATTCTCATGTATTTAATCAACTATAGAGAGAAAGGTGTGATATAATCTCGTGTTAATCAAACATACCTAAACTCGTAAGGGTTTATCCAACCTTAAGGATTCATGGCATGCATAGGACCATGGAGGCGGGATTGCCTAAACAAAGTAGCACCAACCGGCCTATGCCGAAGAGGTATTGTATGGCACACAAGGGCAAATCCCACCTCCAAAATGGACTCAGCATCATGCCTAGATCTGCTCAAAGAAGGGACCCAATAGGACATTCATCACATAAAACCTTCAACTCCACATGCTAACTACATTTTGTTTCTCTTTTTCTAGGTCCAAGAGCATAGTCAAACTAATAGAATCCCTCCAGTATCCCACCCAATTTATAATTCATGCAAAGCCATGATCTCGACACTATGTTGCCGCTCTACCAGCCCTCAAAAAGCCATCCTTGTGTAATCAGATGACACTTATGGAAAATAGAGTGTGGAAGATGCCAACGTGATTCCAAAACCAGTCTGAGGGGTTTATTCCAGAAAAAGGGGATTTCTTTCAAACTTGTCTCTCAATTTTCAATTCGAATTTGAGCATGAAAATAACATCATCCAAATAAAAATGATCCAGGGTTTTCATATTTATGTTAATGGCACTTCATGAATGATGTCTTCTTCTTTAGGAATTTTTCCTTTGAAATGCTTTATCCTGACTTGGAGGATAGGACAGCGCAGGCATCGCCTTTAGCAGAAACAGTCTCTAACTCCAAAAAGAGGGGAGAGAAAAAAAAGAAGAAGTGAAGAGAGAGGAGAAATACAGAGGGGTGAGAGATGAGGATCAATCATATATCTAATAGAAGTCCAAAAAGTGACCCCGAAGGATGTCCTGGCAAAGCAGCAAGCAGTTAAACCCTCAAAATGAAGGGGAGCCATCATTTCATTCTCCCAAACAGAAAGCAATCCGTTGGCCAGCCTACTAGAGCTGCAGGTGATTTCTATTCAAAAGCCCAAACCAGGAGCCACCCCCCCATACTGGGGCAAATTCATGCAAGGAATGAATCCGCGAACTAATATTTACCATTTTCAAGGCGTTGCTAAAATTTTGAAAGAGCTTTATAGACTAAGCAATTCGACTTGAAATGAAAAGAGGCCCTCTTTTCTTCTACCATACAGTTAAATATAACCCTTCCAAAGCCCACTTGAGCTGGTCGCATTCCCATCATTTAGCCGACCTAATGATCACCGCCCACACTAGGTCAAGGCAAAACCATAAATGCATGACAATTTCCAAGAGCACCTGCAGTGAACAATACCCTCCAAGAGAACGAAGAATGAATAGATTGTGATCTCCAATAGAGCGCGCAATGAACGAATGGCGATTTCCAAGAAAGTGCGCAATAAATGAAGGATGATCTCCAAGATGATGCATTATTTATGACATTTGTAGGAACCAACATAATAGCAATTTTTTCAAAAAAAAAAAAAGGAAGAAATTTCCTATAAGAAAAAAAAATGAATGACGATGATTTCCAAATATAATGATGATTTTCAAATGCAACGATGACTTCTAAGAGAAGATAGAGTCATCCAAGACGATCACAGAAGAACAAAACAGAAGTGAGCTTCTCGACAAAGAGAAAAGTTCAGAAGAACGACAAAGGTAGAAGCCACTCGCTAAGGGTGATCATGGGTCTTTAAGAGCCTAGCAAATATAATAGGTTTTGATCCTTTATCCTTCCTTTCAAAAACCCCGTCACCTGGCCCACGTTACGGTCCAAATTAAAGTTCTCTCTGATCAATAAAAATTGCTTAGTCTATATGAGCTTGAACAAAAAAACATCAACATCTAAAAAGAATGGTACATACAGGGGCAAAATTCATTTCTTGCAAAAGGTGGTTCTGGTTCATACAACCCTCGCTAAATTTAAAGATTTGGGCCTGTATATCCCTTCGTTTCTTACAACCCTTATACTTGGCCTACATTACGGTCCCAAGTAAAGTCCTCTCTGATTGTGGAAGGAAGCTACAAGTTGCCTTGCCAAAGGGCGATATTGGCTGCCACTCGAGAGGTTCATTTAGAGAAGTTTTCCTTTTCAGCAAAAGAGAGAGGGGAAAAACAAGTCAATAGGTCGAATCTCTGAGAATGGTGCAAGTGCTATCACATCTTGACAAGAAAAGGGCGGAATTAGAAAGGGAAATCCCAAGAGAAGAACAGAAGTTCAAAAGACTGTTTGATCTTAAGATATAATACACATAACTAAACATGAACCCTGGGGCAACCCCCAAGACATACGCCATTTCCATCTATATATGTATTCATCAAAAAGCATGACATGCATTCAATTTCATTCCTGTATAAATTTGTGCATTCATTAAAAAGTATGATATGCATTTAATTTCATTTACGTGCATTCATCAAAAAGTATGACACGCATTCAAAATCCATCTCTATGCATTCATCAAAAGTATGATATGCATTCAAAATTCCATCTCTATGCATTTATCAAAAAGTATAACATGCATTTAATTCCATTGGTGTATAATCTCGTGCATTCATCAAAAAGTATGATATGCATTCAATTCCATTCTTATATGTGCATTCATAAAAAAGTATGACATGCATTCAATTCCATCCCTGCATGAGCATCCATCGAAAAACACGACATACGTTTAAATCTATCCTTACGCATTCATCAAAAAGTATGACATGCACTCATTTCCTCATGTATTAACCTATGCATTCATCCAAAAGTATGATGTACGACATGTCTAACAAAATACGCTGACAAATGTTCAGGTGATTACAAAAGAAAAGGTGTTCCGAAGTAGAAGCACAACATTCCGGAAGGTCTGTCGTCCAGAATCCCAACATTCTGCAAAAGAAATGGCGTACACCCCATAAAACCTTAATTGTCATCCATAGACAACAAGAAATAGAGAATGGGGCACTAAATCACCCTCAACCTCCCCAATCAACCATGAACCTTTTTCAAAAACCACATAGAATAGGGCAACGACCCACCCCGACCACCCCAATTAATGTTAGCCTGACTTGACCTCTTCAAATCGTAAAAACTGGGGCAACAGCCTACCCTACACCTCCCTTTCAATTTCAAACCAGTTGATCCATTCGAGGAAAACTGACTTGTAGATGGTCAACCTTCTAAATACCTCAAACCTTTCAAAAAGAGGCCTCAGCCCCTCCAAAACCAAATTCAAGAATCCAAGGAAGCACCTTAGTTAGAATTCTATCATGCCAATCAGAGGCAAAAGTCAACAATCAACACGTCAAAGGAACATTTTTTTCCAAAAATCTCAATACAAGAAGCAGCAAATGCCATATTCTCCAATAGTCAAGACAAAAAAAAAAAAAAAAAAACTACAAGCAAATCCCTTATATCAACAAAGATTGGGTTTCAAAGCTTCCTCCAAAAAAACAGATTGGGTTTTAGAGCTTCCTCCGAAAAAGCAGATAGGGTTTCAAAGCTTCCTTCGAAAAAGCAGATTGGGTTTCTGAGCTTCCTCCGAAAAAGCAGATAGGGTTTCAGAGCTTCCCTCGAAAAAGCAGATTGGGTTTCGAGCTTCCTCCGAAAAAGCAGATTGGGTTTCGAGCTTTTTCCGAAAAAGAAGATTGGGTTTTGAGCTTCCTTCGAAAAAGCAGATTGGGTTTTAGAGCTTCCTCCAAAAAAAAAAAAAACAGATTATGTTTTCAAGCTTTCCTCTTTAAAAGTAGATATCAACCTTGAACCCCCCCCAGAGAAGTAGCATTCCGTCAGACGGAGTGTCTATTCAAGAAGACTCAGTTTTAGAATATCAACCTTAAACCACCTCTCAAAAGCTACGTCAGCAAAAATCCTATTTTGCCCACAAAAGAAAAACTCGACTCTCAAGTAAACACCGAGTATTCTAATCTCAAGAAATCTCAATCCAGGAGGGCACAAATGTCCCCCTTTTAAGCTCCGAGAGACAAGAATTACAACCACATAACAGTCTCTGATGATTCCAAAGGCTCAACCATCTCCAAATCTTTGAGGTATAGCCCAGGTATAATTCTAACTGAATTATCTCAAAATCAATTTTAAAAAACAAAAGCCCTTGCTTTCTTTCAAATCCAAAAATTCAGTTTTCAAATATCCAAAAACTTGCAAGGTTTCGTCTACAAAAAATTTCAAATTTCAAAGTCAGTTTCAAAAGCTTTCAAAACTATTTCTACAAAAGGTTTCAAATTCAAAAGATCAAAAGTCTTGCTTTCTTTCAAAAGTCAAAATCAATTTTCACATTCAAAAAAAATTTTAAAGCTTTTTCCACCAAAAGTTTCAACTTCAAAAATTCAATTCAATTTCAAAGAGAAAAATTCCCAATCAAAAACTTTCAAAGGTTCAAGCTTTAAGTCAAAATGAATTTTCTAAATATTTTGTCTTCAAAAATTCGGGTTTCAAGTCAAAACAAATTTCCTATATGTTTTGCTTTCAAAACAATCGAAGGTGTGGAGTCAAAGTGAATTTTCTATACATTTTGTCTTCAAAAATTTAAATTTCTAGTCAAAATGAATTCTCTATACATTTTATTTTCAAAAGTTCAAGTTTTGAGTCAAAATGAATGTCTTCAAGAGTTCACAAGTTTTGAGTCAAAACAAGTTTTCTAGCCCTAAAATATATATATATATATATATAGTAGTTTCTGAATTTCGAGTTCAAATGAATCCCCTTCAAATGGTTTTCACCTTTCCAGGTTTTCTATCTTTTCCCTTCAAAAAGTTTGATTTCAAAAGTACCCTCTAGGTATTTTAACTTTTTTCTTTAAAAAGTTCGGTCTCAAAATTTTTTTTTCGGGTTTCTTGAGCTTTTCCTTCAAAAGCTCTGTTTTCCAAAACTTTGGGTTTTCAAGCTTTCTCTTCAAAAAGCCTAATTTTCAAATTTTAGGTTTTCTAGCTTTCTAAAATTTTCAGGTTTCTCGAGCTTTCTCCTTCAAAAGCTTCATTTTCAAAATTTCGGATTTCTCAAGCTTTTCCTTCAAAAACTCTATTTTCTAAAATTCCAGGTTTTCTAGCTTTTGCCTCAAAAAGTCTAGCTTTCCAAAATTTTCGGGTTTCTTGAGCTTTCTCCTTCAAAAGCTTCGTTCTCAAAATATTTTTCGCGTTTCTCGAGCTTTTTCCTTCAAAAGCTCTGTTCTTCCAAGAGCAAATTGGGTTTTCAAGCTTTCTCCTCAAAAAGCCAAATTTCCAAAGATCCGGGTTTTCTAGCTTTCGCCTAAAAAAACTTAACTTTTAAAATTTTGGGTTTCTAGCTTTCGCCTCAAAAAGCTCAAATTTCAAAATTTCGGATTTTCTAGCTTTCGCCTCAAAAAGCTTAACTTCCAAAATTCTAAATTTTCAAGCTTTCGCCTCAAAAAGCGTACTATCAAAAAAATTTTCGGCTTTTCAAAACTTTCTCCACAAAAAGTTTAATTCCAAAATTGAATTCTAGGTTTTCAAACCTTTTTCCTCAAAAGTTTCATTTCAAGTTTTAAAAGTTTTCCCAACCATTCCAATTCAAATCCAAATCCCTCTATTACAGAAGGTCATTTCAAAATCATTTTAAAAAAAAAATCCTTTTCAAAATTTAAAAATCCTAAATCTCCCTAAAGGAGTGTCATTCCATTGGTCGGAATGTCGGTTCAGGAAAAATTTCAAAATCATTTCAAAATCAAGTTTTCAAAATTTCAAAATTCAAGCAATCCAATTTTCAAAACTCAAAATTCCAAATTCCAACCACTCCGATCCCTCTGATTGCCTCGCAGTCAACATGGGATCCTTCCTTATTATTTTTCTGTCTTCGACAAGCAACGACAGAAAAAGAGGGGCAGCTGTAAACACCCCATTTTTGCTCGCTCGGCAATTTCCGGCCTGACCGGATATAGTCTTCAAACACCACACCATGAGCAAGCTTAAGATGAGCCTTTCAATTTCCAATCCAACCAATTGGTCGCTTCCCGGGCCCACAAGGACCCGCTGGAGTCATAAGCACCATCATTCTAGGCAGCTTTCTAGACCGGGTGATCTCGGAAACCAACGCCATCTAGGTAGCTTCCCGAGATCGGGCGATCTCGGGGACCAACACCTCATAAAATTCTAGACGGTTCACTTTTGGCGCCGGCTAGCCTGCCAACGTAGAATGTCTGTCATTTGGTAGTTCTCCGAGACCGGGTGTTCTCAGAGACCAACACCACCCTTCCAGGTAGCTTTCTAGGACTAGGCGTTCTCAGGAACTAACACCACCCGTATAGGTAGTTCTCTAAGAATGGGCATTCTTGGAGACCAACACCGCACAGGTAGTTTTTCGAGACTGGGCAGTCCTGGGAACCAACACCTGGGTCAACATCGGCGCCTGCTAGCCCGACTCGGTGAAAAATGACCAAATATGCTCGTTGGGCCTCTAGGCACGTTTTGGGAAAGTTCAAAATCTCTCAAAACGATAAGTCCATCCATCTAAAATGTTATTAAACCATTAGGCGTCCCCCGCATGCCATTTGATTCGAATTCGGTCCTATTCCGGCCCACTCTAGCCAAAATGACCATTTTGTCCCTAAACACCTCAACACAGCACAAACCCCACCAAACGGTAAAAGACTCTCCCAAAACCATCCCTGAACAACCCTACACATTTAACACAACACATCAAAACATTCCTGACCATTTCCAGCCAACCCTGGTCAAAATGACCTTTTTGCCCCTAGAAACCCAAATATGCCCCGACACAGCACCGGCCTTGGGATTTCGAGCAGAGGGTTTCACCACACGCTCTTGTTTAACATGAGGAAGACCCTATAAGACTAAACTCGCACGACTCGATAAAAGTTCCCTGGAGCGTCTCGCAGACGCTCCACCTAAATTGTCTTTTCCACCGATTCCCTAGTTATAACGCATCGTCAAATGACTTGAGAAATGTGTAAATCAGGGAATTCTCAAAAGTTCATCCGTAGATCTTTCCATCGATACGGCTCGATCGGCCATCCATCGTACGGTGCAATAACTACAACTTTCAGCAGCCCCTGGAACATCTTGAAGATGCTCCGCTGAGGTTGACTTTTTCTCCAATTTCCTGGTTAAATGCATCGTCAAACGACTTGAGAAATGCGTAAATCTAGAAATTCTTAAAAGTATTTCCAGAGTACTTTCCATCGGTATGGTCCGATCGAAAGGATGGCTTCCCGAAGGCCTCGATCACACAACACTAAACCGACCACTTTCGAACACCCACGGAGCGTATCACAAACGCTCCAGAAAGATGTCCTTTCATGCACACTTCTCGAGATGATATCCCATGCTTCCGAACACAATTCAAACTTTTAGAAAACATGAAAGTTCATGAGAAACCCTAGGAGAATATCGTTGGTGCAACCCATTCCCCTGAAACCTTTTCGATTGGCTTAATTATTGAGGCAAAGTTTGGACGAACCTTCTCGGTGATGGAGTGTATGCTACATGCGCTCAAATTTTAATTAGATCGACCAAATTTCGATCAACAGTCGAGATTGAGTCAGTACAATGGGTGCCACGTGGCGTTATGCCAGTGGAATAGTACTCGTGCATGTAGCACATGTGCCTGTGTAAATTTTACACATGCGCATGCCTTACATGTGCCAGTGTCCGAAAGTTTTGCCTATAAATAGAGGCCTCCCCCTTTGCATATTCCAGGTCCAAAATTGATGCGAAACCCTGCTAAAATTACTCTAGAACCTCGAATCTTTACATATATTCCACCCCTCCAATACATAGGCTAGATTCTACCCCTCTCAAGCCCATACACTTCACCTACAAGGCCTTATACACCATTACACACTCCATTCCAGCCCATCAAGCCTTCTTGAAGTCATTCAAGCTCTAATCAAGACATCCATTGAAAACTACAAGTGTGTTGAAGGCAAAAGGTGGTATTCCTTTTACATTTGTGTTTTCCCCCACTCTCTCTTCTCCCTCCTAGCCTACTTAGGCTATTATCTATTTTAACCCTCATCTTTAACCCCTCTTTCTTGCATGCTTGAGCCAAGAGGGCTCTTAGATCATGCCTAGAGGAAAGCAAGTGAGAGCCACCGTGTAGGGGGATCTCTCACTAGCCTACTTTAAGATGGTATGGCCTAAGTGCCCCTTGTTTATGTAGTGTAGCCTAAAAGCCTTGTATGTAATCATGACCCCTTGCATATCACTATTTTGATAATGTTTTGTATGCTTGGCTTCATTTTATGCTTATTGTCATGCTCTACAATGCTTGCATTGTTCTTATTTTCATGCCATCTCCAAGCTCTATATTTCTTTGAAAAATTGTTTTAAGAGTTGGCCCCTTGAAGTGTAGGATAGGATTTTAGAAATTATGCCTTAGAAGACTTCCTACTAACCCCCCTAACTCTCATTTTGGTGTCATGACATTTTAATTTGCATAAGGGTTTCTTTCTAATTCTCTAATTTTCAAGATTTCCATTTTAAGTGTAGTGGTTGGAATGGCCCCATGGAACCCACTCTTGAGTGGTCTCCCTTTTGTTTGGCCATATGAACCCTCTCTTGATGGAATGGTTCCCTTGAAAAATGGTTTTCAAAATCCTTTTCCAAAGATGATCTTCAAAAATGCATTCTCTCCATCTTTGCATTAAAAATGGTGCTTCAAAAAGTTGTCATCATGTTGATTTTTGAAACCTTTATGCTCTTGGAAAAATTATGGCTACAATGGCCATGAGGGAACCTTCCTTGGAATGGTTTCCAATCACCAACCATATAAACCATACTCTTGACTAGAGTCAAAATTTTTATGGAATTGATCTTCAAAAGGGTTGTGAACCAAAGTCCTTTGCATAACATAAGTTATTTTTCAAAACCCTTTCTAAAAGTGCATGAAACCAACTTTCAAAACCATTTCCCAATCCAACCCTAGGTTAATTTGACCCTATTTATCCAACCCTAGGTTAACTTGACCCTAATTGTCCAACACTAGGTTAACTTGACCCTAGTTGACCAACCCTAGGTTAACTTGACCCTAGTTCACTCATCTTAGGTTGACATAACCATAAGTCATCCTAACCTTGGGTTAACCCAACCTTAGTTAATTAACTATAGGTCATCTTAACCCAAGGTTAACCTAACCAAAGTTAGTCAACCTTTGGTCACCCCTAACCCTAAGCCAACCCAACCTAGATTAGTATACTTCAAGGTTCCAACCCTTGAACCTTTTCTAAATGATCACTCAATTTTAAACCATTTTCATAACCCACTTTTCCAAAACCTCCCACTCTCTTGATTTCAAAAAAAGAACCAACTCCATAAACTCTTCTAATGCTCTTACACTCCATCTTCAAGGCATTTTCAAAAATATTTTCAAAAGGTCACAAACCTAAGGTGTCCCTCGCCCTCTCATGGTTAGGGATTCCAAGGACAAGTGATAAATCAAGAACAACCTCTAAAATTGTCCATACTAGGATTCCAAACCCTTAGCCATTTTCAAAAACCACTTTCAAAATTTAATTCATCAAAACATGCCTATAAGGTTTTCAAAACAAGACTTTAAAAACACTTTTCAAGTTCTCTTGAGTTATGCCCAAGCATTTTTTCCAAAACTTCCTTAAGTTGATCCAAAAATATTTTCAAAATACTCCACCATCCAATTTCAAGTCTTTAACTTCCAAGACCACAAAGAGTCTTCAACTTCCAAAGACCTTAAAGTGTCTTAAACTTTTTCAAAAGACCTCAAAAAGTCTTCAATTTCCAAAGACCTCAAAGTGTCTTAAATTTTTTCAAAGACCTCAAAGTGTCTTAAACTTTTTCAAAGACCCCAAAGCGTCTTCAAACCTTCTGAAGGCCCTAATGCGCCTATTTTCCATCGGGCTCTTGCCCGAACTACGACTGACCTGATTCTCGCCAAATGAGATACGTAGGCAACGTCAAATGGTGCGGTCATAACTTCTATTTTAACTTCAATTCCCTTTTCAAAAATTTCTATCAATTCAAAGTTTCTATTTCAAACTCTTTCAAAACCCTCATTATTTTCAAACTTCTTCCAAAACTCGCATCACGCATCATTCATTCAAAAATTGATGACTAAATCTCTTTTTCAAAATTCTAAAGTGGATATTAAGTGGACAATGGTAACCGGTTTTTCTAGTGAGTGAACAAAGAGTGATTAGACATGTAGGTATCGAAAAGGCGGGGTAGGGTGATGATCTTAGGATATCTTCCGTACACGTAACCAACCCCCGAACCATAGATTTCTGTATTTAAATGACCAAAATGGTGTTATTTTTCAAAAGGGCTTAAATTTTTCCAAAGGTTACCAAACAACCTATTCCTTTAAAAACCCTTTCTTGAGGGAGCTTTCAAAACCTTTTCCAAAAAAAACCCTATGTTTAATCTTCGGATTAACACTTAGTTTTAAGTGCCTTAACTCACCTTAATGAAGTTTGGGGGCGACTCCTATTTTCTAAAAAGCCCTTAGTCAAATAAGTTTTCAAACCTAGTCGCACTTGTCCTTCTGGGAGGATGAGTTCTAGTGACAGAGTTCCATTCTTTAGGGTCTCCGAGTTGAAAGGACCTTGGATACCTCAAAGTCGGGGCGCGACAGTAGCCTCAAGACATTTTCTCTGAGTGTTCAGTCTCCTTAAGGTTGACGTCAACATCCACCTCGTTTATCGTGCCTGATCGCCAAGTAGAGTTTGAGTGGACAAGCATTTTTCCTTTTTCAGATTCTAGTTCCTTAGATGAGATGAACCTGAAGGAGTTTATGCTTCAAAATGTGGTGAATGAGCTCAAGAAGCTAGGGAAGCCAGGATCTAGCACCTCGAAGTAGCCTGCTCCTCCTCCTACCATCGTGGAGGTTTTTGCTAAACCTGTTGTTGTGGAGGTAGCCCGTGAGCTCGAAAAGAAGAGAGTAGCCATGGGGTCGTCAAAGAAGAAATGGCACTAGAAGAGACTATTGCTGCCAAACCAATGGCAAAGAAGCTAAAAGTTACACCAAAAGGTTTTGGCGTAATCTTTGGTGCTGATGACTACTTTGTGGTAATCTCACTTGAAGTCTATGGCCACAGAATGGCTAAGAATGATCCTCTTATCAACTTAGCCGAGGTTGCAATGGGGGTTTTCCAGGGCCCCCTCCAACAGGTGGATACTAATATGTTAGAGAGGAAAGATGACATGTTAGTATTTGTTGGGGCTTTCCATGATTCCCTTGTGGTAAGTTCTTCTGCTTGATACCTATTTCTTTCTTTTGCTGAGAAGATTCATTATCTATTTTAACATAATTTGCTGCTTCCAAGGCTTGCTTAATACACTGGAGGCCATGCATCATCACCGAATCATGGCTAATAAAGTTGCTACAGTGGCCAAGGAGCACACTCAGCTTGGTGATGAGCACTAGCAGCTAATCAAGCAGCATAGTAGGCTTAAAAAGGATTGGCTTACATCAAGAAGTCTGAGCTATCGTTGAAGAAGGAGGCTCAGAAGACGAAGACTTCTCTTGCTCAGGTCATGACCAATTTTGAAAGAAAGAGTGCCTAGTTCTCCAATCTTGAGAATGAAAATGCTATACTATCAATTGATTTATTTAAGGCAAAGGCTGAGATTGAGGGGCTCCAAGCCAATCTCATGAAGGCCAAGGCTGAAGCAGAAATGAGCTACAAAAGGGGCGTGGACGAGATTGCCCAAGACAGTGCTATGCAGATGGTCAATCTATCACAGTCCATCTTCATAGAAGGTTGGGTAGGGGCTCTAAAGGAGATTAAGGTTAAGAGTTCCTCTTATCTCTGGAAAGAGATCTTGAACTACTTGGAAGCTGTGGTGGAAAGAGGTTCGTCCAAGGCTGTTTCTTCTAAAGTTACTGCAACTTCTAAATCACTTAGAGCCCAGGTTGTTGATCTGCTTGTAGATGAGTTACTTAGGATTCAAGTTGCTGCAACTTCTAAGGCTGTAGTCATGGAAGAGTCATTTGAAGTCCAACCTACAGCAGCTATTGAAGTGACTGAGACAGTTAATCCTGTTGTAGAGCTAGTCACAAATGTTGTACCTTAGATTTAGGATTTTTGTCCTTCTATTTTTGTTGTATATGTAACCTTTTTTTTTTAATGTAAAAAGAATCTTGTTTTTGATGAAATGGCTTTACTCATCCTTTATTGTATTCTGATATACTTAGTTTGTGTTTGAATTTATTTTTTGCTTTTTGAGGCTCTTTTTTCTTCGATTTCCTTTACTTGGGTAGGACCAAGTATTTTACACTCGGTTTTTCTTTTTAAGACCTTCATTGGCCGACTTGTCCAATTTGGACAGAACTAAGTTTTTACAGTTGGTTTTTGGGGCCTTCATTAGCTGACCTGCCCAACTTGGACAAGACCAAGTTTTTACACTTGATTTTCGGGCCTTCCTTGACCGACCTGCCTAACTTGGATAAGACCAAGTTTGTACACTTGGTTTTTAGAGCCTTCGTTGACTGACCTGCCTAATTTGGAAAGGACCAAGTTTTTGCACTTGGTTTTTAGGGCTTTCGTTGGCCGACCTGCCCAACTTGGACAGGACCAAGTTTTTACACTTGGTTTTTAAGGCCTTTGTTGGCTGACCTGCCCAACTGGGACAAGACCAAGTTGTTATACTTGGTGTTTGGGGCCTTTATTGGCCACCCAACTTGGACATGACTAAGTTTTTATGCTTAATTTTTTAGGCCTTCATTGGCTGACCTAACCAACTTGGACAGGACCAAGTTTTTACATTTGGTTTTTATTTTATTTTCCTTAATTCTTCGTTGCTTCAAATATCAAATTTTATTAATAACGCATAACTTGTGCTAATAGAGGAAAACATCTGCATCAATTTTTTATGGGTATAATTTCTTCAATTATTTGCATTCCAACGTCAGGGTGGCTGGCACCCTTCTTCAACAGTTTCTAGTTGATATAACCCCACATCGACTTGGGATGCAACTCTGTAGGGGCCCTCCCAGTTAGGGCCTAGCTTTCTATTTGTTGGGTTTTTGGTTGCCCCGAGTACCTTTCTTAGTACTAGGTCTTTGGGTACAAAAACTCTTGGCTGAACCCGTTTAGTGTAGGATCGGCTAAGTTGCTGATGATAACCAATTAGCTTGAGTAAGGCTGCCTTTCTTTTTTCTTTGACAAGGTCTAGGTCGCTAATCACAGTCTGATCATTAAGCCCGATATCAAATGCTATCGATCTGATTGTTGGAAGTCCGACCTCCAAAAGTATAACTGCTTCCACCCCATATGCCATAAAGAAAGGGGTTTCACCAGTATATCTCCTTGGAAAGATTCTATAAGACTAGAGGACATTGGGCAACTCTTCAACCCATCTCCCTTTAGCTTTTTCAAGCCGCTTCTTGATTCCATTAAGCATTATTTTATTTGATATTTTGGCTTGTCTATTGCACTGTGGATAGGCAGGTGTCGAATAGTAATTTTTGATTCCAAGCTCATCGCAAAATCCTCGAAATATATTTCTATTGAATTGAGTGCAGTTATTCGATATCAGTGCACGTGGGATGCCTAACCTTATGATCGTATTCCTCCATGCAAATCTCTTTGCATCTACTTCCCTAATGTTTGATAGGAGCTTAACTTCTACCCACTTGGTAAAGTGTCGCACCCAGATTTTTTGCACTTGAGGAATACATATACAAGTGAGAAAAATGCTGTACTCTCTCCTTAGAACTCACCCTTCTAGAAGAATGAGTGCGACTAGGTTTGAATTGAAAATTGATTTGAATAAAGGGTTTTTAGAAAAGATTTGGAGTTGCCACCTAACTTGATTAAGGTGAGTTAGGTCACGTAAAAACTAAGAATAATCCGAAGATTACACTTAGGGTTTTGGAAAACGATTTTGAAAATATCTCCTCAAGAGAGGGTTTTTAAGAAAAACAGGTTGTTTGGCAACCTTTGGAAAAGATTTAGCCATTTTTTGAAAATAACTCCGTTTTTGGTCTTTCGAAAACAGTGATCTAGGTTTAGAGGTTGGTTACGTGTAGGGAAGAGCACTAAGCCATCACCCTACCCCGCCCTTGCGATACTTACATGTCAATCTACCCTAGATTCACCTATGAGAGTCTTCAACTAACTATTGTTCAATCCTATCCATTTTAGAAAACAATGTTTAAAAAGAAACTAACATGATGCATGATATGCAAGTGCAAGAAAAGAGACTTGAAAAATAGATTTGGAAAGAAATTGATTTGATTTGAAAAGAAAAAGATAAAAGTTTGAATTTGGAAAGAAGGTTTTAGTAATTGAAAATAGAGATTTGGAAATAGAAATTTGGAATTGAAAGTTTGAAAATAGATTGGAGATTTGGAAAGATTTTGTGGAAATAGAAACTTAAAAAAAGTTGTGGAATCTGAAATTTGAAAAATGTGGAGACCGCACCCATGAGGGTTGCCTACATATCCTTTTGGAGGAATTAGGTCAGTTGTAGTTTGGACAAGAGTCCAATTGAAAATAGAAGAGTTGATTTGAAAGAAAGAGATTGAATTGGAAATTGGATTGGAAGATTGAGAGATTAAACTTTGATTGGAATATTTGAAAATACTTGATTTTGGAAAACTTGGTTTTAGGAAACCTAGACTTAAGGACTTAGAAAAGAAGGATTGGATTTGACTTGGAAATATTTTGGAAAAGAATTGACTTGAATATTGGACTTGGAAGATTAGGAAAGATTTGGATTAGAAAAGTGTCATTTTAGGAAAGTTTTGGAATTAGGAAAGTTTCAACTTGGAAAAGTTTTGAATTAAGAAAGTTGTCAATTTGGGAAAATCTCAACTTAGGAAAGTTTTGAAATCGAAAAGTTTTGTTGTAAGAAAGGTTTTGAAATAGGAAATGTCGAATTTAGAAATATTTTGAATTAGGAAAAGTTTAGTTTAAGAAAGGTCTAGAATTTGGAAAGTTTCAAGTTAAAAAAGTTTTGAATTTGGAAAGCTTAGAATTTTAGAAAGATTTTAAATTAGGAAAGATTTAAAAAATGTTTGAATTAAGAAAGTTTCAACTTAAGAAAGTTTTGAATTAAGAAAGTTTCATTTTAGGAAATGTTTTGAAATAGGAAAGGTTTTGAAAATAAGAAATTTTGAAAACAAGAAAGTTTTAGATTTGGAAAGATTTGAAGTTTTAGGAAAGTTTAGAGTTTTAGAAAGATTTAGGAAGTTTAAAAAGATTTAACTTAAGAAAGATTTGAATTTAGAAAGCTTTGAATTTGGAAAGATTTGAAATTTAGAAAGTTTAGGATTTAGAAAATCTTGATATTAGGAAAAGTTTGAATTTAGGAAAGATTGGAAAACCCAGATTTGGAAAGTTAAGATTTGAAAAGGGTTAGAATTAGGAAAGATGTAAAAGTTAAGTTTTAAAATTTAGGAAGGATTTTTATGTTCAAGTTTTGAAAACTTAAGATTTACGAAAGTAGAGGATTAGGAAGGATTTAAACTAGGAAACATTTGGATTAGGAAGGGATTGGATTTTGTTCCTAAAAGGGTAGGTTTGATTTTGTTTCAAAAAACGGGGGATAAGATCTAGTTTCCTAAATGGAAAGATTTGATTTTGTTTCCTAAAGGGAAGATTTGATTTGACAAAGATTTGGAAAGGGGAAGTTTTAGAAATCCTAGATTTGGAAGGCTATAGTTTTGACGTAGAAAATGGGTTTTTGAAAATATGTGTAGTTTTGATATAGTTTTGGAAACTTAGGTTTTGAGGCCAAAATAGGGGATTGAAAATCATGTTTTTGGGAAAGAAAAATTAGGGTTTCCTAATCATAAGTTCTAGGGCTTGATTTGGGCATCAGGAAAAGGGATTTTTAGAAAGTGCGTTTTTGGAAACGAAGATTTTTAGAAGGGAGTTCTAGAGAGGAGTTTTTGAAAAGTGAATTTGAAGATAGAGTTTTTCGAAAGAGATTTTTAAAAAAGGAGTTTTTGGAAAGTGTGTTTTTGGAAACGAGTTTTTAGAAGGAAAATCCTAGAGGGGAGTATCTAGAAGGAAGATTTTGGGAAGAGAGTTTTTAAAAAGATTTTTGGTAGAAAATTGTTGGAGAGAGTTTTTGGAAAGATTTTTAGGGAGCATTTTTAGAAAGTGGATTTTGAGGAGAGTATTTTAGAAAGGAATTTAAAAAGGAGTTTTGAAAAATAGATCTTTGGAGGGAATTTTTGAAAACAACTTTGGAAAGGAGAGTTTTAGGAAAGTATGTTGAAAAAGAGATTTTTAGGAAAAGAGACTTTTGAAAATGGAGTTTTTAGAAGGTATAAAAATGTCACACTTTTCTAAAGCAATTCTAACCATAAGAAGACTAGAACCACTTTAGGAAAGTGGTTTTGAAAATAACAAAGGTTTGAAAATATAGACCATAAAAGTCACTTTAAATGTAACACTTTCCTAAAGCAAACCCTAGCCATGGAAAGGCTAGAATCACCCTACGATTGTGATTTTAAAAACAAGTTTTTGAAAAGGAGATTTTGATGCAATTTTGAAAACAAGTTTAATGCAAATTTTGAAAACGATTTTGGAGAGATGTAAGATAATGATATGTACAATGCAAATTTGGGATCGTGAACATACAAGGTTAAGGCTTCACCACATAATTAAGGGGGTTGAACCCACGTGATCTCCGGTTAGCCTAAAGGAAAGCCCCCGACAGGGTGACTCTCCAATAATCTAATCCTACACATGGACTGGGAGTCTCCTTGTTTTAAGCATGCAAAGAAAGGGGGGGGGGGGCAAGAGATAGGGGATTAAAATAGAGAAAACTCAAGTGGGTTAGGGGAAGTGCAGAAACGTAAAACGAAAGCCTACCTTGTGTCTTGTTTATTTTGCGCGCCTTGCTTTTCTTCGGTCTTTGCTTCACTTCAGTCTTTATCTTGATCTTCAGGACTCTTCTTTCATCTTCGAGAGCTTCGAGTTGCAGCAATCTAAGTCTTCAATAGAGGCTTGAGGCTAGTATATAAGTGTATAGGGGTGTGTATGAGTGTATATAAGGCTTAGGGTTTATGTATGGTGGATAGGGTTTGAAAAACCTAGGGAAGCTAGGGTTTTGGGAGTGTACGAGCTCTGTGTATTGAAAATTAGGATTTTTAAACTGAGTTTGGGGACCTCCTTCACGCTGGAAGAGGCTCTGTATTTATAGAGGTGAAATAGACCTGGCGCTTGTTGTAGTGGCGCTAGGCCAAAAATGGTTCTGGCGCCACCAGGAGTGGCGCCAGGCCAAATATTGGCTTTCAGCCAATTAGGAAACTATTAAGGTTGGCAAGCAACGTATCTTTGACTAGATTTCGGGGTTGTACTAGTGACTACTATGCAATTTTCAACCTGGCTTCACTAGGAGTGACTCCAAAAAATCTGGGAAGGAGTTTGAGAGATCGGGAATGACCCGAAAGGTCAAAAAAAGGCCAGGAACACTTAAAATAATGTCCCGGAGGTATTTGACTTAAAAAATGAGGATAGTATGCGTCGAAAGGATTGACCGAGCCGTTAGGGGCAAAACAGTCAATCAGATTGGGAAGCTGCCGGGACGGACCCCGACTGTCCTGGAAGAAGACTCGAGATTTGGAAATATTATTGAGAATGTTCCCAAAGGTTTCCGGTTTGATACCCAGAGCAGGTGTGGTTGAAAAAAATGACCGGCTCTCTAGGGGCAAAACGGTCATTTTGTATCGGGTTTGCCGGAATTGACTCAGAATGATTCGTGAAGGTAGAAGAAGGTTGAGAATACTATAAGAAGTAATCTCAGGAGTTTACCAGTTTGATACCCAGAGCCGGCGTGGCTAGAAAAAGACGATCGGTCTACCAGGGGCAAAACGGTCATTTTGCATCGAGTTTGCCGGAATTGACTCGGAATGATCCTGAAAGATAAAAGAAGGCTGAGAATACTATAGGAAGCATTCTCGGGAGGTTACCGGTTTGATACCCAGAACCGATGTGGTCCCCGGGGCGTTCGGATGCCTAGGGGCGAAATTATCATCTTGACCAGAGAGTCTCGGAATTGGCCCGAAACTGACTAGAAGGCACCTAATTGTGCCGGATTGCTTTTAAGACAATCTTAGAAGGTTGGACTCACCGTTCTGAAGACTCATGTGTGTTCTCGAGAAACGTGCCGAAAAAGGCCCAAGGGGCTGTTTGGTCATTTTTCACTGAAATTGGCTAGCAGGCACCGGTGTTGACCTCGGTTTTGAGTGTTTCCGCCACTCTGACAGCGGTCGCGTGATACAGGGGTTTGTTGGAAATTCCCTATATCGACCTGTTTGCAAGTATTTCCGCTACTCCGACGGTTCGTGATCATTCCCATGACTGCCTGATCTCAGGAAGCTGTAAAGGGACTTAGCGCCTGAGAATCAACTTTCTTGAAAGGCGTGCCTAAACCGATATTTTTGCATTGGTGGGCTAACAGGCACCAACGGTGGACCGTTCTATCATCTAGAGGACTTGGGGTCTCGTCCCGGTCGACAGGTTTAAAGGGACTTACCGTTTCGAAGAGATTTTCTTCGAAAAATGCGCCGGACCATCTCGAGGAATAAACTGTCTCGAGAGAGGGATTGGAATTGGAAAGGGGTCTTATCGTCTTCGGAAAGATGTGCCTGATTGGAATATGGAAAGGATAATGCCCCTAAGGGCATTTTGGTTATTTTGCTTCTCTTTGGGCACGCCCGCGAAGTGATGAATTGACGGGATTAGACTTAGAGAGTTGATTTCGATTAGAATACGTCCATATTGACTTGAGTACAAGTCTGGACGGAGTGTAGACTGCCGAGTGGTCAAAAATGGGGTGCTTACATAAAGTAATATGTTGCGACAATGAGGAACCTTTTGTTTCCCAGAGCTCAGGGCAATGGTCCTACTTTATCTAACCCCCAATTGAGCAAAAGGCCACAGGCTGGTTATAGTAGTTATGTCCTTAGTAGGCTGGTGGATTAATGGTGAGAATTTTTGACATTTTTCACACTTCAATACATATTGGGCAGCGTCCTTCTGCATATAGGGCCACTAGTAGCCTTGTGAAATAGCTCGGTAAGCAGGCGACCTTCCACTAACATGGCTTCCACAGATCCGTTCATGAACTTTGAACAGAAGTCCTTGTAATTTGTCTAGGTGAACACAATGTAGATAAGGGCCTGTGAAAGATTTTTTTTTTTTTTTGGTATAGCTCTTTGTTGAGCGACAACCAGTACTTCAAAGATTTATGCTTTACTTTTCTGGCTTCATTTTTTTCTTTAGGCAATTCATTTTTGTTGAGGTAGGTAATGATTAGATCTATCCAAGATGGTGCTAGCTC
This sequence comes from Euryodendron excelsum, assembly GCA_033060915.1. NCBI lineage: Eukaryota > Viridiplantae > Streptophyta > Magnoliopsida > Ericales > Pentaphylacaceae > Euryodendron > Euryodendron excelsum. The sequence continues at coordinate 27,395,511 of CM065381.1, read as the reverse complement.
TTTTATAGCGAGTAGTTGCTCCCCCTCTTGAAAGATGCTCGGGCTAGCCAATGTCTCAACATGGATTGTTCTCTTTAATCCAAACTTTAAGGTTGTAGAGAGTGTTGCAAGTCTTCATAAATCTTTATTTTGCTAATATTGAGCTCTGTAGCTTAGTGTAGTTCAGCGAGCAGAGCCTCATATTTTGACTTGTTGTTTGGGGGAGTGAACTCCAGTTTAATAGCATGCTCTATTGCCATGCCTTATGGTGTTATTAGGATTATGCTTGACCTTGCCCGCTGTCGTTGGATGCTCCATCGACAAAAAGCTTCTAATGATACGCCATCTCCAAACGTTAACGAGATCTTTTTCTAGTAGCTCGGCAGTGGGTGTTGGGTTTGTTTTTTTTTTTTTAATGAAAATTCAACAGAGAATTCAGCAATAAAATCAGCTAGTACCTAACCTTTTATCGCCGATCTTGGTCGGTACTTGATGTCAAATTCTCCATGTTCCACTGTCTATTTTGCTATTCTTTTGGAGAAATCTGCTCCTCGAGGGAGTGGTTTCAGCTGGTGATCTGAATTAGCCTCCAAATATATGCTCGAAATAACACAAGTGTAGGATTGTAGAGTAGTATAACTTAGAAGTACGAGATCGATCCATAGGGAGCAAGTTATATAGAACCATAAGCACTAAAACACTTCTCTCAATTGCTCACAAAAATCCTATGACTTGCCTCTAAAAAGAAAAGAAAATTTAGTTGTTTTGGAGAGGGTGTATTTATCTAAACTAATTCAAATTCAAGAGTAATTAATTGGAAAACTATGTAGGTTTAACTATTAACGAAAAGGTCACAGGATCAGCCGCTCCAATCAATTGTATCTCTTGAAATTCCGAAGGAGATAATTCGATAACTCAAATCCTTTAATTAAGTCGCGAGTCTCGGATTCAAAAAATTTAGCAGTAAAAACAAGTATTCTTCAAAACTTCAACTCCTAGAATAAATCAGGTTGTTTTAATCAAGGACGAGCATCATCGATCCATGCAGCGCATATACTGATATAAATTCATGCATAAACATTACCAAATATAATCAAATGTCCATGTTTTCAAAATTTCTAGAATAAAGGGGATGAAAAGAGAAAAACTAGATGATTTAACTTTAAAACCAATAACATACCTCCTTCATTCATCCAAAATATTCAATTGATCTTCGCTTTTGATCCCAAGATTAAAAAGTTGAGCTACTCATCTTCATAGTATAAACACAAATTGCATAAAAATAAACTGAATATATTGATTGCAAACCTGAAAATCTGATTATAGGAATCGTGAACAACTATGAAAACTTCGCTATAAACTAGTATATTTTTTGTACCTACTACTGCTGCTACTCCTAAAACAAAGCTAAAAATATGAACCCTAAAATAAACAATAATCCCAGCTTTTATAGGCTTTCAAAACTTTGTAGGTTCGCACAACTATTCGAATGCCTGTGCCACCATTCGAACGCTGCATCGAACGCATTTCGAAAAAAAATCTGCTCTCTAAATCTTTCGAATGCACTTCGAACTTGAACTAGACGTGAGACCATTCGACGTACCGTTCGAGCGCTTCTGTATACCGTTCGGACACCCTTAAGGACCATTCGAACTCTCTTCAAACGCCTACGCTATCTCAGTGTGAACTTATCCCTGTTTAGCGAGGATTCCTGAAAATAAACACGAAACTTAGTTAGTAATGAATTAGGATTGAAAATAACTTAAAACATATTGCAAAACTAACAATTAGCTAATTAAGGCAAGTAAATTGAACTTTTAGACTACAATCACACCCCCCAACTAAACTTTTGCTAGTCCCTCGCAAAACACTACAACTAAGAACCTATCTCCACTTTCGTGGGAGTCATGAGTGCATTTAGTATATGCACCAAACCTTTAAACCCCTAGGTTACCCTAGTGGACGAGTGGTGTCTCATGAGGGCTTATAGTGATGAACACCCACAAACATCTATTCATGTAATGTCATTATGATAGTACAGAAACATGAAGCACTTATTAACCTCCTTCAAGTCAACTCTCAATCCACCTAAAACACAAACTAGTGCAAGGTAAAGGAATAAAAGCATTAAAGAAAGGAACTTACGTTGAAATGTACTACCAATAGTTTGTAACTTCAATGTCTCAAACTCACACACTCATATCCTATATGCTTTGATCCAAATCACACCAGGCATACCCTCAATATATGAACACTCAGGGTCCCTCAATGGAAAGCTCATTATAAGAGTAAATGTACAAGACATGCAAATAGAGCAATTCCAATCAGCAAAAACCGATAAGTTATTAGTGTATCGACTTGGTATAGCTTCATGAAAGAATATTTACTGTTTAAGTACCATTAGGGAATTGACATTAATGCCTTATACACACTTGAATTAAAGATTCATGTAATTTCGGATATTGCGGCCATATAAATGATGAATGAAAGAAGAGCCATGTAAGAAGATAGAAAGTGGTAATAGATTTCAACATATGTATGCGCACTACACATGATGATCAATGAATATGCACTCCCCACCTCCAACTTTCAAATAACTTTTGAACTTTTTCTCTTCCTTCTGTCACTTCCTTTTCCCATTTGGAATTTCTTTCGATTTTTTTTTCTTTTTTTTTTCTTTCCTATTCATCCCTTCTTATTCTTTTCTTTGCTTTTCAACTCCATACACTTTTAATTTCACCAATACATAAGTAATGCACCAACTCTAGAATTTAGCATTGACAAACTTTTAAGCTCATGTGTATGCGGATATCGAGAAAGAAACATGGACATAATGGCTCAATGGAATGAAATGGCCTCTACTTTTATAATTCGAAAATCACATCAAATCAAAACTTCAAGAGTGTATAAGATGTCAATAACTCCAACTAATACTCAACATGTAAACGAAAATCAAGCATAATGAAGCTATTCAATGAATGAAGCTTAATAAAGAACCTTGAGTAAATGTATATCACTCTCAAAAGACGATAAATAGGCTCTAAAGCTCATAAGGTATAAAATCTCCACATTATAAGGACATGCATGCACAAGAGAGAAACATCAAAACATCATACAAGTAATAGTACATAACAATGTAAACTCTCTCTTATAACAAGTTTATGCCAAAAACTTGCAATGCATCACAGATACAAAGGTGAATCGATAACAACTCAAATTCAGTCCAACACATGACTTCAAATATCCTCAACATTGTAATTGCATTAGCATGAATATAGCTATGGTTCTCACTAGAAATCCTCTCTAACACATCCATCATAAAAAAGAACTCATCAATGTAAATACTGATAAATGTGCTAAAGATACAAACCATGATAACCCAACCATAAGATACTCAAACATTTACCGAAGAACTCAAGTGTCTAAAAAGTAATCAACACATTGCCACACCTGAGACTAATCCATAAAACATAACAAAGTTTGAAGTATAATAACCAAGGATAACAAAATATCGGCACATGAACAAAATAACACAAAGCATATCCCCACTAATGTGCAACTGAGTTTTAGATACATAAGATGATATGAATATGAACAATCATAATATCTAAACTCTACCCCTCGTCATCCTCGTCATCCTTAATTGGAGGTGGATGCATCTGATGATCCAAGCGACAGACTAACATCATAACCTGATCAAGGGTGCTCTGCTGGGCACGGATCCGACCCTCTAATATAGTAACATCATCTATATGCTGCTCTTGCTTGACTCCTCTCTCGACCATGGCAACCTCAATCCTCTCAAGCACTAGTCCTTGCTATACAAGGGCCTGACTCTACTACTCTAAGATAACCCCATGGGCTGCTAAAGTTTGAGACTACTGCTCTAATCTTTCCAACAGAAGCTGAATACTTGGAACCTGACCCAGCTGCTGCTCTGGCTGTTGTGCAAGTTGAGCTCCCTCTGTCTACTGCTCAGGAGGCTACTCAGGTGGAGGAGATAAATTTCCCTTTGAATGTCTCACGCTCAGCGCATCTATAATCGACAACTGTTGAGCCCGAAGTAATGCTGGGACAATACTGACCCCGGGCTCCTCTATCAATAAAGTGAGCAGACAACCAAAAGGAATAGCCCCCTGTACTTTAGGATATGTATACTCATAGTGTATAATGCCATAAATAAGAATTTCAGCAGATCGATAGACCTATGAGTACCTATGGCCCAGAAAAGAGCTGCTTTCGCCCGACTCACCTCAGTGTGACGCGTAATCGGAAGAAGTGAATGACATAAAAATAAAAACAACGATCGGTAACGTGGTGTGAGTACTCTCATAGGCAACTGCCGTCTACCTACCCAATGTGTCCCCTCAATGCGTACCTTGTCGCGCCCAGATTTTTCGCACTCGAGGAATACTCACCCAAGCGGGAAAAATGTTGTACTCTCTCGTTAGAACTCACCCTCCTAGAAGAATGAGTGCGACTAGGTTTGAATTGAAAAATAGGTTTGAATAAAGGGCTTTTGAAAAAGATTCGGAGTCGCCACCTAACTTGATTAAGGTGAGTTAGGTCACCTAAAAACTAAGAATAATCCGAAGACTATACTTAGGGTTTTTGGAAAACGATTTGAAAATATCTCCTCAAGAGAGGGTTTTTAAGAAAACAGGTTGTTTGGCAACCTTTGGAAAACATTTAGCCATTTTTTTGAAAAATAACTCCTTTTTGGTCTTTGAAATCAGTGATCCTAAGTTCGGAGGTTGGTTACGTGTAGGGAAGATGCACTAAGCTATCACCCTACCCCGCCCTTTCGGTACCTACATGTCAATGTACCATAGATTTACCTATGAGAGTCTTTAACTAACTTGTGTTCAATCCTATTTCACTTTAGAAAAACAATGTTTAAAAAAAACATGATGCATGATATGCAAGTGCAATAGAAAAAAATTGAAAAATAAATTTAAAAAGAGATTGATTTGATTTGAAAATAGATTTGAAGAGATGGAATTGAAATTGGAAAGTTTGAAAATTTGAAAATAGAAATTTGAAATTGGAAGTTTGAAAATAGATTGGAATTTGAGATTTGAAAAGATTTTGAAAACCACACCCATGAGGGTGGAATTGAAAGTTTGAAAAATGTTGTGACCGCACCTATGAAGGTTGCCTACGTATCCCTTTGGGGGAATCAGGTCAGTCGTAGTTCGGATTGGAGTCCGATTGAAAATAGAAGGTTTGATTTGAAAAGAGATTGAATTAAAAATTGAATTTGACTTGAAATTAGAAGAGGAGATTAAAAATTGAAATTGAGAAGATTGGACTTTGATTTGAAGAGATAGATTTTGGAAAGACTTGGTTTTGGAAAGATGGAGGTTTAGGAAACCTAGACCTAGGAAAAGGTAGGAGACCTAGGAAAGACTTGAGAATTTAAGAAAGATTGGATTTAGAAAAGGTTTGAATTAAGAAAGACCCGATTTAGGAAAGTTTCAAACTTGGAAAGTTTCATTTTTGGAAAATTCCGAGTTGTGAATTAGGAAAGTTTTCGTTTAGGAAAGTTTCAACTTAGGAAAGTTTTGAATTAGGAAAGTTTTCAAATTAGGAGAGTTTCGAAATTAAGAAAGTTTTGAAATTAGGAAAGTTTTGAATTAAGAAAGTTTCAACTTAAGAAAGTCTTAAATTAAGAAAGTTTTGAGTTTAGAAAAGTTTTAGATTTGAAAAGATTTTGAAGTTTTGGAAATTTTAGAATTTGGAAAGATTGGAAGTTTAGAAAGATTTAACTTGAGAAAGTTTCAAATTTAGAAAGTTTTGATTTTAGAAAGATTTGAAATTTAGAAAGTTTAAGATTTAGAAAGTTTTAGAGTTTAAATTTTGGAAAATCTTGAAATTAGGAAAGGTTTGAGTTTAGGAAAAGTTTGAAAACTTAGGTTTAAGAAGTTAAATTTTGAAAAGAGGGTAGAATTAGGAAATGGTTGAATTAGGAAAGATTTGAAAGTTGAGTTTTAAAATTTAGGAAAGATTTTTATGTTCAAGTTTTGGAAACTTAAGATTTAGGAAAGTAGAGGATTTGGAAGGATTTGAGTTAGGAAAAAGTTGGATTTTGAAATTTAAGGAAAGATTTAAAGTTTAAGTTTAGGAAACTTATGGTTTAGGAAGGAATTGAATTACGAAAGGTTTGGATTAGGAAGGGATTGGATTTGGTTTCTAAAAGAAAAGATTTGATTTTGTTTCAAAAAACGGAGGACGGGATCTAGTTTCCTAAACGGGGAGATTTGATTCGGTTTGCTAAAGGGAAGATAGGATTTGGTAAGGATTTGGAAAGGAGATTCCAAAAACCCTAGGTTTGAAAAATTATAATTTTGATGTAGAAAAGAGGTTTTGGAAACGTGTATAGTTTTGGGTGTGAAAACAAGAGATTTTGGAAACCTAGGTTTGGGGCAAAGTTTGAAAATCATATTTTTGGAAAGAAAATTAGGATTTCCTAATTGTGGGCTCTAAGGCTTGACTTGGGCTCTAAGAAAAGAGTTTTTGGAAAGTGCGTTTTTGGAAACGAAGGTTTTCTAGAAGGGGAATCCTAGGGAGGAGTTTTTGGAAAGTGTGTTTTTGGAAACGTAGATTTTAGAAGGAAAATCCTAGAGGAGAATTTCTAAAAGGAAAGATTTTGGAAAGAGAGTTTTTTAGAAAGGTTTTCGGAGAGAGTTTTTTAGGAAGGTGAATCTAGGGAGTGTTTTTAGAAAGTGAATTTTGAGGAAAAGATTTTGGAGAGGAGTTGAAAAAGAGAGTTTTGAAAAATAGATTTTGGAAGGGAGTTTTTGAAAACAATTTTGAGGAGGAGAGTTTTAGGAAAGTATGTTGAAAAAGAGATTTTTAGGAAGAGATTTTTGAAAAGAGAGAGAGTTTTGGAAAGTATAAAAACGTCTCACTTCCGTAAAGCAATTCTAGCCATAAGAGGGCTAGAACCACTTTAAGAAAGTGGTTTTGGAAAACAATAAGGTTTGAAAATATAGACCAAAAAGGTCACTTTTAATGTAACACTTTCCTAAAGCAACCCTAGCCATGGAAAGGCTAGAATCACCCTAGAATCGTGGTTTTGAAAACATGTTTTTGAAAAAGAGATTTTGATGCAATTTTGAAAACGATTTGAAAAACAACTTTGAAAACGGTTTTTGGAAGATGCAAGACTATAATATGCACAATGCAATTTGGGGTCGTGAACATACAAGGTTAAGGGTTCACCACATAATCAAAGGGGCCGAACCCACGTGGTCTTTGGTTAGACTAGAAGAAAGTCCCCGACACGGTGACTCTCCAATAGCCCAATCCTACACATGGATCGGGAATCCCCTTGTTTCAAGCATGCAAAGAAAGGGGGGGAAAGAGATGGGGAATTAAAATAGAGAAAACCCAATTGGGTTGAGAGAGAAAAGAGAGAGGGGGGAAGTGCGGAAATTTAAATAGGGAGCCTACCGTATGTCTTGTTTATTTTGCGCGCCGTGCAGTCTTCGGTCTTCGGTCTTGATCTTCGTCTTTCGTCTTCAAGAGTTGTCTTCAAGCTTCGGGTTGCAGCTCCTCAAGTCTTCAAAAGATGGTTGAAGGCTAGTGTACGAGTGTATGGGGGTGTGTATGAGTGTATAGGAGGCTAGGGTTTGTGTATGGTGGCTAAGGTTTAGTGTAGGGTGGCTAGGGTTTGGAGAACCTAAGGAAACTAGGGTTTTTGGAGGTGCTCGAGCTCTGTATATCGAAATATAGGATTCTTAGGTTAAGTTTGCAGACCCCTTTCACGTTGAATGAGGCTCTGTATTTATAGAGGGAAGACAAACCTGGCGCCTGTTGCAGTGGCGCCACGCCTTTTTCTGGCTTGGCGCCACTACTAGTGGCGCTAGCCAATTAGGAAAGGTTTAAGGTCGGCAAGCAACGTATCTTTGACTAGATTTGGGCGCTTGTACTAGTGACTACCATGCAATTTTTAGCCTAGCTTCACTAGGAGCAACTCTGGAAAGTCCGGGAATGATTTGAAGGAGCCGGGAATGACCCGGAAGGCCGAAAAGGAGCAGGAACACTTAAAATAGTGTCCTGGAGGTATTTGACTTGAAAAGTGAGGATAAGATGTGTCGGAAAGGTTAACCGGGCCCTTAGGGGCAAAACGGTCAATCGGACTAGGAAGCTGCCGGGGCGAACTCGGATTGTCCCGGGAAAAGACTTGGGATCTGGAAACATTATTTAGAATGTTCCCCGAGGTTACCGGTTTGATTCCCAGAGCCGGCGTGGTCGGAAAAGGAGACCGGCCCACTAGGGGCAAAACGGTCATTTTGTACCGGGTTTGCCGGAATTGACTCGAAATGATCCGAAAAGGTAAGGGGAGGTTGAGAACACTATAAAAAGTAGCCTCAGGAGGTTACCGGTTTGATACCCAGAGCCGGTGTGGTCGAAAAAGGAGACCGGCCCACTAGGGGCAAAATGGTCATTTTGTGCCGGGTTGGCCGGAACTGACTCGGAATGATCTGGAAAGGTAAAGGAAGGTTGAGAACACTATAAAAAGTATTCTCAGGACATTACCGGTTTGATACCCAGAGTCGGTGTGGTTCCCAAAGCGTTCGGATGTCTAGGGGCAAAATGGTCATCTTGACTGGAAAGTCCCGAAAAATGTCCACAGGACAATTTGGACATTTTTCACTAAAGTGGGCTAACAGACACTGGTGTTGACCTAGGTTTTGAGTGCTTCCGCCACTCTAATAGTGTGAGTATTTCCGCTACTCGGACGGGGTTGATGATTTGTGAGTATTTCCGCTACTCTAACGACTTTGTGAGTATTTCTGCTACTCTAACGGTTTGGTGAGTAGTTTTGCTACTCGGACCGTCTCGAGGAATAAACTGTCTAGAGAGTGGGACTGGAAGGGGTCTTACCGTCTCCAAAGAGACGTGCCTGGATTGGAACCGTCTCGAGGAATAAACTGTCTCGAGAGTGGGATTGGAAAGGGGTCTTACCGTCTCCAAAGAGACGTGCCTGGATTGGAACCGTCTCGAGCAATAAACTGTCTCGAGAGTGGGTTTGGAAAGGGGTCTTACCGTCTCCAAAGAGACGTGCCTGGATTGTAAGTGTTTCCACCACTCTAATGGTTTTGTGAGTAGTTTTGCTACTCTAACGGTTTTGTGAGTATTTCCACTACTCTAACGGTTTTGTGAGTAGTTTTGCTATTTAGACCGTCTCGAGGAATAAACTGTCTCGAGAGTGGGACTGGAAGGGGTCTTACTGTCTCCGAAGAGACGTGCCTGGATTGAAACCGTCTCGAAGAATAAACTGTCTCGAGAGTGGGATTGGAAAGGGGTTTTACCGTCTCCAAAGAGACGTGCCTGGATTGTGAGTGTTTCCGCCACTCTAATGGTTTTGTGAGTAGTTTTGCTACTCGGATTGTCTCGAGGAATAAACTGTCTCGAGAGAGGGATTGGAATTGGAATAAGAAAAAACAATGCCCCTAAGGGCATTTTGGTCATTTTGCCTCTATTTGGGCTTGACAGGCCCGCGAAGCGAAGGAAAGACGGAATTTGGACCTAGAGAATTGCTTTCGATAGGAATATGCCCACAATGACTTAAAACCAAGTCTGGACAGAGTGTAGACTGCCGAGCGGTCAAAAATGGGGTGCTTAAATACCTCATCTGATACAATATCAAAATCCCGTGCCCCCTCAGCCGGGTAACTAAACTGTGCCTCAACAACTCTGGGTAGCTGATATACCTGTGTGAAAGTGCTTGGAGTAATCCTAATCTGATGCCCTCTAACCCACGACTCAATCACCTCTTGCCTCGGAGTAGTAACAGTCTTACAGATGTTTGCCATGAACTTGGCGATCAGCATGAACACACATGACCCCTAGAAGTGAGCTAATGGGACCCACTGCCTAGTAATAAACTCCTTATCCTAGCAATAAATACCACCCCTAAAAGCATGGAGAGCAAACTCCTGCTCTTTAGGGAACCCTCTCACGCTCTAGGTCTCAGTAAAAGCATCCGAGACGGCCTTACTAATGAATCTCTCCACATCATATGCTCGGGGCGGCGGTAATGCTATGCCCCGACCTTTACCCCTACCAGCTCTACCACCCTGGCCAGCTCGACCAGCCATGACAATGCAAGCAGCTAAAGTACAAAACTACACTAAGAATATAGAACAATGCACGAAGAAGGCACAAGAGTAATGCCTAAGGCAGGAATGGATGATAGAGTGTGAATGCAGACTCGTGCTCGAGCTCCGGCAGGGCCTTGCTATCTCAGAAACGCTGAAAACACTCAAATTCTCACCAGTTCCATGTTTGAAATGAGTTCAAACTCAACTTCGGATGCCCCAATTTATAGAAACTGGAAAGGCGTTCGATGGCCGTTCGAACACAACTTAAAATGCTACCGTTCGAACTACCGTCTAATGCACTTTGAACGGTCCGTTTGAACACCCTCACTACCGTTTGAATGGTCAGCCTAGAATTCAACTCTAACAAAACACAATAAACAAAAAATGAAACGAAACGAAAATCACACTAAACAAAGCAAAAAAACAAAACAAAAAAAAACACACTAACACTAACATAGAGCGAAAATACAGAGCTTCCCCTCCCCCCCCCCCCCCCCCGGCGGCCCTTAACTAAAGGTCGGCCAAGTCCTCGAGGCCTTAGAACATGCGTAGACAGAGGGAAAAAAAACAAAATCATGATCCACAATAATATTATCAACGTAAAGTACTACGATCGAAACTTATACGTCCACAATACGATGGAAAATAAAACGAAAGACAACTTACTAAAGAAAACGAAACCAGTTCCCTACACACTAGAGTGCAAATCCTTGAGGGAACACGATGATTCATCAGCTTCTGTTGGTTGCTCAGAGGAAATGTCTATCTCGGAAATTAGATAGCTAGAGTACTGAATAGTATCAGCAGACAAAATAGGAATTCGGGCAGCTCTCAAGAAATCATCGATCAAAAGACCAAAGGGCATAGGATCATAAGAGAAACGAGATTCTGCAATGGCGTTTAAAATAAAATTCGGAAGATCAATAGCATACCCCTTACCAATAATATACAACCACACACAACGGGAGCGATGTACGGTAGTGACAGAGCGCTTCTCGGGAATGATATTGGTGGTAATTATCAAGTTCAACATTTGGTACTTACGCTTCAAAAATGCCATCGGAATGGTAGACTATTGCCAAGGAACAAAGGTAAGCTGAAGTTCCGCAAGGAGTTCCTCACTAGTAGGCGGAAAACGAAGGAATGGTAGATAATCAGGATGAATAGTGGATGGTAGGCGTAGAAGACAACAAACATCCTCTTTGGCAATGGTAGTGGTGCGGCCCTTCACAGTAGAGGTCAAGATAAGCTCAGGATGCGAGGTATAAGACAAATAAGCATAAAACTCCTGAATCATATCAACATCATCGCCCATTCTCTGCCAAGCATATGAAACCATCCCCTTTGTATGAAATCAGCTCGCAAAAGATCATCCGCAAATTCTGACAAGTGAACACGACGCTCAATAAGGACTTCACGACCATGGAAATTGGCCATGAACATGTCTCTCTCCCATAAATTAGCAAACCGCTCAACGTTTGTTCGCCTCCGTTTATGACCCCTTTTGAATAACATGGTTCCAAGAGATGCCATTAAACACGCACAAGGAATGGTAAGGAAACTAGTCAAGAAAAACCTAAAAGAAACCAAACAACCCAAAACAAAGAAAAACAAGACTCAATAAAAAAGGGAAATTAAAATAAACTAAATAAAATAAAATAAAATAAAAACAAAAGAACCCTAAAAATATAAAAACAAACTAGTAGAAATAATGATAATAGTCTACAAAAAAAAAAATACAAGATTTACAACTCGCTGTCTAAAAGGCGACTAAGGATCAAGAGGGGGTGGATCCTTAAGATCCACACATTTGACCTTACCCACAAAATTCTCAAGGCAGGGCTTCAAACGATGCCCATTAATCTTAAAAACATTTCCGTTTTTGGGGTTCTCAATTTCAATTGCACCATGCAATGTGACACTGTGCACCACAAAGGGTCCTGACCAACAACTCTGTAACTTATGCGGAAATAAATGTCACCGAGAATTGTATAGTAGGACTCTTTGACCAACTTCGAAAGATTCGCGCAGAATGTTTTGGTTATGTACCGACTTCATCTTTGCTTTAGAGATCTTTGAGTTCTAATAAGCATTACTCATAATCTCCTCTAGTTCGTTGAGTTGCAATTGTCGTAAAGGACCTGCCTGATCTCGACTCATGTTAAATTGGCGGATTGCCCAATACGCCTTGTGTTTTATTTCAATCAGAAGGTGGCACGCCTTCCCTTACACAAGTCTATACGGAGATGAACTTAGGATAGTCTTATATGCCCATAATGCATCCACTAATCTCCAAGACCAATCCTTTCAATTAGGGTTGACGGTTTTCTCGAGGACTTGTTTGATCTCCCTATTCGCTAACTCAACTTGGCCTTGTGTTTAGGGGTGATAAGGTGTACTAACCTTATGAATCACCCCGTACTTTCTCATTAAAATACCTATAGGCTGGTTACAAAAGTGGGAGCCACCATCACTGATGATAGCTCGGGGCATACCAAATCCAGAGAAAATATACTCCTTTAAGAACTTGACCATAACAACATGGTCGTTGGTACGAGCCGGGATAAGTTCTACCCATTTGGACACGTAGTCTATGGCCACTAGAATATAGAGATAGTCATATGAATTAAGAAACAGACCCATAAAATCAATACCCTAACAATCAAAGACCTCTAGAATAATAATAGGGGTAAGAGGCATTATGTGCCTCCCAGATAGACTTCCTAACCGTTGGCATTTATTGCAAGATGTGCAAAAAGTATGGACATCATAGAACAAGGTAGGCCAATAGAACCTGCTTTACAAAATCTTAGTAGTGGTTTTACGTAATGAAAAGTGCCCACCATACACCTGTGAATGACATAACTCAATTATGCCCTTTACCACGGTGTCGGGAACACAACAACGAACAATTTGATCGGGGCAGTACTTAAACAAGTAGGGATCTTCCTAGGAGAAATAGTTCATATTCCTAAAGAACTTCTTCTTATCAATGGTAGACCAATGTGATGGGTATCGTACCGTGGCTAAGTAGTTTGCAATATCAACATGCCACAGGGTCATTGTGCTTGTATGTGTAGTAATTTGAAATAGCTGCTTATCCGAAAAGTGTTCGTTAATTGGAAGGGGGTCTTGGGCTTCCCCATTAGTAGGGAGCCACAACAAGTGATCAGCTACTACGTTTTTAACCCCTTTCTTATCCCTAATCTCAATATGAAACTCTTGCAGAAAGAGTATCCACCGGATGAGTCGGGGTTTCGCATCGGGTTTACCCAGGACATACTTAAGTGCAGAGTGATCAGTGTAGATGATAACAAGCGATCCAACTAAGTATGGCTTAAACTTGTCCAGTGCAAAAACCACTGCAAGGAGCTCTTTTTCTATGGTGGTATAATTTAATTGGGCCTTATTAAGGGTTTTGCTAGCATAATATATCATGTATGGTTTCTTATCAACCCTTTGTCCTAAAATAACCCCCACCGCATTGTCACTTGCATCACACATTAGTTCAAAAGGTAAAGACCAATCGAGTGCCATAATAATCGGTGCAGTGGTTAGAAGCCCTTTCAGCTTATCAAAGGCTTCTTGGCATTGAGATGTCCACACAAATGGCACATCTTGTGAAAGAAGGTGGCATAAAGGTCTCGAAATCGCATTAGACCCTTCGATGAAATGCCAGTAGAATCTGGCATGCCTAAGAAAAGACCTAATGTCTTTAACGCTCGTAGGAGTAGGAAGACGTTGAATTAACTCTACTTTGGCTTGGTCAACCGCTATCCCCTTGTTGGACACTATGTGTCCAAGAACTATGCCTGGTGTCACCATAAAATGACACTTCTCCCAGTTGAGTACTAATTTGCTCTATTTACATCTCTCTAAAACTCTTTCCAAGTGTTCTAGACAGGCCTCAAAAGTGTCCCCATAAACTGAGAAGTCATCCATGAACACTTCAAGGATCTTCTCCACTATGTCGCTGAAAATAGACATCATGCAGCTTTGAAAAGTGGCCGGTGCATTGCATAGGCCAAAGGCCATTCTGTTGTACGCATAAGTGCCAAAAGGCCACATGAAAGTAGTCTTATCCTAGTCCTCTAGTGCGACCTCTATTTGGTTATAGCCAGAATAACCATATAAAAAATACTAAAATGCTCGGCCTGTTACTCGATCTAGGACTTGGTATAAGAACGAAAGTGGAAAGTGGTCTTTCCTAGTAGTTGTATTGAGTCTGCTGTAGTCTATGCACATTCTCCAATCTGTTTGAATCCTACTAGGAACTAGTTCGTTCAGCTCATTCTTCACTATTGTAACTCTCGACTTTTTAGGGACAACTTGGGTTGGACTAACCCATTTAGAATAAAAAATAGGGTATATAATACTTGCATCAAGAAGCTTTAGTGCCAGTCCTCTAACTACCTCTTTCATATTCGGGTTCAAGCGTCTTTATAATTGACGCACTAGTTTAGCTTCCTTCTCCAGATATATACGATGAGTACACATGAGAGAGCTAATTCTGTGAAGATTCGCTATAGTCTAACCTAAAGCTTTCTATGACGTTTAAGCACTCTTAACAATAATTCCTCTTGGCCTTTAGATAGGCTAGATGATACAACAACTGGATAGGATTCACCCTCACCTAAGAATGCATATTTTAAGGTAGATGGTAAAGGTTTCCTCTCTGGAATGGGTGGATTCTGTTTAGATGGGATTGGCTTCATGGCACTTGGGGTAAGGGGTTCAAACATTGGGGTCTAATGACCCACTTGCATGCAAGGTTCATGCCCTTCCCCTACCCTATGTTGGCTCCTAAAATGCATGCACTCGGACTCCAGTTGGTCATTAGGCTTTTCCCAAGTTAGATTCCTTTCAATTGGGTCCTCTGTGAACTACCAATCTACATGCTCTTGGATGACAGACTCGATGAAATCTACCTCCTCAATTTGGTCTACTTCCTGTAATTGCTTACCCACTGTAAAAATATTGGTCTTTAAAGTTATATTACCAAATGAAAGCTTAAGCAACCCATTCCTACAATGGATAATGGCATTTGCAGTTGCTAGGAAGGGTCATCCCAAAATAACTGGAATATAACGCTTAGAAGACTCGGCCTCTATGGGCTGGGTGTCTAAAACAATAAAATCCATTGGATAGTAGATTATATCAACTTGTATAAGCACATCCTCAATAACACCACTAGGGACTTTAATAGACCGATCAACCAACTCTAATGTCACTCTTGTTGGCTTAAGCTCCCCTAGACCTAGTTCTTTATACACAGAATATAGAAGAAGGTTCACACTAGAACCTAGGTCAAGAAGTGCGCGATCAATCCTAGAACCCCCTATTATGCACGAAATCGTAAGACAATAGGGGTCTTTATATTTCGGCACCAACTTACATTAAAGAATTGCGCTCTGACTTTCATTCATCATTTTCGTTTCTTTGACGTGCAACTTCCTTTTGACAGTGCACAAGTCCTTTAAGAACTTGGCATAGGACAGTGCTTAATGGCATCTAACATAGGGATATTAATCCAAAATTGTTTGCAGACATCATAAATTTCAGCATTCAAATTTGCTTTATTCGCTTTGGTCAACCTATGTGGGAATGGAGCATGTTTTAAATCGTCCATGCTCACATCCTTAGATATTTGAGAAGACGGCTCAGAATGACTCCCATGTTCTTTTGGTTCACTTATGTTATTTTCATTCTCACTCTCCTCTCTCTTTTCCTCATGCCCTAACTCGATAGACACATCCTTCTTCCCTTGATCATTGTTGTTAGGACTGTTGGTTTGGTCTAGTTGCTTGCCGCTCCTAAGGGTGATGGCCTGAACCTGTTCATGAGTCGTGTCAACGTAGCTTGCAGGTTTAGGGTTTGGTTGAGGTTGGGCCAAAAATCGCCCTTGCGTTTGTTGAGTCATCAACTTCTTGTGGATGTCTTTGACTATTGAGTTAGTTTCCCCTTGTGATTGTTCTAGATTCATAACCCTGTTTGCTAGTAATCGAAGATCATTAGTCATTTGATGGTCCTCACTATTCCTCCTACGTGGGGGTTGATATTGTGCCAGTTGAGGTGCATATGGTTGTGGTACTGGTGGTGTGGGATAAGTGACTAATTGACCTTGAAATGGTTGCAATGGTGTTTGGAATGGTGGCGAAGATTATTGGAAGGGTTGAGGGTTTGAAGGGCCCTCTTACTTTCACCCAAAGTTAGGGTGATTCCTCCACCTGGGGTTATATGTGTTGGAATAAGGATTGTTCTCATTCCTTTGATTTTGATATCCCCCTTAAAATTGGCCAATCGCGTTTACTTGGACATGACTTAGTATCGTGGTCCCAAACCACCGGTATTATTGGACATGACGTAGTATCGTGGTCCTGTGTATCACAAACTAAGCATGGTGAAGGTGTTTCAATAGGTACTGCCATGGTGGCCTTAGAAGATTCCAAAACCTCTAATTTACGAGTGAGTGCTGTGAACCTAGCTTGTAGATCTTCTACCTCCCCTAATTGGTGTTTAACTTCGATATGTGACTTGGTGGCAGGCTTATGTGTGAGATTTTATGCTCCAGTGTTGGACTAATCTTTAGCCATGTTAGCGTTAGACCAATCCCTAGTCAAGTTCGCCAAATAGTCGAAGTAATTATATGCCTCTGTGGGGTTTTTGTCTGGATAAGTTCCCGCGCACATAGATTCAATGAACATCTTCAATTGAGGAGTCAATGACGAGTAAAATGTGTTTATGATGTGCCATTCAGAGAAACCATAATGTGGACATGCGAAAAGTAGGTCCTTGAACCTTTCCCAACATTAGAAGAACATCTCACCACTATTCGGTGCAAATTGAGAGATGGCACGTAGTAGTGTCTCAGTGCGATTTTCAGGAAAGAACTTTTTCAAGAACTCCCCTTACAGTGTATTCCACGTATGTATGGACATAGGCCTTAATAAATTAAACCACATCTTGGCCTTGTCCTTTAGAGTAAAAGGGAAAAGCTTCAACAATAAAACCTCCTTAGGACATGAATTATCTTGGAAAAGTGAGCATGAATCTTCGAAATCTTTAATATGTGTGTATGGTTGCTCCGAATCATAACCGTGAAATTGAGGTAAGGCATGTAGCATTCCTGGTTTAATATTTAATGTGGCCTGGTGTGCAGGAAGTACTATGGCGGAAGTGGGTGTTTGCCTTTGGGGATTCATGTAATCCCTCATGGTATGATTCTGGACGGCATCGTCTCCTTGGTTACTTCCTCTTTTGAGGCTGTCATTGTTGTCGTCGTTGAGGTTTGCCGTTGGAATGGGCCCTAGGTCAACAATCAAGGAAAAATTGGGAAGGTTTACTAGACTATGACGAATGGGTGATGGAGTCAAATAACATGATGGTAGATTACACAACGGGTCGACTCGCACAAGACGGTGTGTGTGATCTCTAAAATATGAGGACATGCATATGCAATGCACACAAAAAGCACATACAGTCCAACCGATCCTCTAATCTTCTCAGAAATATCTACTCCATTGCCCACAAAACAAGTAATT
The DNA here is from genome assembly GCA_033060915.1 of Euryodendron excelsum. Classification (NCBI taxonomy): domain Eukaryota; kingdom Viridiplantae; phylum Streptophyta; class Magnoliopsida; order Ericales; family Pentaphylacaceae; genus Euryodendron; species Euryodendron excelsum. Next base: position 27,377,879 of record CM065381.1, on the reverse strand, counting down.
TATCCCAACCGAACCTCCAATCTCTCCATGCAAAGCAATACCATCAATAAAGAATTAGAACATAGCCTAATCGCCTTTAAATCCTCCTCCTATCTAAATGAATTCCTAAACCCCTAAAAAGAAATAAAAACAAGTAAATCCTAAAAACTAACACAAAAGGGGTGGAACAAGGTTACCGGTATGGCCTTAGCCGTCGATTTCCTTACTTTGATAAATGAATGGCGAAGCAGTCCACTGGATTTCATGTGGACTGAGGTTCGTGTTCTAGCACACCTCTTGCGGTCCCTTGTGCGAAAATATGCTCCCCAGCAACGGCACCAGAACTTTGACTCAGCCTCCAAATGTATGCTCGAGATATCCCAAGTGTAGGACGGCAGAGTAGTATAACTCGGAAGTACGAGATCAATCCATAGGGAGCAAGTTACACAGAACTACAAGCACTAAAATACTTCTCTCAATTGCTCACAAAAATTTTACGACTTGCCTCTAAAAGGAAAAGGAAAATCTGGTTGTTTTGGAGAGGGTGTATTTATCTAAACTAATTCAAATTCAAGAGTAATTAATTAGAAAACTATATAGGTTTAACTATTAATAAAAAGGTCTCGAGATCAGCAGCTCCAATCAATTGCATCTCTTGGAATTCCAAAGGAGATAATTCGATAACTCAAATCCTTTGACTACATCGTGAGTCTCAGATTCGGAAGATTTAACAGTAAAAACAAGTATTCTTCAAAACTTCGACTCCTAGAATAAATCAGGCCGTTTTAATCAAGGACGAGCATTATCGATTCATGCAGTGTATATACTGAATATAGATTCACTCATAAACGTTACCGAACATAATCAAACGTCCAAGTTTTTGAAAGTTCTAGAACGAAGAAGATGAAGAGAGAAAATCTAGAAGATTTAACTTTAAAACCAATAACATACCTCCTTCATTCATCCAAATTGAACTTCGCTTTTGATCCCGAGATTAAAAGGTTTAGCTACTCATCTTCATAGTATAAACACAAATTGCATAAAAATAAACTGAATATATTGATTGCAAACCTAAAATCCTGATTATAGGAATTGTGAACAACTATGAAAACTTTGCTATAAACTAGTATATTTTCTGTACCTACTGCTACTGCTACTCCTAAAACAAAGCTAAAAATGCGAACCCTAAAATAAACAACAATACCAACTTTTGTAGGCTTCCAAAACTCTGCAGATTCGTACAACCGTTTGAACGCCTGTGCCACTGTTTGAACACTTCGGACTACCATTCAAACGCTATGTCGAACGCACTTTGAACGAAAATCTGCTCTCTAAATCTTTCGAACGCACTTGAAACCTGAACTTCACGTGAGACCGTTTGACGTACCATTCTAATGCTTCTATATATCGTTCGAATGCCCTTAGGGACCGTTCAAACTCTCTTCGAACGCCTAAGCTGTCTCAATGCTAATTTATCCCTGTTCAGTTAGGATTCTTGAAAATAAACATAAAACTAAGTTAGTAATAAATTAGGATTGAAAATAATATAATTAAACATATTACAAAACTAACAATTAGCTAATTATGGCATGCAGATTGCACTTTTAGAGTACAATCATGATCCGTGAGGACGATGATAGTATGTGCTCTGAAGTAATGCACCAGCTTGCGTGATGCCAATCTAATGCGAGAGCCAAATTTTTCAAGGGTAGATATCTTGTTTCTGCCCCCAAGAGAGTCTTGCTGACATGGTAAACTAGCCTTTGCTGTCTGTCTTATTACAGAAGTAGTACAATGCTTACGGCGTATTTTGAGATAGCCATGTATAGGTAAAGTTCTTCATGTTCTACTAGAGTTGAAAAGAATGGCAGTTGGGCTAGATAACTCTTTAGATCGGCCATTGCTTTATCACAGTCTGGTCCCCACCTAAATTATTCTTGCTTTTTCAGAAGTTGGAAAAATGGTCGGCCCTAATATAAAGATACGCTGATAAATCTGCTAAGTGCTGTCGCCATCCTAGTCAACTTTTGAACCTCTTTGATGTTTTTTGGGGCCTAGATATTCTGGATTGAACTTATTTATTGTGGATCTACTTCAATTCCTTGGTGCGTAACCAAGAATCCCAAGAACTTTCCTAAACTTACCCCAAATACACACTTAAAGGCATTAAGCCTCATCTTGTATTTCTTCAGGATGTCAAAAACTTCTTTAAAGTTGTCAAGGTGGAGCTTGCTGACTTTACTTTTTACCACCATGTCATCAATATACACTTCTACTGTGCTGCCGATGCACTGTTTGAATGTCTTTGTGACTAATCTTTGATAGGTTGTCTCGGCGTTCTTTAGTCCAAATGGCATGACTTTGTAGCAAAACATTTCCCTTTTAATGATGAAAGGAGTCTTTCTTTATCACCCTCGTGGAGTGATATCTAGTAGTACGCACTATAGGCGTCTAGGAAGCTTATTATCTCATACCCTGCTATTGCATTTATATGCTGATCAATCTTTGGTAGAGGGAAAGGGTCATTGGGGCATGTATTTTTCAAGTCGGTAAGGTCCATGCATACTTTCCACTTGCTATTCTTCTTTTTTACTACAACCATGTTAGATAGCCAATGCAGGTAAAAGACTTCTCTTATTGCCCCCGCTTCAAGGAGACTTTTTACCTTTTTAATCATTACGTCCACGTACTGTGTAGCTGCCTTTCTTCATTTCTGAACCATAGGTCGGCTTTATAGGTCAACATTATGTTTATAGCAAACGATTTCTGGATTAATTCCTGGCATGTCTAAGGGGTCCAAGCAAAAATCTCGATGTATTGTGTCAATAATTCGATCCATTGATTTTCTAATCTTAGACAGGGTTGTGCTGGTTACAAAATATTTATCCTTGTCATGCCTATCTATTTCAACTTTCTTAAGGTCTTCAATGACCTTCTTCTCAAGTGTCTGCCAAACGTCCTCTAGAGTGGGAATGTCTTCATGGAGCTCTATTTTATGGACCTTGCCTACCTTTACTTTGGTAGCACAAGCAGTTAGGAAACATTGCTTGGTTGCCACTTGATCTCCTCAAATTTTCCTAATTCCTTCAAGGGTTACAAAGCAAATCAGTTGGTCATAGGTGGATAATATGGCCTTCATAAGGTGAAACCGCGTTCGACATATGATTGCATTGTAAGGAGAAGGCACATTAACCACTAGAAACTCTGTTTGAATCGTGATTCCAACTACAGTTACCGAGATTGTCACCTTTCCCAACGATTGGATTGGGTCTGAACTGAAGCTGATCAAGGGGTTGAGGGACGACTGTAGGTTGGAACTCTTTAAGTCTAACTTTTTATAGAGGTCTTAGTACATGACCTCAGATGAACCCCCTTGATCAATGAGAATTCTTCTAACATCGCATTATCCTACTTGTAGCGTTACCACCAGCACGTCATTATGGGGCATTTGAACTCCTACCAAATCATCATTGGTGAAGGATATAACCTTTGTACTATTGCCGATCTTGACTTTCTTGGCTGGAGGCTCAATCTGCATTACTTGCCTTAAGTGCGCTGCTTTATGGATTTTCGCCTGATATTTGTGTGGATCTACCTCTGTCGACCCTGTAGATCCATGCAATACTGTGATTACCGGAGGTGGCTCTATCTGGGCTTCCTTTTGTTGGGCACCATCTTGTTTGTTTTACTATGCTTCCCTTTTAGTTTTCTCCTAGTTAATATACTGGTCTAGGTGGCGAGCTTTTACCAGTTCTTCCAAGTGATTCTTAAGGTGTCTGCAATGCTCCATCTGGTGCCCCTTCTCTCTGTGATAAGAGCAAAATTTTCTTTGATCCTGAGCTATAGGGTCTCCTGCCAATTTCAGTGACCACTTGAAAAATGGCTTGCCTTGAATTTGGGGTAGGATTTTATAGATGGGGTCCCTGAATACTATGTTGACCCCTCCATTTGTTCTTATGCCCCAGTTGTTGTTTTTTTCTCATTGAGGCTTCTTACACTCCCTATTGTCCTTCTTATCTACTTTTGTGCCAGCCTTCTCTTGGATCGATTCTACAACATCTTCCTTAACCCTAGTGTACTGCTCAATTCTCAACATTAAATCCTGTACTCCAGTTGCTAGTTTATTTATTTGGGACTATCTTAAATGATGCTTCTTGGTCAGGCCAATCTTAAATTGTACAATGGCTAACTACTCGCTATATTTTTCAATTTCATTGTAAGCCTCCCAGTAGCGTTTCACGTATGCTTGTAATCCCTCCTCATCTTTTTTTTTTTTATAAATTCAGGAAATAGTCTACCTCCTTTGGCTGCTTGCTATTTGCGATGAAGCGAGCAGTGAATAGTTTGACAAGTTGTCTCTAGCCTGCTATTGATCTGGACGGCAACTTGTCAAACCATTGTAAGGCTACTTCTCCAAGGCTGGATGGAAAAACTTGGCATATGCAGGATTCATCCCCGCTTCATAGTACCATCATCTATTTATAGTGCCGAACATGACTAAAGGGATCCGACTTCCCAGCATATGGTGTGAACTTCTGGGGCGTCAACTTTCTTAGAGGCCAACAGGACTCTATTTCTTCTGTGAAGCTTGTGGATGCAATCTGATCAAGAGTTCTTCTAGCTATATCATGGGTTGTTTATCCCTTACGGTGCTTGTTCCTGTTGTCTAGCTGATCGTTCAACCAGTGGTCTCAATCCTGTTGTTCTGGTTCAGCTCTTGCTGGATCTCTTACGAGTGAAGCCTTCTTCCTCCTATACTGCCGATCTACTTCCTTATCAATGTAGCGCTTAGTACATGAGAGGTGACTCACAATTAGACGTGCATGATGGACACTTGTACTTCTGGAGTTTGTCCTCCTTCTTTCTCGCCAATTCAGTGATCTTCCACGGACTCTTTCATCTCTTTTTGCAATTGCCTCCCTCATAGCCTTGACTTGAGATTGGAGATGAGCAATCTCTTCATCTCGTCGTCGAAGCTCCTGTTCAGTAACTCGGGGCATACTATTCCTTGGTAGACATTGGCTGGATGGTGAGGGGTTCAAGTCCCTGTGGCAATTCCTTTGGCAGTTATTGGGGACTTGTATTTTTTATCTTACCTATCACCCTCCTTATCTTTGTGTCGAACTATGTTGGTGATTAGATTGATAAGTGGCATTGTGGCTGGGAGTATCTTGGCTATTTTCAAGCTCCCTATCAGTGGGCTGAACTCTTCCTCTAATAAAGTTGGAACTCATCTTTGTTTACACCTTCCCAAAAACGGTGCCAATTGTAAGTGGGAGTTTTCAAGAAGGCCTAGTAGACTGCACGAGTCAAATTGACGAGTACCAACAATCTGCAAGAGAAGAATACAGTAAGAATGCATCGACCCTCTTTGGGTTAATAGCACTCTGGTGATTAAGTTATCAAGCTTAATCATAATGAAGCAAATATAAATTCTTGTGCACTAGCTAGAGTCAACATACCCTACACCTTAGAGGCATGGTGTATTTATAGTGTTCGGAATGCTATACTCCCTTTGGGAATAGTTATCAATCTCCTCCTAGTAGTCCCCCTTTTTGGGGCAGTTTATTATATATTGGACTTATCTTTTATTTGTCCTAGTCAATTTAAGAAAGGGCTTTGTATTTTCTGGACCTTTAAATCCTTATGGCTTTAGGATCATAATATTGGGCCAGCCCCCTTGGAGCTAGGTTAGGTCGGCATGGGCCTGGACCACTTAGATCGGCTTCCTTGCTAACTTCTTTTGGGCTGACTCTGTATTGTTTTGGGCTTGGCTCCTGTTGGGTCCACAAGTTATATACATTATAAATATATATAGATTTTATTTAAGCCTAAAATCCCTTCGAAATTAAAGGTGAAAGTGGAAAAAAGACGACGAAAGCCTTTTTTTTCTTTCTTTGTTAGCCGACTTGGAAAGTGCTCATGGTTTATGATTGCTCGAAAGATGTGCAATGTATATCCACAAGAGAAGGATCGCAATTGTAGTTTAATTTCTCGGTGAATTCTGAGGTTGAACCATAGGGAGTTTATTTGAAAGGTTTATGGTGAAATTCTACTTTGGAGAAAACTAATCCTAAGAACCATCCCACAATGAATCTAAAAGTAAAATGAAAATCTATTAATTGCAATAATTGGTTGATTTATCTAAACTAAGCAAAAGCAATCAACACTAGATTGAAAACAATAGACTCATACCATCGATTTGTGCAATCTCAATACCAAATAAGGGTTTGTGCATTGATATTACAAAACTTAGTCAAAGAGTCTAAGTTTTCTTAGAGATCTAGATTCAATTATCAAGAATTATGAGATTTAAAAGATGAAACAATAATAATTTGATTACCTTCATTGAAAACCTTGAGAACTTTGAATGACCTTCACAATTGTATCTAAGAGAATGATTAGTTACTCATTATCATATAAAAAACCAAAATTGAATTAAAAAAACACTTGAATCTAATTGACTTTGACCACTAGCATATGAATTATAAGGAAATCTAAGTGTTTCTTTCTCTAAAAAAACTCTCAAAACTATTAAACAAAACAAAAAACCTAGTCTAATAAAGAAGAGATCCCAAAAGTTGGGCCCAAAACAGCCTTAAATAGATTTAAAAATAATAGAACCGAGCAAACCATTAGCAAGCCATTCGAACAGCTTGCTAACTAATTGCGCTCCAAAAGTGTAATTATAAGACCTTAACTTGTGCTTTGTTAGCTTTAGTTTAAGATTTTATATGCCTTTTTAGTTCTATTTTAGTATAACAATTAAGTTTATTTTGTTTTATTTATGTTTTGATCTTAAATTGGAGGACTTTGGATACAATTCGGGTAAAGATTTTAAGAGGATGCTGTTAGAGTACAAGCTGTAAAACTGTGTTACAAGTCGTTAAAGCACGCAAATCTGAAATTTTGAAAGGTCATATCTCTAAAACCATAAGGGCTACCGGGGTCCAAAATATATTGATTTTATATAACTTTTTGAGACTTATTCAATTATATGGTTTAAAGGCCCATTCGGATACGGGTTGATCCGTCAGAACGGTTTACAAAAATGTGTGAATTTTTCTTCCTATAATAGTTGAGACTGAGGCCTGATTTACGAGTTCTTTTGAAGTAGTTAGTTTTTACCAGTTTTAGGGTTCCTTTAAGAGCTTTAGAAGTAGATTATATTTGAATTTTATATAGTTTTGCATAGTTTTTCAATTCCTATAATCAGATTCAATAGTTTTTCATAGTTTTTCATTCATTGCAATCAGATTTTCAATCTTTCAATAAATTTACATATATGATTTGTGTATCTGTCATGGCATTAAGTAGCTAGATTCCATTTTGGGATCAATTTTGAAGATCAATTGAAGATCTTGGATGAATAATGAAGGTAAATTGTGTTAACTCCATACCTTGATTATGATGATAATAAAACATTATGCTAAGGATCTAATAACTCTACTTTGTGTGTAGATTATTTATTGCCTTAATTTCAATAGATTTATGTGTTGAGAAGCTTGTCAAGAAGAATTGAAGGTTGGTGCGCATGATGGGTGGACACATTCAACAAGCTCATGCTTATAATCTCATCTTAAAGATATTGAAGATGCTCAAAGGTAATGAAGACCAATTGATAAAAAATCACAAGATTTGGAAGTTCCATTGAAGATTGCGTTGAAGTCTTGAATGGATGGAAGAAGCTATATTGATTGAAGAGTCTTGGAAGTAATCAAACTGAAATGATTCCATCTAAAAGAGATTGAAGGTGTTCAAAGAAGAATAGAAGAGCGGTTGAAGAGAAGAGATCACAAGGCTTGAAAGCTCTCTTAAAGATTTTGGTGAAGTCTTGGATCAATAGAAGAAGTAATGTTTATTGAAGAACCCTACAAGTAATCAAAGTGGATTGGTTTCATCTAGAAGAGATTGAAGGTATTCTTGGAGATCTACATGCCTTGAATAATTTTTTTCAAGCATTAGAAGCCTTAGCTGGATGATCCATGAAGAGCTTGAAGACATTGAAGAAGATTAAAGAAGTCTTACAAAAGTTAAGGACCTGAGCTAAAACAAGTTGACTCATGGTTTTCAGGAGTCGACACATTCAAACAGTAGCATTGGACAAGAGAACTCTGGTAAGAAGATTTGACCCCTCAATGAGTCGATACATTAGTCCAAAATGCAAGGTCTTGATAAAGGTCCAAAAAGGAATCGACTCCTTGTTCTTCAGGAGCTAACTCATTCAGGCAGTGCCTTGGTGAAGTCTGCCAAAATACAAGAAGAGTCAACCCCTTCAAGAAAAAGAGTAGACACATTTGGACAGAGGGTTGAGGAAGATGACTATAGAACAAAAAAGGATTGACTCTTTCAAAAAAAGAGTCGACTCCTTGACTGTAACGGCTAGTTTTTCAAACGGCCTATCAGTTATTTACCCATTCAATTATGTGGTTCAAAGGCCTGTTCGGATGCAGGCTAGTCTGTCCAAACGGTTTATGAAAATCTATGAAGGCCTCTTCCTATAAAAGCCAGGACCAATGCCTGATTTAGGAGTTCTTTTGAAGTAGTTAGTTTTTACTAGTTTTAGGGTTCCTTTGAGACCTTCAGGAGTAGATTATAGTAGAATTTTACAGAGTTTTTCATAGTTTTTCAATTCCTGTAATCAGATTCAATAGTTTTTCATAGTTTTTCAATCCTCACATTCATATTCTTAATCTTTCAATAAATTTACATATATGATTTGCATATCTATCATGGCATTAAGTAAATAAATTCCATCTTGGGATCAATTATGAAGATCAATTGAAGATCTTGAATGAATAATAAAGGAAAATTAGATTTCAATGTTTAATTCTTCTTCTTCTTCTTCTTCTTAATTCTTTGGGATCAAACCCTATATATTTATGAAAACTTAGATATTTGATTATGCTTGGTAATATTTATGCATAAACCCTAGTTTGGTATATTTACTGCACAAGTCGATAGTATGCATCTATAATTCTAAACCTTATTTATTATAGATTTGTTTGTTAAAGAATAATTATTTTTATCGCTAAATCTTTCGAATCAAAGACTCACAACACAGTCAATGATTTTAAGTTATCAAAGACCTCCACTGGAATTTAGGGTGAAGTAATTGATTGAAACAATTGGTATCAAGAATTTTCTTTATTAATTAAAACTCACTTTTGTAGTTTAGGTTAGATTAATCAAACCCTTTCAAACTATATACTTTTATTTTATTGGAGTGCTACTTAGGGTTTTTAAACCAACGTAAGTTTTCCTAAGTGCGCTAAGCCTCTTTCCATATGGATCGACCTCAAACTTTACCGGGTAATTATTACTATATTGTGGCCATACACTGGCCATTATTTATCACTTGTTTTTGGAGTGATCACTAACCTGCTTCAAACCCTTAAAACTAGCCTCTGAATCTCTCTAACTTTTGAATGGTTTTATGGACATTCGAATTATCTCACAACCATTCGAATGGTCTATGTGTGTAGATCTCGAAAAGTTATATGAAATCGATATATTATGGATTTCGCTTCCACTACTAGTTTAAGAGATATGGCCTTTCAAAGTTTAGCTCTGTGTGCTTTAATAGGTTGCACTCTAATATCATCTTCTCAAAATGTATTCTCCTTTCATCTGAATTGCACTCAAAATTATCTAATTTAAGCTCAAAGTGTATAGCAAAATAAACTTAGTTAATACTAAAATCTAACTAAAGAGGTATATAAACTCCTAAATTAAGTGACTTTCACCAAACAATCTACTTAGATAATCCCAAACATAGGATGGCGAAACAGAATAACCTGGTGAGTTTGAGGTCGATTCCATAGGAAACTTGTAAAGATGTTGAAAAGGTTAACACTCACCACTCACCAATCAAAAAAACTATTGAATTACTTCTAAAACGAAAACCAAAAATCAATTGCTTTTGAAGGTTTAATTTAACTAAACTAACTATTAAAAATGAGTATGAACTTAATAAAGAGTAAGTCTCTTTTGGGTCATGGACAATCCCAAGAGGGGGGTGAATTGGGATCTTTAAAAATTGCTGAATTTTTTTGGTTAATCAAAACCAGTTTTAGGCAACAATAAACAAGAGACGAGGCAATTATGAAATCAAATTGCTGGCAATCAAGAATAACATGCACAATCATTCAGCAATAATTATTCGCACACATATGAACTATAAAAAGCAAAGAATAAGAGATTTACAGAGGTTCGGCTAAATCCTTGCCTACGTCCTCTCTTCCTCGATCCTCTCGAGGTTATTCCACTATATAATCTTCTTCTTACACAGCTGCTAGTTTCTTCTAGTGCCCAGCTCACTATTACATCCAAGGATTTACACCAAATCCTTACAGCCGAGAAGCTTCAACCAAGCTCTCGATTTTGCAGAGTGTTGTGAAGCTACACTCAAGCTCTCAGGCTATGTTTGGTATAAGGGAATGGAAAGGAAAGAGAATGAGAATGGGAATGGAATGAGAATGAGAATGGAATGGAACAGAATAGTCATTGTCATTCCCTTGTTTGGTAAGACCAATAAACAATGCTAGAATAGAATGGAATGAAATTTGTGTATGATATGAAAATTTAATATTATGTCTATAGAAAATATTAATAATATATTATTGAATTATTATATATTATTAAGCATTTATAATGGTGGTGGTGGCAGTGGCGGCGGTGGTTTAATTATTAAATATTTTTATGAATATTTAACTTGTTAAATTTTTTTAAAATTTAAAATTTAAAATTTTTTTATTTTTTTAAAATTTTAAAATAAAAAAATAATTGCCAAACATGTTTTATATTTTTAAAAAGAAATTTGACAACAAAAATCTTACTAAGTTTTGTTTTATGCTGTTTCATGTGGAAATGAAATGACCATTTCCACTCTTGAAATAGGGAATGGTCATTCCAACAAAATGTGGGAATGATCATTCCATGGGAATGGTCATTCCACTTTTAAATAGTAGTACCAAACAAAGGAATGAAAATGAAAGTGGGAATGACCATTCCATTCCCTTGTACCAAACATAGCATCAGGGGTTATAACAACCTTATGAAGGTAATACGGTTATAAGATAATCAATGTCACTCTTACAAGTGAAGATAATACAAGTTACAGCTCAATAACTTCACTCGGATGATGACAGTTGCAGAATAATGATGAAGTTTTAGGGCTTTTGAATTTTTGCACTTTAAGATCCTTATCTCTAACCTATAAATGAGTTTGAACTCATATATTTATAATCTTTCACAAGAAATAGCCATTAGAGCCGTTGGAGGTGTATTAAATGCGGGAATGAGCAAGACAGTTTTGAAAAAACTGATTGTTGGAGCGTATTTTCGAATTCTTGTTTTCTACTGAGAATGTTAGCAATCTTCTACTGGTGCTGCCAATTGGGCTCTAGGCATTTTTCGATGTACCAATGTCAGCAATCGTTCTTCTGGTGTTGCCAATCTCGACTTGCCATCATATTGGTTATTGTTCCTCAACGATGCTATTTATAAACTTTACTTCGTGCATTCAACCCTTATCTTTGCTTCTTTTAGGACTCGTTCTTTTATATTTTAGTCAGCAATATTCAACTTGTGTTGTCCATCTGTCTCCCTGTCTATTGTGTCATTTGCCTCTGATCAAGATTGTCAGCAATCTTAGTTGGTGTTAGCAATCTGATTCTTTGCTGCAGTTGCTGTTGCTTTCCACAGACCTTAACTTATCCCCTTTGTCAATCAGTCTTTATTGGTGTAGACATGTCTTGGCTCTACTAATTTCCTTCATAGCTTTGAGAGCTCCTTAGATATTCCATACCATCTTGTAGTTATTTGGTTCATCAAACCGTTTCAAGTTAGCAATCTGCTTGTGTAGTGAAGTCTTTTCACTTTGTTAGATTATCAAGTATTACCAATCATTTGTATTGTCATCAATCGTAACATACTTCTCACTTAGCCTTCTTTCAAAATGCCTTTGAGAATAGCATGTTCAAGCTTGCACAATTCTTTTAGTGGAACAGAAAAATGAGGATTGAAGGTCTTTAAAATGAGTTTGCCATAGAAATCATCACCCATATCCATTATGCAAGTATCTTTAGTGTCTTCAACCTGAATTTGTTTGATTTTTCACACCTTGCTCATATACCCATTATGGTGTTGGCACTCTTATGAAGTGCTAGCAAGATTGTCTGTGATAGTTCATGATTGTTCCATAAATTTGATCCATTTAAACTAAGTTGCATACTTAAATCAAATATGTTAGATCATAATGACTAGGTTTTGTGATCATCAAAATCAATTACAAGCAATGGAGATCACCCCTTGGGTCAACAATCTCTCTCTTTTTTATGATGATAAATCCTTCTTTATAAACATACAACAAATATGAGGAATGAAATTCATTGTCCTCCTTCTTAATATGAAATCCTCCCCCCTTATTTGAGGAATAGATCTAGACATCAATTTAGCTGACTATTCTGGACAAATCTCAAGACACAGGGCAATACATGGACAATTAATTCATCAATTCAATCACAAGGCAATGCATGGACAGGTAGTTGTTCTCCCCTTTTTTGTCAAGAAATCAAAAAGGTATAAAGATAAAATTTACAGGTGCAATAGCAAAAAATGTTAAAATAGAAATGAAGTATGTAAAGGAAGCAAGCAGCTAAGCAGTATCATCCAAATAGAAATAAAGCACTGCAGTAGTAGCAACACAAAAAAAAAAAAAAAATGCATAGAAATTCAAAGAGATTGTCTAAAAAACTGGTCCAAAGGGGCCAGCAATATGCAAAACAGAGACAAAATAAACTAAAGGTTTAACTGTTCACAAAAACTAAAATGACATGTAGGGTCACAGAATGAAAGAATGATCAGGGGTGTTAGAGACTCCTTTGCCAGGTCTGTCTCTAAGGCCATAAGGTTTGTTGATAGGACAGAAGGGGACTTTCTTTCAAGCTTGTTCCTTGTATCTGGGTTTGGAGAAAGGAGAAGAAGAAGGAGGTGCAGAAGGGTCAGCACTTGCAGCAGGTGCTTTTCCTTTATTTGGGACTTCAGAATGCTCAGGTGCTGACTCTTTCTTTTCTGTGGCACTCTTCTCAGGCTGCTCAGCAACTGGGTCTTCAACCTCTTTCTCCTCTTCTGGTTCTTTCCCAAACTTTGCAATTTCCTTTTCTGATCCTTGGTTTGCTTCTGTAGCTTTTTGGCCCTGTTCTTGGTTTAGTTCTTCCCCACTAAGTTCCTTCTCTGTAGGAACTTCTTCTTCAGATTCCTTCACACCAGACACCCATTGGTCAGATTCTTCTTCTTCAGATTTAGAGGCAGCCTTGTCTTCCTTCAAGGCTTTTAGAATTGCCTCTTTGATTTCCATCTTGATATTTTTCACTTCCTTGGACAGCTTCCCCACCCTTGTCTCCAAAATCTCAACCACAGTTAGGCACTTGCCAAGTTTGGAATCAAATTGATGCATCAACCCAACCATTTTAGTCTCAAAATCAAAATCTTCAGGTTCATCTGGCTTTGTCTATGATAATGAGGCAGTAGAAGGGTGATTGTCTTTCTTTCTAACCCATTGGTTTGTTTAAGCATTCTTCTCATACCTCATACTCTTCAGAGTTGACTCATTAATCCCATCTTGTCTTTCCTTCATAGCTTCTCTATTTTCTCCTGTAAGCTCAACACCAAAATGCTTGAAAGTCCTAGTAAGGGCCATACCATAAGGTAGGCCACTGGTCTTGTGGGCGGAAGTTGCTCTCATTTTGTCCAGAAGGATAATAGTCATGTGAGGTCTCTTGTATTTACTTGTATAACACCACATAAGAAGCATCTTAGTCTTAGATATGTAGTCAAATCTGTCACTCCTTGAAGCCAGGTAATGATTGAGGAAGTGATGAACTATTTTCAGTTCCAGAGAGAGTTCATCAAAGGTTATTATTTTTCTTTTCTTGCTTCGTACTTCTTTCCCCAAAATTACGGAGAATACTTCCCTAGGATTCTTAGGTCGATTATCAATGCCAACCCTAGGAAGACCAAATATGTTTTCTAAAACCCTTCCACTGATTTTTATTTTTACCCCTTTTACAAAACTAGTCAATCGGTTGGGGTTACTGGTGGATGGCTTGAGATTGGCATAAAAATGCCTCACTAGTTCTGGGTAAACTTTCTCTTTCAAGCTAGCCATTTCTAACCACCCCAGATAGGAAATTTCTCTCTAAAATTAATCCCCATCCCCTCAGAGAAGTTGAAATCAACAAATCTACCCTTTATAACTTTTCTGGTGCAGAAAGAAGTTTCGTACCGTTCCTTCAGTGAGACCCGATTGAAATAGGGACCATTCTTCATAACATCGAGGTTTGATACTTCTTCTTCATAGACTTTTCTTAGTCACCCATTTTTCTTTTCTTCGATACCTCTCCCATTTTGCTCAATTCTCCCTTTTCCTTTCCAATTTTCCTCTTCATTCTTTGATCAGTGGCGAGAGGAGTAGTTATTGTTTGTTCAACGCTTAGATCTTGAGAAATCTCTGCCATTCTTCAAGTTTTGTTGCTACAAGTGCTTTTTAAGAAGTTTTGGTGGGAATGAGGTTTGAATCGAAGTATAAGAAGGTGGCTTTGAGGATTTGAAAAGTGGATAGAACGGTTATCTTCAAAACAGGGAAAATTGAAATATCGAAGTGGGTCGACAATCTAGGGCTTCAAGTATTTATAAGCAGTGACTTGACAATTTTAAGTATGCAAAAGTGCTGACTCCTTTTATAGGTGCTGCCAATGTGTAGTGATCATATAAAATTTTCAACAAGAGTTCAGTGATTGATGACACTAGCCAATATTGGCAACACTTATGCACCCTCAACCAACACTTAAATTTAAAATAGCTTAAATTTTGAGAGGATTTGATATAAGAGAAATAAATAATAACACACAAAATTAATCAAATAGGATTGCACATACCAAGTTCTCTTCGAATCATGCAAAATCTATCTTCATTTAAAGGTTTGGTAAAAATGTCAGCCAATTGATGATTAGTGCTGATAAACTCCAGATTGATGTCACCTTTTTGTGTATGGTCTCTACTAAAATGGTGCCTAATCTCAATGTGTTTGGTTATAAAGTGTTGGATAGGGTTCTTGGTAAGATTTATTGCACTAGTGTTGTCACATCTGATAGGGATATGATCATAAATAAGTCCATAGTCTTCAAGTTGGTGTTTAATCCACAGAACCTGAGCACATCAGCTACCAGCAGCTATGTTAGTTGGAAGGGCAACTAAATTATGTTTCTTGCTGGACCATAATACAATCATGTTTCCAAAAAATTGGCATGCACCACTGGTGCTCTTTCAATCAATTTTACTTCTAGCATAATCTGCATCAATGTATCCAACAAGTTCAAATGATTTATGTCGCGCCTAGATTTTTCGCACTCGAGGAATACACACACAAGCGGGAAAAATGTTGTACTCTCTCGTTAGAACTCACCCTCCTAGAAGAATGAGTGCGACTAGGTTTGAATTGAAAAATTGGTTTGAATAAAGGGCTTTTGAAAAAGATTCGGAGTCACCACCTAACTTGATTAAGGTGAGTTAGGTCACCTAAAAACTAAGCATAATCCGAAAACTACACTTAAGGTTTTTGGAAAACGATTTTGAAAACATCTCCTCAAGAGAGGGTTTTTTAGGAAAATAGGTTGTTTGGCAACCTTTGGAAAACAGTTAACCCTTTTTAGAAAAATAACTCCTTTTGGTCTTTGAAATCAGTGATCTAGGTTCGGAGGTTGATTATGTGTAGGGAAGACGCACTAAGCTATCACCCTACCCCGCCCTTTCAGTACCTACATGTCAATCTACCCTAGATTCACCTCTGAGAGTCTTTAATTAACCCATGTCCAATCCTATCTACTTTGAAAAACAATGCTTGAAAACTAACATGATGCATGGTATGCAAGTGCAAGTTAAGAGAATTGAAAAATAGATTTGGAAAAAAAGATTGATTTGAAATTGATTTGATTTGAAAATAGATTTTAAGAGATGGAATTGAAATTGAAAAGTTTGAAAATTTGGAAATAGAAATTTGAAAGTAGATTGGAATTTGAGATTCGAAAAAAATTTGGAAACCACACCCATGAGGGTGGAATTGAAAGTTCGAAAAGTATTGTGACTGCACCTATGAAGGTTGCCTACGTATCCCTTTGGGGGAATCAGGTTAGTCGTAGTTCGGACCGGAGTCCGATTGAAAAGAGATTGATTTGAAGAGAGAGATTGGATTGGAAGAAAGAGATTGAATTGAAAATTGGATTCGATTTGAGATTAGAAGAAGAGATTGGAAATTGAAATTGAGGAGATTGGACTTTGATTTGAAGAGATAGATTTGGACTTGTTTTGAAAAAAGAGAAGGTTTGAGAAAACCTAGACTTAGGAAAGAGAAGAGACTTAGGAAAGATTTGACTTGGCTTGGAAGATTTGGAAAGGTTAGATTGGATTTAGGAAATGTTTGAATTAGGAAAGGTTCGATTTAGGAAGGTTTTAGAATTAGGAAAGTTTCAACTTAGGAAAGCTTTGAATTTGGAATGTTTCAACTTTAGGAAAGTTTTGAATTAAGAAAGTTTCGAATTAAGAAAGTTTTCAAATTAGGAATTTTTTGAAATAGGGAAGTTTTGAAAATAGGAAAGTTTCGAGTTTAGAAAGTTTTCGAAAAAGGAAAGGTTTTAAGATTAGGAAAATTCCCAAATTAGAAAAGTTTTGAAAATCGGAAAGTTTTGAATTTAGAAATGTTTTGAATTAGGAAAAGTTTAGTTTAAGAAAGGCTTAGAATTTGGAAAGTTTCAAGCTAAGAAAGTTTTGAATTTTGGAATGTTTGAAAAAGGGAAGTTTTGAATTTGGAAAGTTTTAAAAACAATGAAGTTTTGAAAATAAGAAAGTTTTGTTTTGGGAAAGGTTTGAAAAAGGAAAGTTTTCAGTTTAGGAAATGTTTGAATTAAGAAAGATTTCAATTTAAGAAAGTCTTGAATTAAGAAAGTTTTGAATTTAGAAAAGTTTTAGATTTGAAAAGATTTTGAAGTTTTGGAAAGTTTAGAATTTAGAAAGATTTGAAATTTAGAAAGTTTAAGATTTAGAAAGTTTTAGGGTTTTAGGAAATCTTAAGATTAGGAAAGGTTTGAGTTCAGAAAAAGGTTTGAAAACTTAGATTTGAAAAGTTAAGATTTGAAAAGAGGGTAGAATTGGGAAAGGGTTGAATTAGGAAAGATTTTTATGTTCAAGTTTTTTGGAAACTTAGGGTTTAGGAAAGTAGAAGTTTAGGAAGGATTTGAATTAAGAAAAAAAGTCGGATTAGGAAAGGATTGGATTTTGTTTCTAAAAGGGAAGGTTTGATTTCGTTTCCAAAAACGGAGGATAGGATCTAGTTTCCTAAACGGGGAGATTGGATTTGGTTTCCTAAAGCAAAGGTTTGATTTTGTTTCCAAAAACGGAGGATTGGATCTAGTTTCCTAAAAGGGAAAGATTTGATTCAATTTCCTAAAGGGAAGATTTGGCAAGGATTTGGAAAGGGAGGTTTTAGAAACCCTAGATTTGAAAAACCATAGTTTTGACGTAGAAAATAGGTTTTGGAAACATGTATATTTTTTATGCGAAAATATGAGGTTTTGGAAACTTAGGTTTGGGGCAAAGTTTGAAAATCATGTTTTTGGAAAGAAAATTAGGGTTTCCTAATTGTGGGCTCTAAGGCTTGATTTGGGCTCTAAGGAAAAGGGATTTTTAGAAAGTGCATTTTTGGAAACGAAGGTTTTCTAGAAGTGAATCCTAGGGAGGAACTTTTGGAAAGTGAATTTGAAGAGGGAGTTTTTGGAAAAAAATTTTAAAGAGAAGGAGTTTTGGAAAGTGCGTTTTTAGAAACGTAGATTTTGGAAAGAAAATCCTAGAGGAGAGCTTCTAGAAGGAAAATTTTGGGAAGAGAGTTTTTAGAAATTGTTGTGGGGAACGTTTTTAGTAAGTGGATTTTGAAGAAAAGATTTTGGAGAGGAGTTGAAAAAGAGAGTTTTGAAAAACAGATTTTGGGAAGGAGTTTTTGAAAGCAATTTTGAAGAGGAGAGTTTTAGGAAAGTATGTTAAAAAAAGAAATTCTTAGGAAGAGATCTTTGAAGAGAGAGAGTTTTTTGGATTGTATGAAAATGTCTCACTTTCCTAAAGCAATTCTAACCATAAGAGGGCTAGAACCACTTTAGGAAAGCGGTTTTGAAAATCAACAAGATTTTGAAAATATGGACCATATTGGTCACCTTAAATGTAACACTTTCCTAAAGTAACCCTAGCCATGGAAAGACTAGAATCACCCTAGGATTGTGATTTTGAAAACAAGTTTTTGAAAAAAAGATTTTGATGCAATTTTGAAAACAAGTTTGAAAACGATTTTGAAAACGAGTTTGAAAACGAATTTTGGAAGATGCAAGATTATGATATGCACAATGCAATTTGGGGTCATGAACATACAAGGTTAAGGCTTCACCACATAATCAAGGGGGCCGAACCCACGTGGTCTTTGGTTAGGCTAGAAGAAAGCCTCCGACATAGTGACTCTCCAATAGCCCAATCCTACACATGAACGGGGAATCCCCTTGTTTGAAGCATGCTAAGAAAGGGCGGGAAAGATATGGGGGATTAAAATAGAGAAAACCCAAGTGGGTTAGGAGAGAGAAGAGAGGGGGGAAGTGCGAAAATTTAAATAGGGAGCCTACCATATGTCTTGTTTATTTTGCGCGCCGTGCAGTCTTCAATCTTCGGTCTTCGTCTTGTTCTTCTTCTTCGACCTTCAAGGATTGTCTTCAAGCTTTAGATGGCAACTCTTCAAGTCTTCAAAGGATGGTTGAAGGCTAGTGTATGAGTGTATGGGGGAGTGTATAAGTGTATAAGGGGCTAGGGTTTGTGTAGAGTGGCTAGGGTTTGGAAAACCTAGGGAGGCTAGGGTTTAGGAGGTGCTCGAGCTCTATATATCAAAATATAGGATTTTTAGGTTAAGTTTGCAGACCTCTTTCACGTTGAATGAGGCTTTGTATTTATAGAAGTTAGACAAACCTGGCGCCTGTTGCAGTGGGGCCAGGGCAAAATTGCTCCTAGTGGCGCCAGGCCAATTGGCGCCAGCCACTTAAGGAAACTTTATAAGTTGGCAAGCAACGTATCTTTGACTAGATTTGGACGCCTGTACTAGTGACTACCATGCAATTTTTAGCTTGGCTTCACTAGGAGTGACTCCGGAAAGTCCGAGAATGATTTGAGGAAGCCGGGAATGACCCGGAAGGTTAGAAAGGAGTAGGAACACTTAAAATAGTGTCCTGGAGGTATTTGACTTGAAAAGCGAGGACAAAATGGGTCGGAAAGGTTGATCGGGCCCTTACGGGCAAAACGGTCAATCGGACCGGGAAACTGCCGGGACAAACTCGGACTGTCCCAGGAGAAGACTTGGGATCTGGAAACATTATTTAGAATATTCCCAGAGGTTGCCAGTTTGATTCCCAGAGCCGGCATGCTCGGAAAAGGAGACCGGCCCACCAGGGGCAAAACGGTCATTTTGTATCGGGTTTGCCGGGAGTGACTCGGAATGATCCAGAAAGGTAAAGGGGAGTTGAGATTACTATAAAAAGTAGTCTCAGGAGGTTGCTGGTTTGATACCCAGAGCCGGTGTGGTCGAAAAAGGAGACCAGCCCTCTAGGGGCAAAACGGTCATTTTGTGTCGGGTTGGCCGGAACTGACTCGGAATGATCCGGAAAGGTAAAGGAAGGTTGAGAACACTATAAAAAGTATTCTCGGGACATTACCGGTTTGATACCTAGAGCCGGTATGGTTCCCGGGGCGTTCGGATGCCTAGGGGCAAAATGGTCATCTTGACTGGAAAGTCTCGGAAAATGTCCACAGGACAATTTGGACATTTTTCACCAAAGTGGGCTAACAGACACTAGTGTTGACCTGGGTTTTGAGTGTTTCTGCCACTCTAACGGTGTGAGTATTTCCGCTACTCGGACGGGGTTGATGATTTGTGAGTATTTCCGCTACTCGGACGGGGTTGATGATTTGTGAGTATTTCCGCTACTCAGACGGGGTTGATAATTTATGAGTATTTTCTCTACTCTAACGGTTTTGTGAGTAGTTTTGCTACTCGGACTGTCTCGAGGAATAAACTGTCTCGAGAGTGGGACTGGAAGGGGTCTTACCGTCTCCGAAGAGACGTGCCTGGATTGGAACCGTCTCGAGGAATAAACTGTCTCAAGAGTGGGTTTGGAAAGGGGTCATACCGTCTCCAAAGAGACGTGCCTGGATTGGAACCGTCTTGAGGAATAAACTGTCTCGAGAGTGGGTTTGGAAAGGGGTCTTATCGTCTCCAAAGAGACGTGCCTGGATTGGAACCGTCTCGAGGAATAAACTGTCTCGAGAGTGGGATTGGAATTGGAAAGGAAAGGATAATGCCCCTAAGGGCATTTTGGTCATTTGGCCTCTATTTGGGCCCGACAGGCCCGCAAAGTGATTGAGAGAAGAAATTTGGACCTAGAGAATTGGTTTCGATTGGAATATGCCCACAATGACTTGAAAACAAGTCTGGACGGAGTGTAGACTGCCGAGCGGTCAAAAATGGGGTGCTTACAATGTGCCACATAGGTACCATATACCCAAGATTACAAGTCTATTTTAAGTATCTAAAAATTCTTTTTACAGTAGTGAGGTGTGACTCTTTAGGATTAGCTTGAAATCTAGCACGCATACACACACTGAGCATGACGTCAGGTCGACTTGCAATTAAGTATAGCAGAGATCCTATCATGCTTCTAAACAAATTTGTATTAGCAGACTTACCTACATCATCTGCCTCCAATTTGGTTGACATATTCATAAGTGTACTAATATGTTTTATATCTTCAAAATTAAATCTTTTGAGCAGATCTTTGATGTACTTGGAATGGCTTATGAAGATTCCATCTCTTGATTGCTTGATTTGCAACTTAAGAAAGAATGTTAACTCTCCCATCATGCTCATCTCAAATTCCCCCTACATGCTTTTAGCAAACTCATTGCATAGATTTTCATTTGTAGTTCCAAAGACAATATCATTTACATATATCTGTACAATAAGCATATCAGATTTTTTGTTTTTGATAAATAGAGTAGTGTCAACTTTGCCTCTTGTAAAATCATTTTTCAACAGTGTTGCGCCCAGATTTTTCGCACTCAAGGAATACACACAGAAGCGGTAAAAATACTGTACTCCCTTGTTAGAACTCATAGTCCTAGAAGAATGAGTGTGACTAAGTTTGAATTAAAAATTGATTTGAATAAAGGGCTTTTAGAAAACATTTGGAGTCGCCACCTAACTTGGTTAACTTGAGTTAGGTCACCTAAAAACTAAGCACAATCCGAAGACTACACTTAGGGTTTTTGAAAATGATTTTGAAAATACTTCCTTAAGATACGGTTTTTAGAAAAACAGGTTGTTTGGCAACCTTTGGAAAATGTTTAAGCCCTTTTTTGAAAATAAACTCCATTTTGGTCTTTCGAAAACAATGATCTAGGTTCGGAGATTGGTTACGTTAGGGAAGACGTACTAAGCCATCACCCTACCCTATTTTTGTGGTACCTACATGTCTATTCACCCTAGATTCACGTATGAGAGTCTTCAACTAACAAATGTCCAATCCTATCCACTTTAGAAAAGAATTTTTGAAAAAAACATGATGCATGATATGTAAATGCAATAAAAAGATTTGATTTGGAAATAAATTGGAAAAGAACTTGATTTAATTTTAGAAAAGAAACTTGAAAGGATAGATTTGAAATTGAAATTGAAAAGATAGATTTGATTTGATTTTGAAAATAGATTCGAGAAAAGAGATTTGAAAAGAATTATGGAATTGGAAATTGGAAAAAGGTTGTGACCGCACCCATAAGGGTTGCCTACATATCCTTTCTGAGGAATCAGGTCAGTCATAGTTCGGACAAGAGTCCGATAAAAAGTAGAATATTTGATTTGAAAAAGAGATTTTGATGTGGAAAAGAATTTGATTTGAACTTAGAATAGAAGATTAGAATCTAGAATTTGGAATTGAAGAGATTGGACTTTGATTTGGAAAGATAGAGATTTGGGAAACCTAGACTTAGGAAGATAGGATTTAGGAAGGACTTGAGATTAAGAAAGATTTGACTTGACTTGACTTGGAAAAGTTTTGAGAAATGATTTGACTCGAATATTGGACTTGGAAGATTTAGGAAAGATTGGATTTAGGAAAGACTCGAATTAGGAAAGTTTCAAAATAGGAAAGTGTCATTTTAGGAAAGTTTTCGTTAGGAAAGGTTTTGATTTAGGAAAGTTTTGGTTTAGGAAAGTTTTCAAATTGAGAAAGGTTTTGAAATAGGAAAGTTTAAGATTCTTGGAAAGATTTGAATTAGGAAACTTCAAAGTAAGAAAGATTGGGAATTTAGAAAGTTTTAACTTAAGAAAGTTTCGAATTTAGAAAGTTTTGGATTTGGAAAGATTTGAAGTTAGAAATATTAGAATTTTGGAAAGATTTGAATTTGAGTTTTTGGAATCCTAAGGTTTAGGAAAGTATGAGATTAGGAAGGAGTGGATTAGGAAAGTTTTAGACTAGGAAGGATTGAAATTCCTATTTCCTAAAACAAAGGATTGGATTTGGTTTCTAAAATGAGGTGTTTTGATTTTGTTTCCAAAGACGAAGGATGGGATCTAGTTTCCTAAATGGAGAGATTAGATTTGGTTTCCTAAAGGGAAGATTAGATTTGGTTTCCTAAAGGGAAGATTAGATTTGGTTTCCTAAAAGAAAGATTGGATTTGACATGGATTTGAAAAGTGAAGTTTTAGGAACCCTAGATTTGGAAGACTATAGTTTTGATGTAGAAAATAGGTTTTGGAAAACTTATGATTTAGATGTAAAAAATGAGATTTTGGAAACCTAAGTTTTAAGGCAAGATTAGAAATCACGTTTTAGAAAGGAAATTATGGTTTCCTAATTGTTGACTCTAGGGCTTCACTTGGACTCTAAGGAAAGAGATTTTGGAAAGTAGAATTTTTGAAAACAAAGATTTTGGGAAAGAGATCCTAAAAAGGAGTTTTTAGAAAGAGATTTTGAAAAGAGTTTTTAGGAAAGAGATTTTAGGAAGGAGTTTTTATAAAGGAAACTTAGGGAGTTCTTTCTAGAAAGTGAATCTTTGGAGAGAGCTTTTTTGGAAAGGAGTTTGAGAAGAGTTTTAAAAAATAGATTTTTGAAGGGAGTTTTTGAAAATAATTTTGGAAAGGAATTTTGAAAAGGAGATTGAAGAGATTTTTTAGAAAGTATGTTGGAAAAGAGATTTTTAGAAGGAGAGATTTGAAAAGAAAAGTTTTTAGAAAGTCCATAAAAATATTTCACTTTCCTAAAGCGATTCTAACCATAAGAAGGCTAGAACCACTCTAAGATAGTGGTTTTGAAAATAACAAGGATTTGAAAATATGGACCATATTAGTCACTTTAAATGTAACATTTTCCTAAAGCGACCTTAACCATGGAAAGGCTAAACTCACCTTAGGATTGTGATTTTGAAAACAAATTTTGAAAAAGAAGATTTTGATGCAAGTTTTGAAAACAATTTTGATGCAAGCTTTGAAAACGAATTTCGAAGAGATGCAAAATCATGATATGCACAATACAAGTTGGGGTCGTGAACATACAAAGTTAAAAGCTTCACCACATAATCAAGGGGGCCGAACCCACGTGATCTCCGGTTAGACTAAAAGAAAGCCCCCGACACGGTGACCTCCAATAGCCTAATCCTACACATGGACCGAGAAGTCCCTTGTTTCAAGCATCCAAGAAGAGGGGGGAAGAAGATGGGAGATTAAAATAGAAGAAAACCTAAGGGGGTTCAGAGGGAGAAAAGAGAGGGGGAAGATGCGTAAATAGAGAGCCTACCTTGTATCTTCTTTATTTTGCTTTGCTTTGCGCGCTTTGGTTTTCTTGCTTCACTTCGGTCTTCGTTTCAATCTTCAGAAACTTTTCTTAATCTTCAAGAGCTTCGGGTTGCAGCACTTTAGGTCTTCAATGGAGGCTTTGGAGGCTAGTGTATGAGTGTATAGGAGTTAGGGTTTGTATATGGAGGCTAAGGTTTGGAAAATTTAAAGAATACTAGGGTTTGGGGAGGCTACGAGCTCTGTATATCGAAGAGGAGGTTTTTTAGATTGAGTTTGCGGACCTTTTTTACGCTGGAAGAGACTCTGTATTTATAGAGAGAAGAATGACCTGGCGCCTGTTGCAGTGGCGCCGGGCCAAAAATCCTTCTGGCGCCACTCCAAATTTTGACTTAGCCCCACTACTAGTGGCGCCAGCCATTTAGGAAAGTTTTAAGGTCGGCAAGCAATGTATCTTCAGAAGATTTGGGCACTTGTACCAGTGACTACCATGAAATTTTTAGCCTGTCTTCACTAGGAGTGGCTCCGGAAGGTCCGGGAAGAATTTAAGGGACCGGGAATGGCTCGAAAGACCGAAAAAGTGTAGGAACCCTTAGGACAGTGTTCCAAGGGTAATGGACTTGAAAAATGATGTCAGAGCTTGTCAGAGGGGTCGACCGGGCCATTAGGGGCAAAACGGTCAACCGGGTCGGAAAGCTGCCAGGACGGACTTAGAATGTCCCAGAAGAAGACTCAAGATTTGGAAACATTATTTAGAATGTTTCCAAAAGTTACCGGTTTGATACCCAGAGCTGGTGTGGTCAGAAAAGGCGACCGGCCCACTAGGGACAAAACGGTCATTTTGCACCAGGTTTGCCAAAATCAACTCGAAATGATTTGGAAAGATAATAAAAGGCCAGGAATACTATAAAAAGAATTCTTGGGAGGTTACCGGTTTGATACCTAGAGTCGGTGTGGTCCTCGAGGCGTTCAGATGCCTAGGGGTAAAATGGTCATCTTGACCGAAAAGTCTCGAAATTGGCCCGAAACTGACTGGAAGGCACCTAATCATGTCGGATCGTCTCTGAGATGATCTTGGAAGGGTGGGCTTACCATTATGAGGACTTAGGTACTATCTCAAAAAATGTGCCGAAAAATGGCCCTAGGGGCAGTTTAGTCATTTTTCACTAGAGTAGGCTAGCAGGCACTGGTGTTGACCTGGGTTTTGAGTGTTTCCGCCACTCTGACGGCGGTCCCATGATATAAGGGTTTTTGGGTAATTTCCTATATCGACCTATTTATGAGTATTTCCACTACTCTGACGGTTGCGATGTTTGCAAGTATTTTCGCTACTCTGACGGTTCACGATCATTCCCGAGACTGCGTGATCTCAGGCAGCTGCTAAATGGACTTAGTGCTTTAGAAATCAACTTTCTCAGAAGGCATGCCGAAACGGACATTTCTACATTGGCGGGCTAGCAGGCACCAAAGGTGGACCGTTCTACCATCTCGGGGACTTAGGGTCTCGTCTCGGGTCGTCTTTGGAAAATGTGTCAGACAGGATAGACTTACTACCTCGACGAATTAACTTTCTCAAGGGAGGGATTGGAATTGGAAAGGGGACTTACCATCTTCAAAAAGACGTATCTGATTTGGAATTGGACCGAAACAATGCCCCTAAGGGCATTTTGGTCATTTTGCCTCTATTTGGGCCCAAAGGGCCAGCAAAGCGATTGATTGACAGGATTAGACTTGGAAAGTTGATTTAGGTTGGAATACGTCCATATTGACTCGAATACAAGTTTGGACAGACTAGAGGCGGCTGAGCAAGCAAAAATGGGGTGCTAACAAACAGAAACTACTTAGTCTTTTAGACCAAGCTCTAGGTTCTTGTTTTAGGCTATATAATGGCTTGGACAATCTGAAAACATGATCAGGAAACTTATCATTTTCAAAACCTGGTAGTTGCTTAACATACACTTCTTCACTTATAACACCATTTAGGAGAGCACTTTTGACATCAATTTGATAAAGCTTAAAGTTTTTAAAACATGCAAAAGCAAGTAGCACCCTAATTGCTTCTAATCTAGCAATAGGTGCAAAAGTTTCATCGTAGTCAATACCTTCCTCTTGACTGTAGCCTTGAGCAACCAACCTTGCTTTGTTTCTGATGGCAGTGCCAGCTTCATCCACCTTGTTTCTGAAAACCCATTTGGTGCCTACAATTGGATATCCTTTAGGTCTGAGCACTAGGTTCCATACTTTGCTTCTTTCAAACTAATTTGGTTCTTCTTGCTTAGCATTGATCCAGTGTTCATCTTTCTCTGCTTCTTGAAAAGCTTTTGGCTCTATTTGTCATAAGAAGGTAGAGTGTGCTCATAGATTTCTAAAAGAAGATCTAGTCCTTACTTCTTTTGATGGATCACTAAGAATTTGATCTTGAGGGTGATGTTGTACAAATTTTCATTCTTTTGGAAGTCCCTCATTGAGTTCTATCTGCTGCTGAGATATGGTTAGTGTTGGTTCTTTTTCTTCAAATTCAGTTTCTTTGCTTTTTTCTGGTATAATTGCTCCAAGTGTTGGCACTTCTTTTATATTGCTAGCACTTGGATCTGGCTCATCTGCTTCATCATTTCTACTTGCAGGAGAGTTAGTTTCATCAAACGTAACATGAATAGATTCTTTAACTACCAAAGTTCTTTTGTTGAATACTCTAAAAGCTTTACCATGCATAGAATAACCAAAAAAAATAAAATAAAATCCCTTTGCTTGATCGCTCTTTCTTATCGGCTTATTTTAACTCGCAAGTGCATGAGTGTACGATGTAGCAATTAACTCGGTGAGACCGAGGTCATATCCACAAGGAGTTAAATTTAGAAAATAGTTTGGTGATAAAAACTTAAGAGAAATTTATTTGGAAAAAAATTGGTTCACGATGAATGTGAAATTTTCTTTGAAAGATAAGTAGTTGTGAGTAGAATTCAAATGACAATGCTTAAAATTACAAGAGAAATAAAAGTCTTGGCTCAAAATCAATTCCGATGGTCGTATATTGGTGGTTCCTTTAAGTTATTTAAGATAACTCAACCCAACATCAACAATGGTGATATTGGGTCGGAAAATATTACAACAAAGTTCAAAGAAATGAATGATTGAATCTTGCTTAAAAATGAAAAAATAGTTTCAAACTAGGCAAGACATTGAATCAAGCAATCCCTATACCAAAACTGAGGTTTGTGCATAGAAATTCAAGATTATAACATTACCTAAATGATTTCTGAAAATTCTTAACAATTATCAATAATCCATGTACAAAGTGGGAAGATAAATCATTGAGATGAATTAATACCTTAAATAGATCACCTCAACCACCATCATCCTTGATCTTGTACCAAGAAAGAGCTTAGCCAACAACCATTATGAAGAAAAATATTTGCATCAACATGAAATAAGAGATTTTTAACATTGAAGAACCAAAATCAACAAAAGAAAGCAAAATACAAGCCCCCCCAGATTTTCGCACAAATCTGTTTTGTAACTTTGGACGAAGTTTTCACCCTCTTCCACTCTGTTTTGAGAGATGGTTATTAGACAGATATTTATAGAGCTTCATGTCTACTTTTCAGCCCTGAAACGAACAGGTCATTTGAAGATCTGAGTCAAAAGTTATGGTCCAAACACTAGAGGTCTGTCTAGCACATGGAGAGAAAGGCAGATTTGGCCAGCATTTTAAGCTGGTTGGTGGACCTCTTTATTCCATGTTTTGGACTATTTTTTTCTTCTCTCTTTACCCCATAATGAAGAATTATTGTCCTCCACTTCTTTCTAGCCATGTGCATACTCTCTTTTTTTCATAATGAAGAATTATTGTGCTCCAGCCATGTGCAAGCTCTTCTTTTCTCCCAACAACTTCCTATAAATGAGCTAAAATGGGCCTTCAAACTTTGGGCTGAAGTTTGCATAATACATAGAACAAGTTTAGGCTGAAGTTTTCACAAAATATAGAGCAATTTTGGGCTTGAAGTGGATCATCTTTTAGCCTTTTCTTGGATTTGAAATGGGGTAGATTTGGGACACTTCTTCGAACCAAAATTTGCTTCAATCTTTAACTCAATTTCACTTCAATTCTTTGCTCCAAATCCCAGCTTTAAAGATCTCTGAAATACTTCATTTAAGCTTTATAAATCTATCAAAACATTAAACCAAACTTCATTACCAAAGGCACACCAAACTATTATGCAAAACAAAATAAACGAATAAATAAATATGAAAAACTATAAATTTAATGACAATTTTGATGCACAATCACACCCCCCAACTAAGATTTTTCTTGTCCTCGAGCAAACCAACAAAAAAATAAATGTTGTCTACTTTATTCAAATGCCACTTTCGTAGGATTCACGAGTGCATTTAGCGTATGCAATAAGCCTTTAAACCCCTAGGTGGCCCTAGTGAACGAGTTGTAGTCTTGTGAGGGTTGTCAGCGATGATACCCACAAACATCTTAAATTTCACCTTCATCTAAATCTCAAGTCAACCTATTCACAACAACTCAAACAAGTATTAAACATAAAATACAGATTTTTCAAGTACGATATAAAGGACATGTATAGTTCAAAATACTATCAACTCATAAAGACATTTATAGCATCCTTACTCGGAGTGTGTGTGAATAAACTAACATGATCATTTTCTTAATATCAAAGCTTAGGATCACTCAAATTTCTATCGGAATCATGCTTCAACTCAAAAGCTCACCAGATATGCACTCAACAAATAAAACTCTCAGAAACAGGTGCATTTGTGCTCTTTCAACATTTGTATGCGGAAGAAGTAATGTAAGCAATCCAAAAGGCCGCATACCAAGACCATGAAAAACACTAAAACAAGAGTATACGTAGTCTCATGAAAAAGTGCCAAGTGTCCGAAATCAGAATATAACCACACCACCACATCTCATATTCACAATTCAAACCATCATATACTCGGGATCAATTAGGACTTCATTTTGGTTGTAATGTTAGGTAAGGAAAAGTGTGTATAGCAAGGGTCAATCAAAAACTCATGTATTCGAGAATGGGCTAAATAAAGCACCATGTGGTTTTTCTTTTAATAAGGTTTACCACTTTTTGAGATGCGCCCAACTTTCTTTCCTTTCATTACATACACAATTTCACATCGCCTCTCAAATTTCATTTCTTCAAGCTTGCATTTGGATATTCAATTTTATTTTTTTAATTCCCAAATGAACACTCCCTTCACTTTTGACTTTGCTCTCACAAATCAAACCAAGCCCATTAATCTCAAATATACTTTTGGCTGAGGAGTTCGAAAAATGGTTAGTATACAAAAGGTTTAATTTGGTAAACTAAGGATAAGTGTATAAAGAAAAGAAACAAACAAGCTCAAATATTAAATATGGCCTAAAATCCTTTCCCAAGCATAACACGATTTTTCAAGTGTTCATCAAATTCCAAATGTAAGTGATGTGGCACAAATGATGAATTTCCAACAACTCAACCAAATCAGAATGAATAATGAGACCAACCAACAACAATAATGCATTTTCAAGAAAAATGCAAGAGTAGCTGTGATAAAACCCCTCCAAGAAAGAATAGCTTTAAAGCTCACAACAAGGGTACAAGTCTCCACTTTGTTCCTCAAGATTTCCAAGTGATCCTTTATCATCAATTAAGACTATAGTCATACAAGTTACGAGTGAAGTGCAGAAAGTCCGAGTATAGATGTCGTGAGATACTCTAACAAGAAGTTAGTATAATGAGCTAAAATGCCCACATATCAAAACTAGAAAATCCATAACTCATGCTTAATTACTCAAATGAATTACTATGACCATGCCAACTTTCAATTAGTATGAAGAATAAATCTTGTTTTTTTTTTTTACCAAACCATCAAAAATAAAGTTTTTTTTTGTTCTTTTTTGGTTTTTTTTAACAAACCAAAAAAAATAAAAAAAAATTTCTTTTTGTTTTTTTACCAAACCATCAAAAATAAAGTTTTTTTTTTGTTCTTTTTTGTTTTTTTTTAACAAACCAACAAAAATAAAAAAAATTATTTTTCTTTTTTTAACAAACTAACAAAAATAAAGGCCTCACACCCCCCCCCCCCCCCTAAAAAAAAAAACTTAAACAAGGCATTGTCCCTAATGCATGAATCATGATAGAACAAGTAAATGCATGAGTCAAAAGAAAGAAAGAAAAAAAATTACAATAAAATAAGACTAAATTATGTACCATGGTGGTTTATTACTTATGAAGCTTAAAATGGTGATGGATCTTCAAGATCCAAAGTCTCAATTTCAGCCACGAAATTTTCAATATGGTTTTAATCGGTGGCCATTTACTTTAAAAACATTCCCGTTCTTGGGATTCTCTACCTCATAGGCACCATGCTTCGAGATGGACTTTATCACAAATGGGCCAGTCCATTTTGTCCTCAACTTCCCAGGAAAGAGATGTAATCGTGAATTATACAAGAGAACTTTCTGACCAACATGAAAGGACTTTCTAAGAATGTGTTTATCATGCAAAGCTTTCATCTTGTCCTTTGAAATTCTTGCATTTGCAAATGCATCATTTCTCAATTCCTCTAATTCATCCAATTGAAGCTTTCTATGACTGCCAACTGCATTTTCATTATCATTGAATTGGCGGATGGCCCAATATGCACGATGCTCAATCTCAACCGGGAGATGACAAGGCTTTCCATAGACAAGCCTATAAAGAGACATTCCTAAAGTGGTCTTGTAAGCCGTGCGATAGGCCCACAAAGCATCGACTAGTCGTAGGGACCAATCTTTGCGGTTTGGATTGACCGTTTTCTCTAAAATGTTCTTGATCTCCCTATTTGCCGACTCAACTTGGCCACTAGTTTGTGGGTGGTAAAGAGTACCAACTTTGTGAATTACACCTTATTTTCTCATCAACATTCCCAAGGGTTTGTTACAAAAATATTTTCGTCCATCACTAATCATAGCCCGAGACGTACCAAAATGAGAGAAAATATTTTCTTTCAAGAATTTGATCACAGCTTGGTGGTCATTAGTTCGGGAGGCAATAGCCTCCACCCACTTTGACACATAATCAACGGCCACAAGGATGAATTGGTAACCAAATGAGCTAGGAAACGGTCCTATGAAATCAATCTCCCAACAATCAAATATTTCCAAGACAAGAATGAGATTAAACGGCATCATGTTATGCCTAGTAATGCTACCTAGTCGTTGGCATCGGTCACATGCAACATAGAAGGCATGGACATCTTTGAACATGGTGAGCCAGTATAACCCACATTGTAAGATCTTGGTAGTGGTTTTCTTTGAATAGAAATGCCCACCACAAGCCAATGCATGACAAAAATAAATGACACTTGGAATTTCATGGTCAGGGGTGCACCTCCTAACAATTTGGTGAGGGCAATATTTGAATAGGTAGGGGTCATCCCAGAAAAATGTACGCACATTGCACAAGAATTTTTGTTTGTCAAGTTTGGACCAATGAGAAGGAATCTGACCTGTTGCTAAGTAATTAGCTATATCAGCGTACCATGGAATGCCAATGTGAAAAACAGTGCCTACAACAAATAGGCGCTCATCCGGAAAGTGTTCATTAATTGGGAGAGCATCAAGTGCAGTCTCATGGCTCGAAAGACAGGACAAATGATCAGCCACCACATTCTCTACTCCCTTTTTATCTCGAATCTCAAGGTTAAACTCTTGGAGTAGAAGAATCCATCGAATCAAGCGTGGCTTGGCATCTTGCTTTGTAAGCAAATATTTCAATGCTGCATGATCAGTGAAAATAATAACATGAGACCCAACCAAATAAGACCTGAATTTATCCAATGCAAAAACCACAACTAGCAATTCTTTTTCGGTGGTAGTGTAGTTCAATTGGGCTTCATTCAATGTCTTACTAGCATAGTAAATGACATGAGGCTTCTTGTCTTTTATTTGCCCCAAAACAGCCCCTACAGCGAAATCACTAGCATCACACATCAATTCAAATGGTAAAAACCAATCGGGAGCTTGCATGATCAGTGTGGTGGTCAACAAACCCTTAAGCTTTTCAAAAACTTCTTGACATTTCGATGTCCACTCAAATTGGACATCTTGTGATAATAAATTGCTTAAAGGTTTGGCAATGGTACTAAAAGAGTGAATGAATCTTCGGTAAAAACCGGTATGCCCTAAAAAGGATCTTACATCTTTGATAGTCCTCGGGATAGGCAATTTTTGAATGAGTTCAACTTTTGACCTATCTACCTCTATGCCTTTGGAAGAGACAATGTGGCCTCAGAAGATGCTGTGTGTCACCATAAAATGGCACTTCTCCCATTTGAGTACAAGATTGCTCTCCTCACACCTTTCAAGAACTTTTTCTAAATGCACTAGACACAACTCATAAGAATCCCCATAGACAGAGAAATTGTCCATGAAAATTTCTAAGAATCTTTCCACCATGTCACTAAAGATACTCATCATGCACCTTTGAAATGTAGCCAGTGCATTGCACAAGCTAAAAGGCATTCTCCTACATGCATAGGTACCAAAAGGACAAGTGAAAGTGGTTTTCTCTTGGTCTTCTAGGGAAATCTCAATTTGGTTGTATCCCGAGTAGCCATTAAGAAAGCAATAGAAAGCTCTCCCCGCCACTCTCTCAAGGACTTGGCCTAGAAATGGGAGTGGGAAATGATCCTTTCTAGTCACGGCATTCAACCTACGATAATCAATGCACATACGCCACCCGGTTTGGATCCTAGTAGGTACTAGTTTATTGTTCTCATTTTTCACTACTATGACTCTCGATTTTTTTGGAACAACTTGGGTTGGACTAACCCATTTGGAGTCGGCAATGGGGTAGATGATACCCACATCAAGCAACTTAAGCACTTCACATCTCACTACTTCCTTCATGCTTGGGTTCAATCGCCTTTGCATTTTCCTCACAGATTTAGCCTCTTCCTCGAGATAGATTCTATGTGTACATAAAAGGGGGCTAATTCCTTTCAAATCGGTGATTGTCCACCCAATTTCTTTCCTATGTTTTCTTAGTACTCTCAACAATTTTTGCTCTTGCTCCATAGTCAGTTTTAATGAAATTACAACAGGATATGATTCATCTTCCCCTAGAAAGGCATACTTAAGTTCACTTGGCAAAGCTTTCCTTTCCTGTTTAGGGGGTTTGGCAAAGGATGACTCAACATTAGCTTGGGATGAATCTAAAGGCTCAAATGATGGGGTCCATTGACCCACTGACAGGATAGACATCGACTCTAGACAAGCTATAAGTTCCCTTTCTTCCTTATCAACACATTCCAAAGAATCAAATTCCTCATTATGAATCAGAATTCTCCCTAATAGATCTTCTATCCGTTCTCTCTCAAAGTGCTCTGCACAAAATATTTGGATCAAATCTACCTTCCTAATGTCCTCATACTCACCAATTTGCTTGGAGACATTGAAAATGTTCATCTCCACAATCATATTCCTGAAAGACAATTTCATCACCCCATTCCTACAATTAATCAAAGTATTGGATGTAGCTAGGAAGGGTCTACCTAAGATGACTGGGATGGGAGCACTAGGACCTTGTATAGGTTGGGTGTCCAACACTATAAAGTCAACAGGGAAGTCAAATTTATCCACTTAAACCAACATATCCTTCATAATACCTCGGGGAATCTTAACTGATCTGTCAACTAATTGAAGGGTGACACGAGTGGGCTTAAGCTCTTCTAAACCCAATTGTTCGTAAACAGTGTAGGGTAGCAAATTCAGACTTGCTCTTAAGTCCAACAAAGCTTGGTCTACCCTATGATTCCCAATGATGCATGAAATTGTGGGACAACCGGGGTCCTTGTATTTAGGAGGGGTCTTCAATTGGATAATAGCACTAGCTTGTTCTGTCAAGAAAGCTTTCTCTTTCACATTCAATATCCTCTTGACTGTGCACAAGTCCTTAAGGAAATTGGCATAAGATGGGACTTGTTTAATTGCATCAAGGAGTGGAATGTTGACTTTCACTTGTTTGAACAATTCATAGATTTCGGAGTTCATGAGCTCATATTTGGATTTCCCTAACCTTTGTGAGAATGGTGGTCGAGCAATGAACTCTACATCACTCACTTCCACTCCAATTGTTTTTTTAATCCTCTCATTTCTCACACATCTCTTTCTCTTCTTCGCCACTAGATCTCTCATTTCTCAATTTGATTCGATCTTTACTCTCCCTAGACTTCTCCTCCTCAATAGCCCTAGGGATCCTAGAAGGTATAGTTTTGTCAACTATCTTCCCACTTCTCAGGATGGTGATTGCTTGGACTTGTTCATGGTTAGAATGCTTACCGGGTGAAGATTCACTCATGTTTACTTGGCCTCTAGGATTTGGCATTGGTTGAGTCGAAAGCTGTCCTCTCTTTTGAACACTCAATGATTGAGTCAACTTAGTTAGTTGACTTTGAATGTCATCTAAAGCCCTATTGGTTTGTTCTTGAAATTTATTGGCTTGAGTGTTGATTCTACCTTGAATTTGCATGAATTGTTGGAGAGTATCCTCTAAGGATCTCTTGTGAGGTGGTTGGTATGTGTGGTGTGTGAGAGCCTAAATGGTTGGGGTGGAGGCTGAAATGCTTGAAGTACCGAAGGAACCTCATTTCTCCATCCAAAATTTAGGTGGTTCCTCCATCCGAGATTATAGGTATCGAAGAAGGGATTGCCTACTTGGCCTTAGTTTGGGAAGGGCTTTCTAAAATTACCTATGATTTGAGGTAAAAGACGAGTCATGATTTTAAAAAAGAAACTAAGATTTCCTAACCATGGATTCTAAGGCTTGACTTGAACTCCAAGATAAAGAGTTTTTGGAAAGTAGACCTTTTGAAATGAGTTTTTAGAAAGTAGATTTTTGAAAAGAGCTTTTAGAAAGTAGATTTTTTAAAAGAGTTTTTGGAAAGGAGTTTGAAAAGAATTTTTAGGAAGTAGATTTGCAAAACAACTTGGAAAGAGGTTTGAATGTGGACTTTTGAAAATCTTTTGAATATCTTACTTTTCTAAAATGATTCTAACCATGTAAAGACTAGAACCATTCTAGGGTTATGATTTTGAAAATGACATGGATTTGAAATATAAACCAAAATGATCACATTGAATATCACACTTTTCTAAAACAACCCTAACCATGGAATGGCTAGAATCATCTTAAGATTGTGGTTTTGAAGAAAAACAATTTAAGGTTTAGACCCAAAAATTTGGACCTTGATGGTCACAATGAATGTAATATTTTTCTAAAATAACTCTAACCATGGAATGGCTAGAATTATCCTAGGAGTGTGATTTTGAGAACTAGTTTGAAAAAAGAGATTTTAAATGCAAGTTTAAAAATGTATGAATATGATATGCACAATGCAATAGGGTCGTGAATATATAAGGCTAGGTTTTACCACATAATCAATGGGGTCGAACCCACACTATCAAATGTTGAATTTGAAGAAAGCCCACATCACGGTGACCTTCAACAATTCTTTCTAGGCATGAATTGGACTGTCCCTTATTTCAAGCATGCAAGAAGAGGAGGTAGAAGATGAGGATTAAAATAGAAGAAATCCAAGTGCGTTCGGAGGGAGAAGAGAGAGCTGGGGGGGGGGGGGGGGGTTACATAAAAGTAAATAGAAAATCAACCTTGTATTCTTCTTGCTTTGATTGCTTGGTTTGCTTTGCTTTTCTTGGATCTTAAGAGCTTTGAAGTTGCAGCATTTGAGTCTTTAATGGCTTCTTGGAGGCTTGTGTTTGAGTGTATATGGTGTATAGAGGTTAGGGTTTGAGTGCATGGATGCTAGGGCTTGAAGAGAGTTGAAAGAATTAGGGTTTGAAAAGGCTTTGAGCTTTATTTTCAGAGAGACAATGTTTCTAGACTGAGTTTGCTGATCCTTTTCACGCAGAGGGAGAGTCTGTATTTATAGACAACTGAAATAGCCTTGGCGCTTGTTGCAGTGGTGCCAGGGCAAAATTCCACTGGCGCCAGGCCATTTATTGGCTGGGCGCCAAACTAACCACTTAGGAAAGTTTTAAGACAGCAAGAAACGTATCTTTCGACCCTTGGGACGCAAGGCAAAAGATTTGGGCGCCTGTCCTAAAGACTACCATGCAATTTTTGGCTTGGCTCCACTAGGAGTAACTCTAAAAAATTTGGAAATGATTCGGAAGGTTCTGAGTAACTAAACTCAGCCAAGAATGGATGGGAACTCTCGAAAGAGGGTTGATTGTACTCTAAAAGTGCAATCTACATGTCTTAATTAGCTAATTGTTAGTTGTATATGATGTTTAAATGTGTTAATTTTAATCATATTTCGTACTAACTTAGGTTTGTGTTTATTTTCAGGAATCCAAGCTAAAAAAGGATTAATTGGCGCTAAAACAGAGTATGCGTTCGAAGGGCATTTGAACGGTTCTCAAGGGCATTCAAACGGTATACAGAAGTGTTCGAATGGTCTCACGTCAAATTCAAGTTCAAAGTGCGTTCAAAAGATTCAGAGAGCAGGTTTTTCCATTCGAAGTGCGTTCAACGCAACATTAGAACGGTGTCCCAGGCGTTTGAACAGTTTTGAGCTTAAATGGAATGATTTCGAATGTAATTTAATCATAGGTTTCAAGAGGTTGTTGTCAAAGTACAAGCTGGTGAAACTGTGGTACAAATTGTTGAAGCACGCAGAGCTGAAACTTTAAAAGTCCATATCTCTCGAACCAGAAAGGCTATTCAAGCCCATAATATGTCGATTTCATATAACGTTTCGAGACCTACAACTTTTGTGAAGTGATCCAGCCCATCGAAGCACTTGGTGGAAATTGTCCGTACGACTGACGATGGGATTTATAGATTAACTCATTTTTTAGTTGTAGATAGATTAGTAGGTAATAGTAGGGCTTTTATGTTTTTGAGGAGATATTCTATTATTGACGTTTTTCTAGGGTTTTAGGAGTAGTTTTAAGAGTATATTAGAGTAGTTTATTCATAGTTTTCATTCAATTTTCAATTCCTGTAATCAGATTATTCAGTCTTTCAATATATTTTCAATACAACTTCGCATATCTATGATTATGATAAGTAGCTGGATTTCATCTTGGGATCAATTGTGAAGATTAATTGAATATCTTGGATGAACAAAGGATGTACGTTCTTGGTTTTAAAGTTAAATCTTCTGTTTCTTCTTTCTTCTTCTTCTTCGTTCTAGAAACCTTCGAAACCTGGATGTTTCATTATGTTCGGTAACACTAATGCGTGAATACCACACTCAGTATATACGTTGCCTTGTAACGTTTATGCGTGAGTTGAATCCAGTATATGTGCTGCACGAATCGATGGTACTCGTCCTTCATTCTAACAACCCGATTTATTCTAGAAGTTGAAGTTTTGAATAACACTTATTTTTATCGTTAAATCTTCTGAATCTGAGACTCGCGATGTAGTCGAAGGATTTGAGTTATTAAATTATCTCCTTCAGAATTTCAAGAGACACAATTGATTGAATCGATTGATTTCAGGACTTTTTCTTTATCGTTTGGACACTTGGAAGTCTTCAGTAAAGGTTTGACGTATCATATGGTTCAGTACTTTGGTTTGTATTTTTCACACTTTTCCATATACTCTTTATGTTTATTGTTATGATTGGAAGTGTTGTGGATTATGTTAAGGAACCATATCTATATTCATGTCAATGCATTTATGATGCCGGAGATACTTTGAGTCATGCATTGGACTAATTTTGAGTTGATGATTGATTCACCTTAGACGTTGTGATGCATTGCAAGTTTTTGTCATAAAACCATTATAAGAGAGAGTTTACATTGTTGTGTACTAGTATGTTATATGATTTTCCTATGTTTCTCTCTTGTACATGCATGTCCTTATAAGGTGGAGATTTTATACCTTGTGAGCTTTAGAGCATATTTATCGCCTTTTGAGAGTGATTTACATTTACTCAAGGTTATTTTATTGAGCTTCATTCATTGAATAGCTTCATTATGCTTGATTTTGGTTTACATGTTTAGTATTAGTAGAGTAACTGACATCTTATACACTTTTGAAGTTTTGAGTTGATGTAATTTTCGGATTATTAAAGTAGAGGCATTTCATTCCATTGAGCTATTCATGTTTATATTTCTTTCTCAATATTTGTATACACATGAGCTTAAAGTTTGTCAATACTAAATTCTGGAGTTGGTGCATTGCTTATGTGTTTGTGAAGTTGAAAGTGTATTGAAAAAAAAATGAAAAAAAAAGTAAAGAAAAGAAAAGAAAGGGATGAAAAGGAGTTGAAAAGAAAAAGAAAAAAATTTCAAATGAAAAAGAAGTGAGGGA
The DNA here is from genome assembly GCA_033060915.1 of Euryodendron excelsum. NCBI lineage: Eukaryota > Viridiplantae > Streptophyta > Magnoliopsida > Ericales > Pentaphylacaceae > Euryodendron > Euryodendron excelsum. The sequence continues at coordinate 27,339,626 of CM065381.1, read as the reverse complement.
AGTTAAAAAGTCTAAGATTATTGTAAAGTTGAGAATCGGGAAGTGTGTATTTTTTAACCATCATGTGCAGTGCGCAATGCATATGTTGAGTTTCGTTATTTCATCTTCTATTCCCATTCTTGGCTCTTCTTTCACATGGCCGCAATATTCGGAATTACATGAATCTTTAATTCAATTGTGTATAAGTCATTAATGTCAATTCTTTAATTGTGCTTAAACTATAAATGTTCGTTCATGAAGCTATGCCTAGTCGATACACTTATAATTTATCAGTTTTTAATTAATGGAATTGCTCTACTTACATGTCTTGCATATTTACTCTTAAAATGAGCTTTCCATTGAGAGACCCTGTGTTTTCATGTTCAAAGTTGAGTGTATGCCTTGTGAGACTTTGATCAAAGTATAAAGAACATAATTGTATGAGTTATGAGACATTAGAGTTATATGTCATTGGTAGTAGACTTCAATGTAGTCTATTTCTTCAATGCTTTATGTCTTTCCCCTGCACTGATTCATGATCTAGGTGGATTGAGACTGGACTTGAATGAGGTTAATACATGTTTCATGTTCTTTGATATCATATTGACATTACATGGATGGATGTTAGTGGGTATTCATTACTGTAAGCCCTCACGAGACATCACTCGTCCACTAGGGGTAACTTAAGAGTTTAAAGGCTTGGTGCATATGCTAAATGCACTCGTAACTCCCACGAAAGTGGAGATATATTTTTGGTTTCAGTATTTTGCTAGCGACTAGAAAAAGCTTAGTTCGGGGGTGTGATTGTACTCTAAAAGTGTAATCTACATGTCATAATTAGCTAATTGTTAGTTGTATATGATGTTTAATTGTGTTAATTTTAATTATAATTCGTACTAACTTAGGTTTGTGTTTATTTTCAGGAATCCTAGTTAAAAAGGGATTAATTGGCGCTAAAACAGAGTAGGCGTTTGAAGGGCATTTGAACGGTATACAGAAGCGTTCGATCGGTACGTCGAACGATACGTCGAACGGTCTCACGTCAAATTCAGGTTCGAAGTGTATTCAAAAGATTCAAAGAGCAGGTTTTCCCGTTCAAACGGTGTCCCAGGCGGTTGAACGGTTTTGAGCTTAAATGGAATGATTTCGAATGTAATTTAATCATAGGTTTCAAGAGCTTGCTATCAAAGTACAAGCTGTTGAAGCTGTGGCACAAGTTACTGAAGCACGCAGAGCTGAAACTTTAAAAACCCATATCTCTCGAACCAAAAAGGCTATTTAAGCCCATAATATGTCGATTTCATATAACGTTTCGAGGCCTACAACTTTTGTGAAGTGATCCAGCCCATCAGAGCACTCGGTGGAAATTGTCCGTACAACTGACGACAGGATTTATAGATTAACTCACTTTTTAGTTGTAGATAGATTAGTAGGTAGTAGAATAGATTTAGGGTTTTTATATTTTTTAGGAGATATTCTATTATTGATGTTTTTCTAGGGTTTTAGGAGTAGTTTTAAGAGTAGATTAAAGTAGTTTATTTATAGTTTTCAATTCCTGTAATCAGATTACTCAGTCTTTCAATATATTTTCAATACAACTTCGCATATCTATGATTATGATGAGTACCTAGATTTCATCTTAGGATTAATTGTGATGATCAATTGAATATCTTGGATGAACAAAGGAGGTACGTTCTTGGTTTTAAAGTTAAATCCTTTGTTTCTTCTTTCTTCTTCTTCTTCGTTCTAGAAACCTTCGAAAACCTGGATGTTTGATTATGTTCGGTAACGCTTATGCGCGAATACCACACTCAGTATATACGCTGCCTTATAACGTTTGTGCGTGAGTTGAATTCAGTATATGTGATGTACAAATCGATGGTACTCGTCCTTGATTCTAACAACTTGATTTATTCTAAAAGTTGAAGTTTTGAAGAACACTTGTTTTTATCGTTAAATCTTTCGAATTCGAGACCTGCGACGTAGTCGAAGGATTTGAGTTATTAAATTATCTCCTTCAGAATTTCAAAAGACACAATTAATTGGATCGATTGATTTCAGGACTTTTTTTTTATTTCTTAGTTTAAATTAGATAACAAATATTTCCTCAACCTAAAATCAGTTTTTGTTTATTGGAGTATTTTTTCTAAGATTTTTTTATCCATGGTAAGTTTTCCTATTTACGTAAACCATCTTCCTTGTGGGATCGACCTCGTACTTATAAAAAATTATTACTGCATCGCGGGCATGCACTTGCGGTTAAGTATCACCCTTTTAGGGAGTGATCAAGTGTCTCGAAGGTAACTAGCTTAAGAACCAATGCCAGAATGTTTGAGAAGGTCAAAGGGCCAACCAGAGGCAAAATGGTCAATTAAAATGGAGAAACACCATAATGGACTTAGAGTGACTCGTGAGAAGGATTGAAGGTTGAAAACACTATTGAGAGTATTCCGGAGGGTTGCCGGTTTGATACCCAAAGTCGGTGTGATTAGAAAAGACGATCGGCCTAGTAAGGGTAAAATGGTCATTTTACACCGAATTTGCCGGAATAGACTCGAAATGATCCGAAAAGGTGCTGGAAGGTTGAAAATACTATTAGAAGCATTCTTAGAAGATAACCGGTTTGATACCCAGAGCTGGTGTGGTTCTCAGAGGTAATCAAATGCCTAGGAGCAAAATGGTTATTTTAACCGAATGGTCTCAGAATTGATCCGGAACCAACTGGAAGGCTCTTGAACATATTGGGTTTTCTTTGGGACAATCTTGGAAAGATGTGTCACGCCCTAATTTTTTTGCACCTGAAAAAGACAAGTGAGAAAAACACAATGCTCTCTTGTTAGAACTCATCCTCCTAGAAAGATGAGTGCGACTAATTTTGAATTAGAAAATTGATTTGAATTAAGGGCTTTTAGAAAAAGTTTGGAGTCACCACCTAACTTGATTAAAGTGAGTTAGGTCACCTAAAACTAAGCACAAACCGAAGATTACACTTAAGGTTTTTGAAAAAGGTTTTGGAAAATATCCTCAAGAGATGGGTTTTTAAGAAAATAGGTTGTTTGGTAACCTTTGAAAATATTTAAGCCATTTTTTGAAAATAACTCCTTTTGGGCTTTGAAAATAATGATCTAGGTACAAAGGTTGGTCACGTGTAGGGAAGACGCACTAAGCCATCATCCTACCCCACCCTTGCGGTACCTACATGTCTATTCACCCTAGGTTCACTCATTAGAGTCTTTGATTAATAAATGTTCAATTATATCCACTTGATTTGAAAAAAGAAGTTTACATGATACATGATAATGTAAGTGCGAGAATTTGATTCGATTTTGAAAGTAGATTTGAAAATAACTTGATTTGATTTGAAATGGATTCGAAAAGATGGATTTGATTTTGAAAGAAAGTTTTAGAAATTGGAAATAGAGATTTGAAAATAGATTTTTAGAATTAGAAGTTTGAAAATAGTTATGGAATTGGAAACTTGAAAAAGGCTGTGAAAATAGAAGTTTGAAAAAGGTTGGGAAAATGGAAGCTTGAAAAAGGTTGTGAAATTTGAAGCTTGAAAAAGGTTGTGACGGCATCCATTGGGGTTGCCCACGTATCCCTTTTTGGAAATCATGTTAATAGTAGTTCAGACAAGAGTCTGGTAGAAAATTTGATTTGAAAAGAGTTTGATTTGAGAAAGGGATTTGATTTGAAAAAGGGTTTGATTTAAACTTTGAATAGAAGATTTGAAAATTAAATTTTGATTTGAAGTTGAACTTGAGGATTTGAAATTGATTTTGATTTGGAAAGATAGAACTTGGAAGAAGAACTTGGACTTGATTTGGAAAGATTGAGATTTGAAAACATTTTGACTTGAATTGAAGTTTGAAAAACCATCTCGATTTAGAAAAGAAATTTTGGAGAAGAGTTGGGAGCTTCTTAACTTTAGGGCTATGGTCGAATTAAGGTCTAGACAACCTAGGACTTAGGGTAATCTATGGTTGAAGCATGTCATTGAATTGAATTTGACTTGAACTTAAGAAGCTTGATTTTGAAAAGTTTGGTTTTGGAAAGTTTGGTTTTGGAAAACCTAGACTTATGAAAGATAGGACTTAGGAAAGACTTGAGGTTTAAGAAAGATTTGATTAGAAAGTTTGATTTAGAAAATATGGAGAGTTGGAGTCCAGGAAAGATTGAATTTAGAAAATCATGAAATTAGGAAAGTTTCAAAATAGAAAAGTTCCTTTTTACGTAAGTTTTGAATTAGGAAAGTTTAAAATAGGAAAGGTTTTGAAATTGGAAAGTTTTGAATTTAGAAAGTTTCAACTTAAGAAAGTTTTGAATTTGGAAAATTTCCTTGTTAGGAAATATTTGATTAGGTTTGAAAAAGATTTGGAGTTTGAAAAGTTTTAGAATTAGGAAAAGTTTGGGTTTAGAAAGATTTAGAAGCTTAAAGTTTAAGGAAATATTTGAAAGTTTAAGTTTTAGAAACTTAAGATTTCGGAAGGTATGAGATTAGGAAGGATTGGAATTAAAAAAGATTTGAATTATGAAGGATTTGATTTCTATTAAAAGATTGGATTTTATTTTCAAAAAGAGATGGTTTGATTTTGTTTCTAAAAATAGAGGATTTGATTTAGTTTCAAAAACGGAAGATTTGATTTAGTTTTCAAAAACGGAAGATTTGATTTGACATAGAATTGGAAAGGTGGAGTTGTGAAAATCTTAGATTTGGAAGGATATTGATTTGATATCAAAAAAAAGGATTTGGAAATCCATAGATTTTGGTATGAAAAATAGGTTTTGGAAATCTAAGATTTGACGTAGGAAATAGAGATTTTGGAAATCTATGTTTTGAGGCAAGATTGGAAATCACGTTTTAGGAGAGAAAATTAGGGCTTCGAACCATAGCTCTAGGGTTTGACTTGAACTCCAAGAAAAAGAGATTTTAGAAAATAGATCTTGTTGGAAGGAGATATTTTTAGAAAAGAGATTTTTTGAAAGAGTTTTTAGGAAAGCAAGTTTGAAAAGAGATTTTTGAGAAGATTTAAAAAGATGTTTTGGAAAGTAAGTTTGAAAAGTAATTTGGAAAGGGATTTGAATGTGGACTTTGTAAGCCTCTAAAAATATCTCACTTTTCTAAAACAATTCTAACCATAATAAGATTAGAACTATTCTAGGATAGTGATTTTGAAAGTAATAAGGATTTGAAAATATGTACCATGAAAGTCACTTTAAATGTAATACTTTCTTAAAGCAACTCCAACCATGAAAAGACTAGAAGTACCTTAGGATTGTGATTTTGAAAATAAGTTTGGAAAAAGAAAATTTCATGCAAGTTTTCAAAAAGATTTTCGATGCAAGTTTTGAAAACAAGTTTTGGAGAGATGCATGATCATGATATGCACAATACAAGTTAGGGTCATGAACATACAAGGTTAAAGGTTTCACCACATAATCAAGGGGGCCGAACCCACTTGATCTTCAGTTAGACTAAGAGAAAGCCCCCGACATTATGACTTTCAATAGCCTAATCCTACACATGAACCCGGGAGTCTCTTATTTCAAGCATGCAAGAAAGGGGGGTAGAAGATGGAGATTAAAATAGAAGAAAACTCAAATGGATTAGGACAGAGAAGAGAGATGGGGGAATTATGTAAACGTAAATAGGAAGCCTACCTTGTGTCTTCTTTGTTTTGCTTGCTTTATTTACTTTGTTTTACTTCGGTCTTCGAGAGTTTGCTTTGGTCTTTGGGAGCTTCTGAGTTGTAGCACTTCAAGTCTTTAATGGAGGCTTTTTAGGTTCGTATATGAGTGTATAAAAGTGTATATGACCTAGGGTTAAGTGTATATGGGCTAGGGTTTTGTATATGGAGGCTAGGGTTCGGAGAACCTAAAGAAAACTAGGGTTTGGAAGGGCTTCAAGCTCTGTAATTCAAAAAACAGAGTTTTTGGACTGTACTTGCTGACCTTTTTCACGCTGAAGGAGGCTCTGCATTTATAAAAAGAAGATTGAACTGGCGCCTGTTGCAGTGGCACTAGGCAAAACTTTACACTGGTGTCACTAAGAGTGGTGCGGGCTATTTTTTGGCTTGGCACCACTAGTCCACTTAGGATACATTTAAGGTCGACAAGCAATATATCTTTCAAAGATTTGGGTGCCTGTACTTGAATGTGTTGGATTGTCTTTTAGGAAAATCTTAAAAAGGTAGACTTACCGCTTTGAGGACTTAGGTACTTTCTTGAAAATCCGTTCCGAAAAAGCCCTAAGGGCAGTTTGATCATTTTTCACCGGAGTGGGCTAGCAGGCACTGGTGTTGACCTGGGTTTTGAGTATTTCTGTCACTTTGACAGTCTGTGACAAGTTGGTTGTCAAAGGTATCTCGTCCTTTAGTAAACGTGTCAAGGCCAATAGGCGAGTTCGGTCCTATGACATAAGGGGTTTGTTGGCAATTCCCAATGTTGACCTATTTACGAGTGTTTCTGCCACTTTGATGGTTGCAATGTTTACAAGTACTTCCATTACTCTAATGGTTCGCAATCATTCCGAAGACTGCCTGATCTCGGGAAGCTGCTAAGTGGACTTATCGTTTAAGGAATCAACTTTCTCGAAAAGAGTGCAGAATAATGGACATTTCTTTATTGGCGGGCTAGCAAGCACCAAAGGTGGACCTTTTTACCATCTCTAGGACTTAGGGTCTCATCCCAGTCGACCGGTTTTAAGGGACTTACCGTTTCAAAGAATTTTCTCAAAAAACGTGCTGAGCTGGAGGGTCTTATCGTCTAAGGGATCAATTTTCTCGAAAGACATGCCGAACTTGATTTGAACTGGAACTGAATTGGAATTGGATTTTGATCTTGGAATTGAGGTTGAAACGGGGACTTACTGTCTTTGAGAAGACGTGCCCACTGGAATTGGACCGGACAATGCGCCAAAGGCATTTTACTCATCTCGCCTCTACTTGGGCTCAATAGGCTTGCAAAGCGATTGATTGACTAGATTATGTTTGGAAAGCTGGTTTGAACTAGAATATGTCTATATTGACTTGAACTTAAGTCTAGACGGATTGGAGGCTGCCGAGCGGGCAAAAATATGGTGCTTACAAGGTGGACTTAGCGCTCTAAAGACTTAGGTATTTTCTCAAGAAGCGTGCTGGAAAAGGCCCAAGGGACAATTTGGTTATTTTTTACCGAAGTAGGCTAGCAATCACTGGTGTTGACCCTGGTTTTGAGTGTTTCCATCACCCTGACGGTGTGTGATGAGTTGGTTTCCAAAGGTATCTCATCCTTCAGTAAACGTGACACGACCAAGAGGCGAGTTCGATCCCGTGACATAAGAGGTTTATTACCAATTCCCTATGTTGACCTATTTGCGAGTGTTTCTGCCACTCTGACGATTGCGATGTTTGTGAGTGTTTCCACCAGTCTGACGGTGTGCATTCATTCCGGAGACTACCTGATCTCGAAAAACTGTTAAATGGACTTATCATGTGAGGGATTAACTTTCTCGAAAGACGTGCGGGATAATGGACATTCTATATTGGCAAGCTAGCAGGAGTAAAAAATGAAGCATTCTACCATATTGGGGACTTGGGTTCCATCCCGGTTGATAAGTTTAAAGGGACTTAACGTTTCGAGGAGTTTTCTTTGAAAACGGGCCAGACTAGATGGACTTACCATTTGAAGGATAAACTTTCTCGAAAGACTTGCCGAATTGAGTTTGATTGGTCTGAACTGGAATTAAAACTGGAATTGAGATTGAAATAGAGACTTACCGTCTCTAAGAAGATGTGCCAACTGGAATTGGACTGAACAATACCCTAAAGGCATTTTGGCCATTTTGCCTCTATTGGGCTAGGCAAGCCTGCGAAGCGATTGAATGACTAAATTGAGTTTGGAGAACTGGTCTGGACTTGAATGTGTATGTGTCGGTTTGAATATGAGTCTATTCGAATCAGAAATTGCCGAGCACGCAAAAATGGGGTGCGTACACTATAAAACTGGTCCCTTCTTAACAGAAATCACCAACTCCAAAAAGAAAGCCTGTACCATCCATATTGAAATATGTATTCTTGGGGGAAGCCGAGTTTTATCTGGTTGTCATATCTTCTAGCTTGTCTAAAGGCCAAGAGGAGTCTTTAGTGAAAGTGTTAAAGAATCATAGAAAGGCCTTATGTTGGAACATAGCGGATCTCCATGGCACTAGTTCCCTCATGTGTACACATCGTATATATCTTGAGGAGGAGTTGAAGCCTGTGCATCAAATGCAAAGACACATAAACCCTAACATGAAACAAGTCGTGAAATGAGAAGTACTAAAGCTTCTTGATGTAGGTATTATATACCCCATCTCTGATTTAAAATGAGTAAGTCTAACCTAAGTGGTGCCTAAGAAGTCTAGTGTAATGGTAGTTAAGAACGAGAAGAATGAACTAGTTCCCACTAGAATTCAAACCGGGTAGAGAATGTGTATAGACTACCGTAAGTTGAATGCCTTAACTAAAAAGGATTGCTTTCCACTTCCTTTCTTGGACCAAGTCCTTGAATGAGTGCAAGTTGAGCTTTTTACTACTTTTTAGATGGGGAATCTGATTATAACCATATTGAGGTTACTCTAGTAGACCAAGATAAAACCGCCTCCACGTGCCCCTTTAGCACTTATGCTTATAAAAGAATACACTTTGGCTTTTGCAATGCACCGGCCATCTTTTAAAAGTGCATGATGTCTATATTTAGTGATATGGTGGAGAGATTTTTCAAGATTTTCATAGATGATTTCTCTGTGTATGAGGATACCTATAAGGCATGTTTAGAACACCTTGAGAAGGTGTTAGAGAGATACGAGGAGACTAATTTAGTGTTTAACTGGAAAAAGTATCACTTCATGGTGTCACAAAGTATAGTTCTTGGATATATAATGTCTAACAAAGGAATAGAAGCAAACAAGGCTAAAGTAGAATTGATCTATAAACTCCCTACCCCCAAGACTATTAAGGACATTAGGTCTTTTCTTAGGTATGTTGATTTCTACCAGTGATTTATTCAATGGTTTAGTGCCATATCTCACCCTTTATGCCACTGATTATCATAAGATGTTCCCTTCGAGTGGACATCTTCTTGGAAAAAAGCTTTTGAGAAGCTTAAAGGGCTACTAACCACTGCCTCTATTATTCAATCACCCGATTGGTCTTTACATTTTGAGTTGATATGCAATGTGAGTAATCATGTAGTTGGGGTAGTTTTGGGACAAATGGTAGATAAGAAATCTTATATCATATACTATGCGAGTAAAACTCTTAAAGAGGCTAAAATGACTATACAATAACAAAGAAGGAGCTTCTTGTCGTGGTCTTTGCATTAGTTAAGTTTCAATCATACTTAGTCGAATCATTAGTCATTATATACACTAATTATTCTACAATGAAGTATTTACTTAGTAAGCCTGATGCAAAGCCATGACTCATCCGATGGATTCTCTTATTCAAGAGTTTCATATTGAGATTAGAGATAAGACGGGGGTTGAGAATGCAGTTGTTGACCATCTTTTAAGACTCCCTACTGATGGGGAAGCCCAAGACTCCCTTCCCATTAGTGAACACTTTCCAGATGAGTATCTATTTCAAGTGCAAGCACTTTCACATGCTACCACTCCTTGGTATACGGATATAACCAACTTTTTGGCTACCAGTAAAATTCTCTCACATTGGTCAACATTAGATAAAAAAAGTTCTCTAGGAATATGAGGTATTTTTCTTAGGATGATCCTTACTTGTTTAAATATTGCCCAAACGAAGTGATTCATCGGTGTATTCTCGAAGATGAATTTCAAAATGTTTTGGAGTTTTATCACTCACAAGTGTGTGGTGGATTCTTTTCTTTCATGCAAAACCATAACAAAAGATCTTTGCAAAGCGGTTTCTATTGGCCCACCATGTTTAAAGACGTTCATATCTTTTGCACGTCCTGTGATAAATGCCAACGTCTACGAACTCTTTTGAGGAGGCACATGATGCCTCTTAACCCCATTATTATACTAGAGGTTTTTTATTATTGGGTTATTGATTTTATAGGACATTTTCCTAGTTCGTTTGGCCATTTGTACATTCTAGTGGCCATAGACTACGTGCCTAAGTGGATAGAAGCCATTCCTTCACGTGCTAATGATCACCCAATGGTGATCAAATTCTTAAAAGAATACATATTTTTCAAATTTGGTATACCGCAATCTATTATCGGTGATGGAGACTCCCACTTTTGTAATAGACCCATCGATCTATTGATGAGAAAGTATGGGGTAATTCACAAGGTTGGTACACCTTACCATCCCCAAACCCAAGGCCAAGTTGAGTTAGCCAATAAGGAGACTAAGCAAATGTTAGAGAAAACTATTAAACCTAACAAGAAAGATTGGTCCTTGAAGTTAATTGACGCTTTACAGGCTTATCACACCACTTACAAAACCATCTTAGGTTATTCTCCCCATAGACTTGTGTATGGGAAGGCATGCTACCATCCGGTTGAGATTGAACACAAGGCCCATTAGGCCATTTGCCAATTTAACGAGAATTTTGATGAGGTGGGCCAACATAGAAGGTTACGAGTCAATGAGCTAGAAGAGCTCCATAATGATGACTATGAGAATGCGAAAATCTCTAAGGCAAAGATAAATCCCTACATAACCAACACATTCTTAGAAAATATTTTGAGATTGGTCGAAAGGTCCTACTCTATAACTCTGGTTTGCACTTGTTTTCAAGTAAGCTTCAAAGTAAATGGTTGGGACCGTATATTATTAGGGAAGTGTCACCGTACAAGGCGATCAACATTGAAAATCCCACCAATAGAAAGATGTTTAAAGTTAATGGGCAATGATTGAAGCCCTACTTAGAAATGGAGGTGGGTGAGGTTGAGTGTGTGGGTCTCAAGAACCCACCTGATTTTGAGTGATTCGGTAATCCGTGCAGAGTAGTGTAGTTTAGGTGTTTAGAAAAGACTTAGGATCTTCTTTTTGTAGTTTTTAGTCATTAGTTTTTCCCTAGTTTTAGGTGGGGGGGGGGGGGGGGGGGGGGGGGGGGGGGGGGGGGGGCCCCTTTGGTATCCCCGCTTTTGTTCGTCTATCCCCAACTCTTACTACTTTAGCTTTATTCTCATGCATTAAGGACATTACATGACTTTAGTTAGGGAGATGATAGTGTTAAGCTTTTTTTTTTCTTAGTTTTCTTCGTTTTCTTAGTTTTACTTATTTTTTCTATTTTTCTTAGTTTTCTTAGTTTTTCATTTTTTTTTTTGTTAACTTTTTCAACTTTTGGGAAGACCATTCAAACGGTATATTTTTGCGTTCAAATAGGCATTCGAACGATAACGTAATCCATTCGAAGGCATGATGTCAGTGCCACATCAGCAGTGTGCTCATTAATTAGCATCAAACACCTGTTCAAATGGCTATCTGACAATCAAAGAGTTCTATATATAGGAGCATGGCCAAGGTGGTAAAGTTGGACGAGGACAGCCTATTGAGTAGCCCTCGACTTATGATGTAGAGCGATTAATCAGTGAGGAGGCATTTGAGGCCTTCATGGAGACTTGGGTACAGTGGGGTAACCCAATAGAGCGGTGTTTTACACTGTATAACTTTAGAAGGGGTATCTTTAGGTGATAGGAGGAGTTTTGCTACTAGATAGTGGACTCCCTTAGCTACATTTAAGGGCACTAGCATTTTTATATTTAACGCCAAATTTATGGCGAACGTTCAGCTTACTGTGATTACTCTAGGTCATGAGAGGATAGAGTCCTGGGTTAGGGGGTGGCAGATTATTGTTACTCCTGATATCATAGCCTAATTTTTCTAGCTTCCTAGAGTCCTGGATGCCCAGTTTAGTTTCCCATATGTCGGGGCTCTAGATTTTGATGTTGTGTCAATAGAGGTCTATATTGCTGGAACATAATGGCATGATTATCGGCAGCTGCCGAAGAATGTCTTAGCCCCTCATTATAGGCCTCTATTTGTTTTTTCTTAACATTCGCTCTTTCTTATTGCTCACCATACTGATTTGAGTTGAGCGAGAGCTTCACTGTTATGGGCGATAAGTACGAGTAGGTCCATTAATCTTTCCCGCTATATGTTTTTGGCCTTCTAATATGAGTTTGCACATCCTAGACCTCAGGGATCCATCCATTTTGGGTACATGCTTACTAGATTAATTGAGTGGGCCGAGGTAGAGGGTATTCCTAGTTTGATTTGACTTGGTCAGCAGTAGCCCGTAGATCGATCGACAGTATAACGATTCGAGGCATATTTACATGAGAAGAAGCCTGCGGCACCACAGCCATGGCAGCTTGGACTGGCACAACAGTAGCAGGTGATCGTACAGATTCTAGTGCTACTGACTATTCTAGCAAGACTTGAGTAGCAGTCTCAAGTTTTGGAGTAGTAGTCCCAGACACTTGCACAACACTGTGAGATATTAGAGCAGCAGTCTTAGGTACTCATTCATAGGGACTGGCACTTACACATCTTAAGGAGGCAGACCAGTGAAGAGTAGCTACATAGGAGACGCTTACTGATCATTTGGCCATGCTTGAGGGTCATATGCGTACTCAGTTAATGACTCTCGCTCAGATGATGGTTTTAGACCAACATATGCAACCACCACGACCACCCGATGTCGATGATGCTTTTAATGATTAGCTAGAGTTTGCATGTCATTCCATCATATATACATATTAATATATATATTTTGTGTATCTTTCCTATGTGCTTGTTATTTAACTATCTTAGTCTATTACTCTTTAAACCTTTTCATGTTTTATGGATCAGTTTCAAGTTTTGTTCTATATTTCTTATCTTTCATACACTTAAGTTTTCCAGTACATGTTAGAGTATCTTATGATTTGAGTATCATGGTTTGTATCTTTGGCACATTTATCTATGTTTTCATTGATTAGTTATTGTTGATGATGGATGTGTTGAGGAGGATTTTGTAAAAACCATAGCGATATTTATGTCAATGCAATATTAAATTAAGGATGTTCTAAGTCATACATTGGATTATACTTAAGCTTAGTTATTAATTCACATTTATATTGTGATGCATTGTAAATTTTTGTCATAAAACCATCTTGAGAGGAATGTTACATTATTGTGCACTATCATGATATATGACATCTTATGTTGGTATTTTGTGCATGCATATCCTTAAAGGTAAGAGATTTTACCTTGTGAGCTTTAAAATCAATTTATCTTCTTTGGAAGCAGATTTACATTTACTTAAGAATAACTTATTGACATTCTATTTTTTTAGTAACTTCATTATATTTGGTTTTGATTCATATATTGGGTAATAGTTGGGGATATTGACACTTATACTCTCTTGAATTTAAACTTGATGTGTTTCGGATATAATGCTAGGCCATCCTATTCCTTTTGAGCCATTCATGCTCAATTTCTTTTTCTCAATTCTCATACTTATTTTATTTTTGAAAGAGCATATCATTATTGAAATATTTTCTAGGATGGAAAGTTTGATATCATTTACTTATGAGAGCTTGCAAAAATAGAAGTTATATGGAGTTGAAAAAAAAAAGAAAAAGAAATAAAGAGAAATATATATGTGTGTGTGTGTGTGTGTGGAGAATGTGAAAAAATGAAGTTTGTAATAAAGATGAACAAGAAAAAAAAATAGAAGTGGAAGAAGAAACAAAAAGTATTGTTGTGCGAAAAATTAAAAAATTGGAAGTGTATGCTTGTAGATCATCACATGTCGATTACATGCATGTTTTGATTGTTTTACCCTTTCTTTTCTCCTTAATCATGACTCTTCTTTCACGTGACCTTAGCTTATTTGAAATATACATGAGTTGATAATTCTTTTGAGTGTAAGTCATTATATGTCAATTATCTGCTTGACACTTTAACTATGGATATTCTTTCATGAAGTTATGTTAAATTGATACACTTTCATCTTTGTAGTTCTTATTATTGGATTGCTCTTTTGGTATTTCATTTACATTTACTCCTATGATGAGCTTTCCATTAGGAGACCTTTGTGTTCAATATTCTTTATGAGGGTATGATTGGTGAGATTTAAATTGAAGCATGGAGGATATAATTGCAAGAATTTGAGGCATTTGAGCTATATGTCATTGCTAGTACACTTTTATGTGATTCTTTCTTAGATATTTTTTGCCTTAACCTTGCATAAATTACAATTTAGGGTGAATTAAGAATTATTTTCAGTGAGTTATGTATGCCTCATGTACTTCTGTTATTTTTCACATGGCATGAATAGATGTTTATGGGTACCATCACTGTAAGCCCTCACGAGACACCACTCGTCCACTAGAGGTAACCTAGAAATTTAAAAATATGGTGCATATGCTAAATATGCTCGTGATTCCCATGAAAGTGGAGATATCTTTTAGTTGATTAGTATTTTAGAAAGGACTAGCAAAAAACTAGTTGAGGGTGTGATTGTACTCTAAAAGTACAATCTGCATATCTTAATTAGTTACTTGTTAGATCTAGAATAGGATTGATTATATAATCTTAGTTCTGATGCATTTCTAACTTAGTTTGTTATATATCAATAGGATTCCATGCTTAAAAAGGACAAAATGGGACAAAAACTCAACAGCCATTCGAACAGTCAAGATAGGCATTTGAACGCCCACTCAAACAGTGAAAAGGAGCATAAATAGCGCGGAGGTGTATTCGAACCGTGCGTTGAATGGTTGTCCAACGTCAGAAAGTACTAAGGCCTGTTTTTCCCATCAGAAGTAGGTTTGAAGAGCATTTGAAGATTTACATCTTGTTCTCTCAATCAGAAGAGCTTTAAATGCCCATTCAAATGCCCATTCGAATGGCAGTAAAGGCGTTCGAACTATTTGTAGAAATCTGTAATTTTGGAAGTCTATAAAAGCTGGGATGTTTTTAGGGTTAGCACTTTATTTACGAGTTTTAGAGTTACAGAGTAGCTTTAGAGAGTTTGTCTAGTCTTTTACATAGTTTTTCATAGCTTTCTTTAGTTCATATAATTAGAATTAGGTCTTTCAATACAATTTCAATATATAATTGTGTATCTATCATGGTGATGAGTAGCTAAATCCTATATTGGAATTAATTGTGAAGATCAATTGAAGATATTAGATAAATAATGGAGATAAATTGATTTTCAATATTTAAATTTTATTCTTCTTAATTTTTTGGGATCAAACTTTAGATACTTATGAAAACTGAGATGTTTAACTAAGTTTGATAATATTTATGTACGAACCCTAGTTCGGTATATTTACTCCACGAATCAATGGCATACATTTATGATTCTAGCTTGATTAAATCTTGGTTTGATTGTTAAAAAAACAAATGTTTTTATTGTTAAATCCTCTCAATCAAAGACTTATGACGTAGTCAATGATTTAAGTTATCACAAGGCTCCATTGGAATTCCAAATGAAGTAATTAATTAGATCAACTGGTCTCGAGATTTTCTTTTATTAATTTAAAACAACTTTCATAGTTTAGTTTAGAATAAACAAACACCATCAAAAGTATTGATTTTAGGTGTTTTAGAAGTATTTTCATTGTTTTGTGATTTCTGAGCAAGTGTGAGACATTTCCATCATCTTGTCAAATTTTCGTGAGGATTTGACCCCATACTTCACCAGATTATATTGCTTCGCCATCCCACACTTGAGATATTTGAGGATCTTTTCGAAGACACTGTTTAGTACAAGTCAGTAGGTTTAAGCTCACCAAGACCTAATTATTCATATATCGAATACAAGATATGGTGGGGCAGCTAAGATCTTTGTATTTGGGAGGGACATTGTGTTGTATGATGACACTCACTTGTTCATGTAATAATACCTCCTTTTATACACTAAGCTTGCGCTTGATTGTACACAACTATTTTATAAATTTGGCATAAGAAGGATTTTGCTTAATTACATCCAAGAGAGGGATATTCACTTTCACCTATTTAAACACCTGACAAATTTCAAAATTCAAAAGCTCATCTTTAGATTTAAGTGATCTATGAGGGAATGGGGCATGTTTCATATGTAGCATTGCCCTCGTCATTAGACACACTAAGAGGCTCTAAGATCGGCTCAACTCTCGCTTGCTCATTTGCAACTTCCTCTTGCTCTTTCTCATTTTCCACTCTTGCTCATTCTCAACTCCCTTACCCTCATCACTAACACTAGGGAGTTCCGTTCCAGGTGGAATGATTTTATCAATGATTTTTCCCATCCTAAGGGTTATAATTCCATTGACTTGTTCATGACTAGACCAAGGATCATTCTTAGATTCAGTTATAAGTGCTTGCCTAGTCGGATTAGGTTGGGGCTGGGCCAGAAATCTTCTTAGTGTTGGCTGAGTGCTAATGTTAGATTAGTTATTTGCTTCTGTATATCCTCCAACATCCTAATATGTGACTCTAACACCTTTTCTTACCTATCCACCCTATTGGTTACCCCCTCATATCATTTACAAGTTGGTTCACAGTATCCTCTATAGGTCGCTTGTGAGGGGGTATATACTTATTGGCTTGGGGTTGGAAAGATATAGATAGTTGAGTTTGGAAAGGTTGTAATTGAGGTTGGTGTTGGAAAGCATGAGGGTTTTGAAGCCCTCCTTAGTATGCTCGAGGGTTTTGAGGACCCTCAGTTCTTCACCCAAAATTAGGGTGATTTTGCCAACTCAAGTTGAATGTATTAGAGTAACAATTTTCCCCAGTCCTCTAGTCATTAAAGCCACCTCAGTATTGGCCAACCGCATTGGCTTGGCCATGCAAGGCTTCATTTACTCATGATATAATTAGGCATGCTGCAGTGTTATACACTATAATGTCACACACTAAACATGGTGAACTGGTCGACTTAACTCCTATGGCATTTACCTTATTCATCTACATAGCTTCTAACTTACGGGAAATTGTAGTAATTCTATGTACGCACCCTATTTTTGCCCGCTCGGCAATCTCCGGCCTGATTGAACTCCCTTTCAAAAATTCATAAGGACATTCAAGCCCAAATCAACTTTCAAACCCCTATCCAATCAATCATCCGTTTCTCGGGCCCGCTAGGCCCAATAGAGGCCTAATAACTAAACCTGCCCCTTGGGCCTCCAGGCACGTTTTGAGAGAGCTCAAAATTTCTCAAAACGATAAGTCCACCCTTCCAAAATGTTACTAAACCATTAGGCGTACTCCACGCCTATCTAGTCCAATTTTGGTCCCATTCCGGCTAACCCCAGTCGAAATGACCATATTGCCCCTAAACACCCCAGCACTACACAAACCCCACCGAATGGTAAAAGACTCTCCTGAAAATATCCCTGAACAACCCAGCACGCTTAACATGACATCCCGATCCATTTCTGACAATTTTTAGCCAAAACTAGCAAAAATGACCATTTTGCCCTTGACGGCCCAAAAGCACGCCAAAACAACACCGTTCCTAGGTTACTGGACGGTGGGTCTTGTCACACACCCCTATTTAACCTAAGGAGGACCTTACGATGCTAAACATCTACCACTCAATAAAAGTTCCCTGGAGCATCTCGCAGACGCTCCGCTAGAATTGTCTTTTCTCTCGATTCCCTGGTTATAACGCACTGTCAAATAACTCGATAAACGCATAAACCAGGGAATTCCCAGAACCTCGTCCATAGGTCTTTCCATCGGTACGGCTAGATTGGATAGATCACTTCCTGAAGCCCTTCATCGTACGGCACAAAAACCGCAACTTTCGACAACCCCTAGAGCCTCTTGCAGACGCTCTGCCAATGTTGACTTTTTCTATAATTCCCTAATTAAAACGCACCATCAAACGACTTAAGAAATGCGTGAATTAGGGAATTCCCGAAATTACTTCCATAGTACTTTCCATCAGTACGGTTCAATCGAGGAGATCGCTTCCCGAAGGTCTTGATCATGCGACACAAAAATAACTACTTTCGAACCCCCTCGGAGCATATCACAGACGCTCTATAAAGATGTCCTTTTATGCACGTTTCTTGACACGATGTCCTACACTTCCAAACACAATTCAAACTTTTTGAAAGCATGAAAGTTCACCGGAAACCCCAGGAGAACATTGTGGGGGCAACCGATTCCCCCGAAACCTTCCCAGTTGGCTCAATTATCGAGACAAAGTTTAAACAAACATTCTCAGTGACGGAGCGTATGTTACATGCACCCAGATTTTGATCAGATCGACCAAATTTCAATTAACATCGAGATTTAGCCAGTACAATAGGTGCCACGTGGCATTCTGCCACTAGAATAGTACCGGCGCATGTAACACATGCGCCAATATCCAAAAATTTTGCCTATAAATACCGGCCTCCCCCTTTACATATTCCAGCTCTGAAATTGATGCAAAGCTCTGCTGAAATTGCTCCAAAACCTTGAATCTCTATACACATTTCACTCCTCCAACACTTAGGCTAGATTTCACCTCTCTCAAGCCTATACACTTCACCTACGTAGACTTATACACCATCAAACACTCCCTTCTAGCCTCTCAAACCTTCTTGAAGTCATTTAAGTTCAAGTCAAGGCACCCATTGAAGACTACAAGTGTGTTGAAGGCAAAAGGTGGTATTTCTTTTACATTTTTTTGTCCTCCCCCACTCTTCTCTTCTCTCTCCTAACCTACTTAGGCTATTCTCTATTTTAATCCCCATTTTCAACCCCCTTTTCTTGCATGCTTGAGCCAAGAGGGCTCTTAGTTCATGCCTAGAGGAAAGCTAGTGGGAGCCACCATGTAGGGGGATCTCTCAATAGCCTACTTTAAGATGGTATGGCCTAGGAGCCCTTTGATTATGTGGTGTAGCCTAAAAGCCTTATATGTATTCATCACCCCCTTGCATTTTGCTAACTTGACCATGTCTTGTGTGCTTCGCATCATTTTCATGTTTCTAACCATGTTCTACAAAGCTTGGATTACTCTTATTTCCATGCCATTTTCAAGTTCAATATTCCTCTAAAAAATGGTTCTAAGAGTTGGTCCCTTAAAGTTTAGGATGAGACCTTAGAAATCATGCCTTAGAAAATCCTCTACTAACCCCCTAACTCACACCTTTGATGCTTTGCATTCCAACTTTCATAAAAATGGTTTTCAAGCTCTCTAATTCCCAAGGTTTCTATTCTATCAAGTTTAGTAATTGGAATGGCCCCATGGAACCCTCTCCTGAGTGGTCTCCTTTTTACATTGTCTATAGAAACCCTAACTTGTTAGAATGGTGTAAGCACCCCATTTATGACCACTCGGCAGTCTACACTCCGTCCAGGCTTGTTTTTAAGTCATTGTGGGCGTATTCCAACTGAAACCAACTCTCTAAGTCCAAATCCCATGTGTCCATCACTTCGCGGGCTCGCCAGGCCCAACTAGAGGCAAAATGACCAAAATGCCCTTAGGGGCATTATTCTCTCCAACTCCAATTCCAATCTCTCTCTCAAGATAGTTTATTCCTCGAGACGGTTCCAAATCAAGCACGTCTTTTCGAAGATGATAAGACCCTTTTCCAATCCCTCTCTCGAGACAGTTTATTCCTCGAGACGGTTCCAAATCAGACACGTCTTTTTAAAGACGGTAAGACCGTTTTCCAACCCTTCTCTCGAGATAGTTTATTCCTCGAGATGGTTCCAAATCAGGCACGTCTTTTCAGAGATGGTAAGTCCCCTTTCCAACTCCTCTCTCGAGACAGTTTATTCCTCGAGACGATTCTAATCCAGGCACGTCTTTTCGAAGACGATAAGTCCCTTTTCCAATCCCACTCTCGAGACAATTTATTCCTCGAGACGGTTCCAATCTAGGCACATCTTTTCGAAGACGGTAAGACCCCTTTCCAACCCCTCTCTCAAGACAGTTTATTTCTCGAGACGGTTCCAAATCAGGCACGTCTTTTCAGAGACAGTAAGTCCCCTTTCCAACCCTCTCTCGAGATAGTTTATTCCTCGAGACGGTTCCAAATCAGGCACGTCTTTTTGAAGGCGGT
The DNA here is from genome assembly GCA_033060915.1 of Euryodendron excelsum. Lineage (NCBI taxonomy): Eukaryota > Viridiplantae > Streptophyta > Magnoliopsida > Ericales > Pentaphylacaceae > Euryodendron > Euryodendron excelsum. The sequence continues at coordinate 27,319,664 of CM065381.1, read as the reverse complement.
AAGACCCCTTTCCAATCCCTCTCTCGTGACAGTTTATTCCTCGAGACGGTCCGAGTAGCGAAAATACTCGTAAATATCACAACCGTTAGAGTAGTGGAAATACTCACAAATAGGTCGATAAAGGGAATTGCCAACAAACCCCTGTGTCACGATGACTGCCGTCAAAGTGGCGGAAATACTCAAAACCCAGGTCAACACCAGTGTCTGTTAGCCCACTTCGGTGAAAATGGACCAAACTGCCCTTTGGACCTTTTCCGAGACTTTCCGGTCAAGATGACCATTTTACCCCTAGGCATCCGAATGCCCCGAGAACCACACCGGCTCTGGGTATCAAACTGGTAACCCTCTGAGATTGCTTTTTATAGTATTCTCAATATTCCTTTATCTTTTCAGATCATTCCGGGTCAGTTCCGGCCAACCCGGTATAAAATGACCGTTTTGCCCCTAGTGGGCCGGTCTCCTTTTCTGACCACACCGGCTCTGGGAATCAAACCGGCAACCTCTGGGAACATTCTGAATAATGTTTCTAAATCTCGAGTCTTCTTCAGGGATAGTCCGAGTCTGTCCCGGCAACTTTCTGGCCTGGTTGACCATTTTGCCCCTAAAGGCCCAGTCAACCCTTCCGACACATCCTATCCTCACCTTTTAAGTCAAATACCTCCGGGACACTATTCTAAGTGTTCCTACTCTTTTCCAGCCTCCCGGGTCATCCCCGGTCTTCCAAAATCCTTCCCGGACTTTCCGGAGTCACTCCTAGTGAAGCCAGGCTAAAGATTGCATGGTAGTCACTAGTATAGGCGCCCAAATCTAGTCAAAGATACATTTCTTGCCGACCTTAAATATTTCCTAAATGGCTGGCGCCACTACAAGCCAAAAATTGGCCTGGCACCACTGCAACAGGCGCTAGTGTTGTCCAACCTCTATAAATACAGAGCCTCCTCCAACGTGAAAAGGATCTGTCAACTCAGTCTAATAATCATATAATTCGATATACAGAGCTCGAACACTCCCTAAACCCTAGCCTCCTTAGGTTTTCCAAAACCTAGCCACCATACACAAACCCTGGCCTCATATACACTCCTATACACCCCCATACACTCATACACTAACTTTCAACCCTCCTTCGAAGACTTGAAGAGTTGTAATCTGAAGTTTGAAGCTTGAAGACAACTCTTGAAGATTGAAGACGAAGACCGAAGACCGAAGAAAACAAGGCACGCAAAATAAACAAGATACAAGGTAGGTTTTCCATTTAAATTTTCGCATTTCCCCCCCTCTCTCTTCTCTCTCCTAACCCACTTGGGTTTTCTCTATTTTAATCCCCCATCTCTTCCCCCCCCTCCTTTTCTTTGCATGCTTGAAACAAGGAGAATCCCTGTCCATGTGTAGGATTGGGCTATTGGAGAGTCACCGTGTCGGGGGCTTTCTTATAGTCTAACCAGAGACCACGTGGGTCCGGCCCCCTTGATTATGTGGTGAAGCCTTAGCCTTGTATGTTCATGACCCCAAATTTGCATTGTGCATATCATGATCTTGCATCTTCCAAAAACTGTTTTCAAAGTTGTCTTTAAAATCGTTTTCAAACTTGTTTTCAAAATTGCATCAAAATTCCCTTTTCAAAAACTTGTTTTCAAAATCACAATCCTAGGGTAATTCTAGCTTTTCCATGGCTAGGATTGCTTTAGGAAAGTGTTATATTTAAAGTGACCTTCATGGTCCATATTTTCAAATCTTGTTGTTTTTAAAACCGCTTTCCTAAAGTGGTTCTAGCCCTCTTATGGTTAGAATTGCTTTAGGAAAGTGAGATGTTTTTACACATTCTAAAAACTCTCTTTTCAAAAAGTCTCTCTTCCTAAAAATCTCTTTCAATATATTTTCTTAAAACTCTCCTTTCCAAAGTTGTTTTCTAAAAACTCTTTCCAAAAATCTATTTTTCAAAACTCTCTTTTTCAACTTCTTTCCAAAACTCTCTTTCCTCCAAATTCACTTTCTAAAAACGCTCCCTGAAAAATCTTTCCAAACACTCTCTTCCCAAAATCTCCCTTCTAGAAACTCCGCTCTAGGATTTTCCTTCTAAAAACTTGTTTCCAAAAACATACTTTTCAAAAACTCCTCTCTAGGATTCCCTTCTAAAAATTTTTGTTTCCAAAAACTCTCTTTCTCCAAAATCTTCCTTCTAGAAACTCCTCTCTAGGATTCCCTTCTAAAAATCTTCGTTTTCAAAAACTCTTTCCTTAGAAGCCCAAGTCAAGCCCTAGAACCCACAATTAGGAAACCCTAATTTTCTTTCCAAAAACGTGGTTTTCAAACTTAGGTCTCCAAAACCTCTTATTTTCTATACCAAAACTATACACATTTCCAAAACCTCTTTCCTACGTCAAATTCTACACTTCCAAACCTAGGGTTTCTAGAAATTTTCTTTTCCAAATCATTGTCAAATCAAAATTTTCCTTTAGGACACCAAATCCAATCTTCCCGTTTAGGAAACTAGATCTCGTCCTCCGTTTTTGGAAACAAAATCAAACCTTTGCTTTTAGAAACCAAATCCAATCCCTTCCTAATCCAAACCTTTCTTAATTCAATTCCTTCCTAAACCATAAGTTTCCTAAACCTAAACTTTAAATCTTTCCTTAAATTTCAAAATCCAAATCTTTCCTAATTCGAATCCTTCCTAAGCTTCTCCTTTCCTAAATCTTAACTTTTCAAAACTTGAACATAAAAATCTTTCCTAAATTTTAAAACTCAACTTTCAAGTCTTTCCTAATTCAACCCTTTCCTAATTCTATCCTCTTTTCAAATCTTAACTTTTCAAACCTAAGTTTTCAAACCTTTCTTAAAATCAAACCTTTCCTAATCTTAAGATTTTCTAAAACCCTAAAACTTTCTAAATTCAAAACTCTCTTAAGTTAAGACTTTCTAAATCTTAAACTTTCTAAATTTCAAATCTTTCTAAACTCTAAACTTTCCTAAAACTTCAAAACTTTCTTAATTCAAAACTTTCTTAAGTTGAAACTTTCTTAATTCAAAACATTTCTAAACTCAATATTTTCCTATTTCAAAACCTTTTCTAAAACGAAACTCTCCAATTTCAAAACTTTCCTAATTCGGGAACTTTCCTAATTTGATAACCTTTCCTTTTTTCAAAAACTTTCTAAATTTGAAACTTTCCTAATTCGAAACTTTCCAAAAATGAAACTTTCCTAAAATGGCACTCTCCTAATTTGAAATTTTTCAAACATTTCCTAAAATCTAATCTTTCCAAATCTTCCAAGTCCAACATTCGAGTCAAATCTTTCTAAATCTCAAGTCTTTCCTAGGTCTCCTATCTTTCCTAAGTCTAGGTTTCTTAAACCTTCATCTTTCCAAAACAAGTCTAAATCTTTCTTCCAAGTTTTATCTTTTCAAATTAAAATCCAATCTCTTCAATTCCAGAATTCTAAATTCTAATTTTCAATCTTCTATTCTAAGTTCAATCTCTCAATTTTTTAATCCAATTTCCAATTCAATCTCTTTCTTTCAAATCAATCTCTTTTTAATCGGACTCTTGTCCGAACTACGACTGACCTAATTCCCCCAAAGGGATATGTAGGCAACCTTCATAGGTGCGGTCACAACACTTTTCAAACTTTCAATTCCACCCTCATGGGTGCGGTCTCCACATTTTTCAAATCTCAAATTCCAATCTATTTTCAAATTTTCAATTTCAAAATTTCTATTTTCAAATTTCTATTTCCAAATTTTCAAACTTTCCAATTTCAATTCCATCTCTTCAAATCTATTTTCAAATCAAATCAATTTCAAATTAATCTCTTTCCAAATCTATTTTTCAATTCTCTTTTCTTACATGTACATATCATGCATCATGTTAGTTTCTTTTAAAACATCATTTTTTAAAGTGGATAGGATTGAACATATGTTAACTGGAGACTCTCGTAGGTGAATCTAGAGTAGATTGACATGTAAGTACCGAAAAAGCGGGGTAGGGTAATAGCTTAGTGCGTCTTCCCTACACGTAACTAACCTCCGAACCTAGGATCACTGATTTCAAAGACCAAAACGGAGTTATTTTTCAAAAAGGGCTAAATGTTTTCAAAAGGTTGCCAAACAACCTGTTTTTTCTTAAAAACCCTCTTTTGAGGTAGTATTTTCAAAAATCGTTTTCCAAAAGCCCTAAGTGTAGTCTCTGGATTATTCTTAGTTTTTAGGTGACCTAATTCACCTTAATCAAGTTAGGTGGCGACTCTAAAATTTTTCCAAAAGCCCTTTATTTAATTCAATTTTCAATTCAAATCTAGTCACACTCATTATTCTAGGAGGGTGAGTTCTAACGAGAGAGTACATCATTTTTTTCGCTTGTGTGAGTATTCCTCGGGCGCGAAAAATCTGAGCACGACAAATGGTTTTTAAAAATTCATTCTCTCCATATTTGCATTAAAAATGATTTTTTAAAAGTTATCATCATTATATCGATTTTTGAAATCCCAACTCTTGTCAAGATAAAGGTTATAATAGCCTTAAGAAAACTTTCTTTGGAATGATTTTCAAACATCAATCATATAAGTCATACTCTTGGCTAGAGTCAAATTTTTATGAAAATGATCTTTAAAAAGGTTTTCTACCAAAGTCTTTTGCATAACATGACTTGTTTTTCAAACACCCTTTCCAAATGCATTAAACCACATTTCAAAACCATCTTCCAATTTAACCCTAGGTTAACTTGACCCTAGTTATCCAAGCCTAGGCTAACTTGACCCTAGTTATCCAACCCTAGGTTAACTTAACCTTAATTAATTAACCCTAGGTCACCTTAACCTAAGGTTAACTTAACCCAAGTTAGTTAACCCTAGGTTAACCTAACCCGAGCTAGTTAATCTTAGGTCACCCTTAACCATTGGTCAACCTAACCTAGGTTAGTATACTTCAAGGTTCTAATCCATGGACCCCTTTTTAAATGACCCTTCTATTTAAAATTATGCTCATTACCCTTTTTCCAAAACCTCCTACTCTCTTGAGATTTAAAAAACCAACTCCATAACCCTTTCAAATCCCCCATAGTCTATGTTCAAAGTATTCCTAAAAATGTTTTCAAGAACTCACAACTCTAAGGTGTTCCTACCCTTTCCATGGTTAGGGATTCCAAATGAAGGTGATATATCAAGAACAACCTCCAAGGTTATCCATGTTAGGGTTCCAAAGCCCTTAGGTATTTTCAAAAACCTCTTTCAATAAGCTTTTCAACACTTCCAAACTTTATATCCAAGACCTTCAAAACAAGGCCTCAAAACATTTTTAAAACTCCCTTGAGTCATTCCAAAGCATTTTCCAAAACTCCTTTGATTTGATCCAAAAACATTTTCAAAACACTCTGTTATCCCATTCCAAGTCAAAGCTTTCGAGACCACAAAGCGTCTTCAACTTTTCCAAAGACCTCAAAGTGTCTTAAACTCTTCCAAAGACCTTAAAGTGTCTTCAAACTTTTCAAAGGCCCCAACGTGCCTATTTTCCATCCGACTCTTGCCCGAACTACGAATGACATGATTCTCGCCCAATGAGATACGTAGTCAACCTAAAATGGTGCGGTCATAACTTCTATTTCAACTCCATTCCCCTTTTCAATAACTTCAATCAACTCAAAGTTTCTATTTCAAACTCCTTCAAAGACGTTCGTGTTTCAAATTTCTTTCAAAACTTGCATCATGCATCATTCATCCGAAAAGTGATGACTAAACCCTATTTTCAAAACTCTAAAAGTGGATATTAAGTGGATAATGGTAACCGGTTATTCCAGTGAATGAACAAAAGGGTGATTAGACATGTAGGTTCCAAAAGGGCGAGGTAGGGTGATGATCTTAGGATATCTTCCCTACACGTAACCAACCCCTGAACCATAGATTTCTATTTTTGAATGACCAAAATGGAGTTATTTTCAAAAAGGGCTTAAATCTTTCCAAAGGTTGCCAAACAATCCATTTTCTTAAAACCCTCTCTTGAGGGAGTTTTCAAAAATCTTTTCCAAAAACCCTAGGTTTACTCTTTGGATTAACATTTAGTTGTAGGTGCCCTAACTCACCTTAATCAAGTTAAGTGGCGACTCTTATTTTTCTACGAAACCCTTAATCAAACCAATCTTTACTTCAAACCTAATCGCACTTATCCTTCTAGTAGGATAGGTTCTAGTGACAGAGTTCTGTGTTTTTGGTCTCCGAGCTGAAAGGACCTTAAACACCCCAAAACCCAGGGCACGACATTCTGGCATTTAAATCATCAACTTTCCCAAGTGAATATTTTACCCCAATGTGTGTAATGGGCTTAGCCTCAAGATTTTGGGTCATAATTGTCCTTAACATTCTTAGGGGTAGGCAATTTTTGGATTAGCTCTATCTTAGTCCCATCTACCTCAATCTCCCTAGAAGACACAATATGGCCTAACATTATACCTTAAGTGATTGTAAAATGCACTTCTCTTAATTAAACACAAGACGGCTTTCCTCATATCTTTCTAATACCTTCCCAAAAACTAACTATATAGCCAAAATTAAAATATGGTTGTCGTCAATAGTTCACACAGTAGGTCAACCGTGTGCACAGTCTTGTAACGGTGCTTCAGACGGTCTTTAGACGGTAAAAATAGGTCTCTAAATCTTGCTAAAGCTTCTGCAGAGCTGATTTTTGGCCTCTTAACCTGCAAACCCGTGCTCACGCTACTGTTCACCGTCTGCACGGTCAAATGACTATCTTATCCTCTAAAGCTCTATTTCGCTCCTTGGACCTACAAATCAATCACAAAATGGTATTAGGATCATAGCACAACCAAAATAAGAGAAATACTACCCTACTTAAACTAACACTAGCTATTTCAGGCCTAATGATTACACTTTTGGAGTGTAATCAGCATGATTTATTCAGGTCCCAGCCCAAACATCAAGTTAAATAATTGTGAATGAATAATATTCTAAATTAAGCAAAGCCCCACCCAATTACTATCTTGAGACTCCAGCCTAGCAGTATCACCCAAAAACTATATATAATCGAGTGGCTGAGGATTTGAACCCCGTTAATAGCCTTTTTGGAACTTGGAGAAGGGAAGGGAATGGAATGGAATGGAAAAGAAATGAAGGGAAAGAGAAAGTAAAGGAAAGTAATTTTCTATTTCCTATTTGGTTTTGCAAAGAAAGTGGAGGGAAAGAAGATACAGAAAGAGATAGAGTTAATTTTTTATCCCTTCCTTTTTCCTCCATTTTCCTTCCTTTTCTCCCCTAGGTAATATCAAATAAAGAAATGATTAAAATTTTAATATTTTCTCTTCCTTTTCCTTCATTCCCCCAAGTTCCAAACAGATTGTAACTGTTGTTTTCTTTCTAAGGCAAATTATGGAGGTTGTCTAGAGAATTTATACAATGGAAAAAGTCTAGGATAGGGCCCAACTGATGTTTGTAACATCAGCTAGAAACTAAGCATCAGCAGCAACTCATGTATATGTTGAGCTCCATTTTGTGTATTCCCATGCTCTGGGCTGCCATTAAATTAGTAAAACCCATGTGAATCACTCCTTAAGATGTTGTATGTTAAACTCTTACAAGAGAACGGGTGTCGCGATTGAAGTATAAATCTAGCAAATACTGGAGTCGATTTCCCTCAAGTATCGAGCCAAATATAGGCTATAGCACTCAAAACACAGTAAACTATCCTAAATTGAATTGCAAATGAAATGGAATTGAACCAAAAGTAGACCAAAAATATTTAGGCATTTGAAAAGAGTTTGTTAAGCTACTAATGTAATGTAATTGAAAACAATTAACAACTAGGCAAATAATCAAATGAGATTTAAAGACAATCAAAAGGGATTTGAATATAATTGATCCAATTTACCAAGTTAAATAAGTATTTCAATGAAGGATTTGTTAACTCAAATAAAGAATCGTTCCATTGATCCTTGATTCAGAGAATCATTCCATTGATCCTTGATTCACAGGATTTATACTATAAAACATTGAATTCACACTTAATTTATATTAGAATTGTAGTCCATTACTAGAATCATATATTCAAACCTTAGATTTGTGTGATCCTTATACCAATTAAAGAATTGTGGATACGAATTACCAAATTGTGTTCTGAATCTAAGTTTTCTTATGGATCCAAACTCAATTAAGAAAAATTATAGAAATCACAAAATGATTTGCAATTCATATACCTCCATTGAAATTCTTGAAGATCCTTGATATATCTTCACAATTGCATTCAAATGGGGACTTAGCTACTTGATTTCATCATATAAAGCATGAAGAAGTATAGATCTAAAATTACTTGAATGAAATTCTAGTATTTGGTTACAAGGAAAGTAAAGCAAAATATAAGAAATTAAAGAAAAATCTATTCTCTCTACCTAGAAAGATTCCTAATACAATATATCTAAAATATCTAAGTAAAAAAATGAGAGATCCCCTAAAAAAAAACTAAAACAGCATTTTATACACTGGACAAAAACATGGATCCATCAGGCGAGTGCTAAGTCCCCAATTGAATGCAATTGTGAAGATAGCGCTCCTGATTCATATATTGGCCGAGCACTCAGCTATCGCTCCTGATTCACTTGGTGAAATCAACTCGATGAAGTTAGCGCTCTTGATTCACTTGGTGAGTTGGGCAATCGCTTGGTGATGCACTTTTTGGCCCTTTCTTTTACAATTAAACTATATTCCCTGCAATTAGATCAGAAAGACATGTTCAGAGCAATCTAAGGCTAGAATACTAATCTAATACCAATAATAGGCCTAACAATACACTAAATAGGAAATTGAGATTACACTTTTGGAGTGCAATCACAATGCTTGGTTTTTGTTTTTTTTTTTCAATCTTCCAGAAACCATAGCCCACCCAATTGCTATATTTGGCGTAGAAGTGAGAAATTAAAATGTCCCCTAAACCTTGATGGCAAGACTCATCTTTGCATAGTAATTGCAAGATAAGGCCGAGCATACAATTACCGGCTAGTCATCCACAAACTTATCCCATAAACTAAACGCGGCTATAGATTGGTGATTTTTATATTTTGTTCTATATTTTGGACTAAATAATAATTTTATCCCTCCAACTTTGTCTCATATTTCAGTGTTATTCATCAACTTTAATTTCTTCTATTTAAGTTCTCTAACTTTTAAAAGTAAGTGAATGTGATCAACCATTTCAAAATACATAAATAAATTAAAGGCTAATTACACTTTAGCCATCTACACTATGATTTAATATCACCCTACTCCATTAAACTAACAATTATTACATTTTAGGGTAACGAAAGAAAAAAAATAAAGCAAAGAGAAAAGAATGATTTCATGGTTATGAAATGTTATAAATCCTCCCAAAATACTTAAGAAAATTGCCAAAATCATCCATCAAATCTTTACCTTTGTTGACCATCAATAATTGGCCCTACCAATATTGAAGATAATTTTGAAACTGCACATTTATTAAATAAAGACAAAATATCTTATATTGTAATAAATCAGAAATGGTACAAATGTTAATTTGTTTCTGTTGTTAACAATGTGAACACAAACATAGTTCTAATAGTTTATGGATAAAAATTTAATGATTTTTGTAAGTGGGATTTTTCGAGTAGGCGTGGTTGAATTTCTTTGGGAGAGAAGAAGATAGTGAGAATGAATCGACCCTCTTTGGGTCGATGATACTCTGATGATTAAGTTAGTAAGCTTAACCATGATGAAGCGAATAGAAATTCTTGTGCATTAGCTCAAGTGAACGTACCATGCGCCTTATAGGCTTGGTGTATTTATAGTATTTTAGAATGCCATACTCCCTACGGGAATAGTAATCAGTCTCCTCCTATGAGTCCCACTTCTTGGTGTGGTTTATCATGTATTTGGACTTATCTTTTACTTGTCCTAGTCCATTCAAGAAAGGGATTTGTATTTTTCAGACCCTTCATTCCTTATGGCTTTAGGATTAGATTATTTGGGCCAGCCTTCTTGGGGCTGGCATAGCTCGGCGTGGGCTTGGATCACTTAGGTCGGCTTTTTTGCTGACTCATTTGGGCTAATGCTGTTGTATTTTGGGCTTACTTGGTGTTGGGCCCACAATTGCCCACAGCCCTTGGCCCTATCTTAATTAAGTAAGGGGTTAAGGCTAAGGTTAACCTTTATAACCAATCACCTGATCTTTTACTGCTTCGTGAACTGGTGCAATCTTTGGCGCTTCGGCTTTGAAGGGTTGCGACACACCATTTGCTGAGGTGACGGTTAATCAGTTGTCTTGATTGCTACTGTTTCTTTACCTTAGAAGCGGTGGCATTGAATGATATAAAAGGAAAGTGCTTCACTTACTCCCTTTCTTTCCTCATCTTTTGTTGTTCTCACTTTTGTGCATACTATCCTTTATTGCCTTTGCTTTTTGCTTGTCATAAGAGAGAAAGAGTGATTTTGCCCCTTACTACTATAAGTATCTCTACCCTTGTGTTCCCTTTTCTTTTGACCCTTTTTTCGTAAAGTCGTCCCCTGATGGTGGCTCATCTTAGGAAACTCGTTAGTAGTCTAGAGACCATTACTACCTTTATTGATAGATATATGATTGTCAATCAGATTGGCATCAAACTTGTCGCGCCCAGATTTTTCGCACTCGAGGAATACTCACACAAGCGAGAAAAATGTTGTACTCTCTTGTTAGAACTCACCCTCCTAGAAGAATGAGTGCGACTAGGTTTGAATTGAAAAATTGGTTTGAATAAAGGGCTTTTGAAAAAGATCCGGAGTCGCCACCTAACTTGATTAAGGTGAGTTAGGTCACCTAAAAACTAAGCATAATCCGAAAACTACACTTAGGGTTTTTGAAAAACAATTTTGAAAATATCTCCTCAAGAGAGGGTTTTTAAGAAAACAGGTTGTTTGGCAGCCTTTGGAAAACATTTAGCCCTTTTTTAGAAAAATAACTCCTTTTTGGTATTTGAAAATAGTGATTCTAGGTTCGGAGGTTGGTTACGTGTAGGGAAGTCGCACTAAGCTATCACCCTACCCCGCCCTTTCGGTACCTACATGTCAATCTACCCTAGATTTACCTATGAGAGTCTTTAACTAACTCATGTTCAATCCTATTTCACTTTAGAAAAACAATGTTTGAAAAATATGATGCATGATATGCAAGTGCAATAGAAAAGAATTGAAAAATAAATTTAAAAAGAGATTGATTTGATTTGAAAATAGATTTGAAGAGATGGAATTGAAATTGGAAAGTTTGAAAATTTGGAAATAGAAATTTGAAATTGGAAGTTTGAAAGTAGATTGGAATTTGAGATTTGAAAAGATTTTGAAAACCACACCCATGAGGGTGGAATTGAAAGTTTGAAAAATGTTGTGACCGCACCTATGAAGGTTGCCTACGTATCCCTTTGGGGGAATCAGGTCAGTCGTAGTTCAGATCGGAGTCCGATTGAAAATAAAAGGTTTGATTTGAAAAGAGATTGAATTGAAAATTGAATTTGACTTGAAATTAGAAGAGGAGATTAAAAATTGAAATTGAGAAGATTGGACTTTGATTTGAAGAGATAGGTTTTGGAAAGACTTGGTTTTGGAAAGATGGAGGTTTAGGAAACCTAGACCTAGGAAAAGGTAGGAGACCTAGGAAGGACTTGAGAATTTAAAAAAAATTGGATTTAGGAAAAGTTTGAATTAGGAAAGGCCCGATTTAGGAAAGTTTTAAACTTGGAAAGTTTCATTTTTGAAGAGTTCCGAGTTGTGAATTAGGAAAGTTTTCAAATTAGGAGAGTTTCGAAATTAAGAAAGTTTGGAAATTAGGAAAGTTTTGAATTAAGAAAGTTTCGAATTTAGAAATGTTTGAAAAGGGAAGTTTTGATTTTGGAAAGTTTTGAAAACAAGGAAGTTCTGAAAATAAGAAAGTTTCGTTTTGGGGAAGGTTTGACAAAGGAAAGTTTTCAATTTAGGAAATGTTTAAATTAAGAAAGTTTCAACTTAAGAAAGTCTTAAATTAGGAAAGTTTTGAGTTTAGAAAAATTTTAGATTTGGAAAGATGTTGAAGTTTTGGAAAGTTTAAAGTTTAGAAAGATTTGGGTTTAGAAAGATTTCACTTAAGACAGTTTTGAATTTAGGATGCTTAAAATTTTAGAAAGATTCGAAATTTAGAAAATTTAGGATTTAGAAAGTTCTAGAGTTTAAATTTTAGAAAGTCTTGAAATTAGGAAAGGCTTGAGTTTAGGAAAGATTTGAAAACTTAGGTTTAAGAAGTTAAAATTTAAAAGGAGGGTGGAATTAGGAAAGGGTTGAATTAGGAAAGATTTTTATGTTCAAGTTTTTGGAAACTTAGGGTTTAAGAAAGTGGAAGTTTATGAAGGATTTGAATCAAGAAAAAAAAGTCGGATTAGGAAAGGATTGGATTTTGTTTCTAAAAGGGAAGGTTTGATGTCGTTTCCAAAAACGGAGGATAGGATCTAGTTTCCTAAACGGGGAGATTGGATTTAGTTTCTTAAAGGGAAGATAGGATTTGGTAAGGATTTGGAAAGGAGATTCTAAAAACCCTAGGTTTGGAAAATTATAGTTTTGATGTAGAAAAGAGGTTTTGGAAACGTGTATAGTTTTGGGTGTGAAAACAAGAGATTTTGGAAACCTAGGTTTGGGGCAAAGTTTGAAAATCATGTTTTTGGAAAGAAAATTAGGGCTTCCTAATTGTGGGCTCTAAGGCTTGACTTGGGCTCTAAGGAAAAGGGATTTTTAGAAAGTGCGTTTTTGGAAACGAAGATTTTCTAGAAGGGAATCCTAGGGAGGAACTTTTGGAAAGTGAATTTGAAGAGGGAGTTTTTGGAAAAAGATTTTAAAGAGAAGGAGTTTTGGAAAGTGCATTTTTAGAAACGTAGATTTTGGAAAGAAGATCCTAGAGGAGAGTTTCTAGAAGAAAAATTTTGGGAAGAGAGTTTTTGGAAAGAGTTGTGGGGAACGTTTTTAGAAAGTGAATTTTGAAGAAAAGATTTTGGAGAGGAGTTGAAAAAGAGAGTTTTGAAAAACAGATTTTGGGAAGGAGTTTTTGAAAAAAATTTTGAAGAGGAGAGTTTTAGGAAAGTATGTTGAAAAAGAAATTTTTACGAAGAGATCTTTGAAGAGAGAGTTTTTTGGAAAGTATGAAAATGCCTCACTTTCCTAAAGCAATTCTAACCATAGGGGGGCTAGAACCACTTTAGGAAAGCGGTTTTGAAAAACAATAAGATTTGAAAATATAGACCAAAAAGGTCACTTTTAATATAACACTTTCCTAAAGCAACCCTAGCCATGGAAAGGCTAGAATCACCCTAGAATCATGGTTTTGAAAACATGTTTTTGGAAAAGAGATTTTGATCCAATTTTGAAAATAAGTTTGAAAACGATTTGAAAAACAACTTTGAAAACGGTTTTTGGAAAATGCAAGACTATGATATGCACAATGCAATTTGGGGTCGTGAACATACAAGATTAAGGCTTTACCACATAATCAAGGGGGTCGGACCCACGTGATCTTTGGTTAGACTAGAAGAAAGCCCCCGACACGGTGACTCTCCAATAGCCCAATCCCACACATGGACCGGGAATCCCCTTGTTTCAAGCATGCAAAGAAAGGGGGGGAAAGAGATGGGGGATTAAAATAGAGAAAACCCAAGTGGGTTAAGAGAGAGAAGAGAGAGGGGGGAAGTGCGAAAATTTAAATAGGGAGCCTACCGTATATCTTCTTTATTTTGCGCGCCGTGCAGTCTTCGGTCTTCGATCTTGATCTTCGTCTTTCGTCTTCAAGAGTTGTCTTCAAGCTTCGGGTTGCAGCTCCTCAAGTCTTCAAAAGATGGTTGAAGGCTAGTGTATGAGTGTATGGGGGTGTGTATGAGTGTATAAGAGGCTAGGGTTTGTGTATGGTGGCTAGGGTTTGGAGAACCTAAGGAAACTAGGGTTTTTGGAGGTACTCGAGCTCTGTATATCGAAATATAGGATTCTTAGGTTAAGTTTGCAGACTCCTTTCACGTTGAATGAGGCTCTGTATTTATAGAGGGAGGACAAACCTGGCGCCTGTTGCAGTGACGCTAGGGCAAACTTTACACTGGCGCCACTCCTAGTGGCGCCAGGCCATTTTCGGGCTTGGCACCACTACTAGTGGCACCAGCCAATTAGGAAAGGTTTAAGGTCGGCAAGCAACGTATCTTTGACTAGATTTGGGCGCCTGTACTAGTGACTACCATGTAATTTTTAGCCTGGCTTCACTGGGAGCGACTCCGGAAAGTCCGGGAATGATTTGAAGGAGTCGGGAATGACCCGGAAGGCCGGAAAGGAGCAGGAACACTTAAAATAGTGTCCTAGAGGTATTTGACTTGACAAGTGAGGATAGATGTGTCGAAAAGGTTGACCGGGCCCTTAGGGGCAAAACGGTCAATCGGACTAGGAAGCTGCCAGGGCGAACTCGGATTGTCCCGGGAAGAGACTTGGGATCTGGAAACATTATTTAGAATGTTCCCAGAGGTTTCCAGTTTGATTCCCAGAGCCGGCTGTAAGCACTCCATTTTTGACTACTCGGCAGTCTACACTCCGTCCAGACTTGTTTTCAAGTCATTTTGGGCATATTCCTATCGAATTCAATTCTCTAGTTTCAAATTCCATCTTTCCATCGATTCGTGGGCCTGTCAGGCCCAAATAGAGGCAAAATGACCAAAATGCCCTTAGGGGCATTGTCCTTTCTTATTCCGATTCCAATCCCTCTCTCGAGACAGTTTATTCCTCGAGACGGTCCGAGTAGCAAAACTACTCACAAAACCGTCAGAGTGGCGGAAACACTCACAAAACCGTTAGGGTGGCGGAAACACTCACAAAACCGTCAAAGTGACAGAAACACTCACAAAACCGTCAGGGTGGCGGAAACACTCACAAAACCGTCAGAGTGACGGAAACACTCACAAAACCGTCAGAGTGACGGAAACACTCACAAAACCGTTAGGGTGGCGGAAACACTCACAAAACTGTTAAAGTGGCGGAAACACTCACAAAACCGTCAGAGTGGCGGAAACACTCAAAACCCAGGCACGTCTCTTCGGAGATGGTAAGACCCCTTTCCAATCCCTCTCTCGAGACAGTTTATTCCTCGAGACGGTTCCAATCCAGGCACGTCTTTTCGGAGACGATAAGACCCCTTTCCAATCCCTCTCTCGAGACAGTTTATTCCTCGAGACGGTCCGAGTAGCAAAACTACTCATAAAACCGTTAGAGTAGCGGAAATACTTAACCGTTAGAGTAGCGGAAATACTCACAAAGCCGTTGGAGTAGCGGAAATACTCACAGAACCGTTAGAGTAGCGGAAATACTCACAGAACCGTTAGAGTAGCGGAAATACTCACAAAACCGTTAGGGTAGCGGAAATACTCAACCGTTAGAGTAGCGAAAATACTCCTAAATCATCAATCCCGTCTGAGTAGCGGAAATACTCAACCCCGTCTGAGTAGCGGAAATACTCAACCCCGTCTGAGTAGCGGAAATACTTAACCCCGTCTGAGTAGCGAAAATACTCACACCGTTAGAGTGGCGGAAACACTCAAAACCTAGGTCAACACCAGTGGCTGTTAGCCCACTTCGATGAAAAATGACCAAACTACCCGGTCAAGATGACCATTTTGTCCCTAGGCATCCGGATGCCCCGGCAACCACACCGGCTCTGGGTATCAAACCGGTAACCCTCTGAGAATACTTTTTATAGTATCCTCAATCTTCCTTTACCTTTTCGAATCATTCCGAGTCAGTTTCGGCCAACCCGGTATAAAATGACCGTTTTGCCCCTGGAGGGCCGGTCTCCTTCTTCAACCACACCGGCTCTGGGTATCAAACCGGTAATGACCCGGGAATACTTTTTATAGTGTTCTCAACCTTCCTTTACCTTTCCGGACCATTCCGAGTTAGTTCCGGCAAACCCGGTGCAAAATGACCGTTTTGCCCCTAGTGGGCCGGTCTCCTTTTCCGACCACACTGGCTCTGGGAATCAAACCGGCAACCTCTCGGAACATTCTAAATAATGTTTGCAGATCCCAAGTCTTGTTCCGGGATAGTCCGAGTCTGTCCCGGCAGTTTTCCAGTCTAGTTGACCGTTTTGCCCCTAAAGGCTCAGTCAACCTTTCCGACACATCTTATCCTCATTTTCAAGTCAAATACCTCTAGGACACTATTTCAAGTGTTCCTGCTCCTTTCCGGCCTTCCGGGTCACTCCCGGCTCCTTCAAATCATTCCCGGACTTTCCGGAGTCACTCCTAGTGAAGCCAGGCTAAAGTTTACATGGTAGTCACTAGTACAGGCGCCCAAATCTAGTCAAAGATACTTTGCTTGTCGACCTTATTTGTTTCCTAAATGGACTAGTGGCGCCAAGCCAAAAAATGGCATGGCGCCACTACTAGTGGCGCCAGTGTAAATTTTACCCTAGCGCCACTGCAACAGGCGCCAGGCTTGTCTTCCTTCTATAAATACAGAGCCTCATTCAACGTGAAAGGG
The DNA here is from genome assembly GCA_033060915.1 of Euryodendron excelsum. NCBI lineage: Eukaryota > Viridiplantae > Streptophyta > Magnoliopsida > Ericales > Pentaphylacaceae > Euryodendron > Euryodendron excelsum. The sequence continues at coordinate 27,303,162 of CM065381.1, read as the reverse complement.
GTCTGCAAACTTAACCTAGAAATCACACAATTCGATACACAGAGCTCGAGCACCTCCAAAAACCCTAGCCTCCCTAGGTTTTTCAAACCCTAGCCACTATACACAAACCCTAGCCTCCTATACACTCATACACACCCCTATACACTCATACACTAGCCTTCAACCACTCTCTCAAGACTTGAAGAGCAGCCATTCAAAGCTTGAAGACAATCCTTGAAGACTGAGGGTGAAGATCAAGACCGAAGACCGAAGACCGAAGACTGCACGGCGCGCAAAATAAACAAGAAACAAGGTAGGCTTTCTCTTTAATTTTCTGCACTTCCCCCTTCTCTCTTTTCTCTCCAACCCACTTGGGTTTTCTCTATTTTAATCCCCTATCTCTTTCCCCCCTTTCTTTGCATGCTTGAAACAAGGGGATTCCCAGTCCATGTGTAGGATTGGCCTATGGGAGAGTCACCGTGTCGGGGGCTTTCTTCTAGTCTAACCAGAGACCACGTGGGTCTGGCCCCTTTGATTATGTGGTGAAGCCTTAACCTTGTATGTTCACGACCCCAAATTGCATTGTGCATATCATAGTCTTGCATCTTCCAAAATTCGTTTTCAAAAAGTTATTTTCAAAAATTGTTTTCAAACTTGTTTTCAAAATTGCATCAAAATCTCTTTTTCAAAAACATGTTTTCAAAATCACAATCCTAGGGTGATTCTAGCCTTTCCATGGCTAGGGTTGCTTTAGGAAAGTGTTACATTAAAAGTGACCTTTTGGTCTATATTTTCAAGTCTTGTTGTTTTCAAAACTGTTTTCCTAAAGTGGTTCTAGCCTTCTTATGGCTAGAATCGCTTTAGGAAAGTGAGATGTTTTTATCCCTTCCAAAAAGCTCTCTTTTCAAAAATCTCTTCCTAAAAATCTCTTTTTCAATATACTTTCCTAAAACTCTCCTCTCCAAAAATTGTTTTCAAAAACTCCCTTCCAAAATCTATTTTTCAAAACTCCTTTTTTCAACTCCTTTCCCCAAAATCCACTCTCTAAAAACGCTCCCCAAAAATCTTTCCAAAAACTCTCTTTTTCAAAATCTCCCTTCTAGAAATTCCCCCCTAGGATCTTCCTTCCAAAATCTACGTTTCCAAAAACACACTTTCCAAAACTCCTTCTCTTTAAAATCTTTTTCCAAAAACTCTCTTTCCAAATTCACTTTCCAAAAACTCCTCCCTAGAATTTCCTTCCAAAAACTCGTTTCCAAAAGCGTATTTTCCAAAAATCTCTTTCCTTAGAGTCCAAGTCAAGCCCTAGAGCTAACCATTAGGAAACCCTAGTTTTCTTTCCAAAAATATGATTTTCAAACTTTGCCCCAAACCTAGGTTTCCAAAATCTTTTGTTTTCTATATCAAAACTATACATGTTTTCAAAACCTATTTTTTACGTCGACACTATAGTTTTTCAAAACTAGGGTTTCTAGAATCTCCCTTTCCAAATCCTTGCCAAATCCTATCTTCCCTTTAGGAAACTGAATCAAATCTCCCCGTTTAGGAAACTAGATCCTATCCTCCGTTTTGGAAACAAAATCCAACCTTTCTCTTTTAGAAACCAAATCCAATCCCCTCCTAATCCAAGCCTTTCCTAATTCAATTCCTTCCTAAACCATAAGTTTCCTAAACCTAAACTTTAAACCTATCCTTAAGCTTCAAAATCCAACTCTTTCCTAATTCAAATCCTTCCTAAACTTTCACTTTCCTAAACCTTAAGTTTCCAAAAACTTGAACATAAAAATCTTTCTTAATTCAATCCTTTCCTAATCCTACCCCTTTTCCAAATTTCAACTTTCCAAATCTAATTTTTCAAACCTTTTCTAAACTCAAACCTTTCCTAATCTCAAGATTTTCTAAAACCCTAAGTTTCAAATCTTTTCAAATTCAAAACTTCCTAAATTCAAAACTTTCTTAAGTTCAAATCTTTCTAAACCTAAAAACTTTCTAAATTCTAAACTTTCTTAAACTTCAAATCTTTCCAAATCTAAGACTTTTCTAAACTCAAAACGTCTTTCTTAATTCAAACATTTCCTAAATTGAAAACTTTCCTTTTTCGAACCTTTCCAAATTCTAAACTCTCCAATTTTTCAAAACTTCCCTATTTCAAAACTTTCCTAATTTGGGAACTTTCCTAACTTGAAAACCTTTCCTATTTCAAAACTTTCTAAATTCAAAGCTTTCCTAAGTTCAAAACTTTCCAATTTCCAAACTTTCCTAATTTCAAAACTTTCCAAAATCAAAACTTCCCTTTTTCAAACATTTCTAAATTCGAAACTCTCCTAATTTGAAAACTTTCCTAATTCAAAACTTTCCTAAGTTGAAACTTTCTTAAATCTAAAACTTTCCAAAAATAACACTTTCCTAATTCGAAACTTTCCTAATCCAAATCTTTCCTAAATTTCAAGTTTTCAAATCTTTCCAAATCTTCCAAATCTAACATTCAAATCCAATCTTTCTTAAACCCTCAAGTCTTTCCTAGGTCTCCTACCTTTCCTAAGTCTACGTTTTCCAAACCTCCATTTTTTCACAACCAAGTCTTTCCAAAATCAATCTTTTCAAATCCAAGTCTAACCCTTTCAATTCCAATTTCCAATCTCCTCTTCTAGTTTCAAATCACATTCAATTTCCAATTCAAATTCCTTCTTCAATCCACTCTTCTATTTTCAATCGGACTCCGGTCCGAACTACGACTGACCTGATTCCCCCAAAGGGATACGTAGGCAACCTTCATAGGTGCGGTCACAACACTTTTCAAACTTTCAATTCCACCCTCATGGGTGCGGTTTCCAAAATCTTTTCGAATCTCAAATTCCAATCTACTTTCAAAATTCCAATTTCAAAATTTCTATTTCAAATTCCTATTTCCAAGTTTTCAAACTTTCCAATTTCAATTCTATCTCTTCAAATTTCTTTTCAAATCTATTTTTCAATTCTCTTCTATTGCACTTGCATATCATGCATCATGTTAGTTTTCAAATATTGTTTTTCTAAAGTGGATAGGATTGGCCAATAGTTAGTTAAAGACTCTCATAGGTGAATCTAGGGTAGATTGACATGTAGGTACCGAAAGGGCGGGGTAGGGTGATAGCTTAGTGCGTCTTCCCTACACGTAACCAACCTCCGAACCTAGGATCACTGATTTCAAAGACCAAAAAGGAGTTACTTTTCTAAAAAGGGCTAAATGGTTTCCAAAGGTTGCCAAACAACCCGTTTTTCCTAAAAACCCTCTCTCAAGGAGATGTTTTCAAATTGTTTTTTCAAAAACCCTAAGTGTAGTCTTCGGATTATTCTTAGTTTTTTAGGTGACCTAACTCACCTTAATCAAGTTAGGTGGCGACTCCGAATCTTTTTCAAAAGCCCTTTATTCAAACCATATTTTGAATTCAAACCTAGTCGCACTCATTCTTCTAGGAGGGTGAGTTCTAACGAGAGAGTACAGCATTTTTCCCGCTTGGGTGAGTATTCCTTGAGTGCGAAAAATCTAGGCGCGACACCGGCGTGGTCGGAAAAGGAGACCGGCCCACTAGGGACAAAACAGTCATTTTGTACCGGGTTTGCCGGAACTGACTCGGAATGGTCCGGAAAGGTAAGGGGAGGTTGAGAACACTATAAAAAGTATTCTCGGGTTATTACCGGTTTGATACCCAGAGCCGGTGTGGTCGAAGAAGGAGACCAACCTTCCAGGGGCAAAATGGTCATTTTGTCCCGGGATGGACGGAACTAACTCGGAATGATCCGGAAAGGTAAAAAAAGATTAAGAATACTTTAAAAAGTAGTCTCAGGAGGTTACCGGTTTGATACCCAGAGCCGGTGTGGTTCCCGGGGCATTCGGATGCCTAGGGGCAAAATGGTCATCTTGACCAGAAAGTCTCGGAAAAGGTCCTAAGGGCAGTCTGGTCATTTTTCACCGAAGTGAGCTAACAGACACGGGTGTTGACCTGGGTTTTGAGTGTTTCCGCCACTCTAACGGCGGTCACTATGACATAGGGATTTGTTGCCAATTCCCTATATCGACCTATTTATGAGTATTTTCGCTACTCTAACGGTTTTGCGAGTATTTCCGCTACTCTAACGGTTTTTTGAGTATTTTCGCTACTCTAACGGTTTTGTGAGTAGTTTTGGTACTCGGACCGTCTCGAGGAATAAACTGTCTCGAGAGTGGGACTGGAAGGGGTCTTACCGTCTCTGAAGAGACGTGCTTGGATTGGAACCGTCTCGAGGAATAAACTGTCTCGAGAGTGGGATTGGAAAGGGGTCTTATCGTCTCCAAAGAGACGTGCCTGGATTGGAACTGTCTCGAGAGTGGAATTGGAAAGGGGTCTTACCGTCTCCAAAGAGACGTGCCTAGATTGGAACCGTCTCGAGGAATAAACTGTCTCGAGAGTGGGTTTCGAAAGGGGTCTTACCGTCTCCAAAGAGACGTGCCTGGATTGTGAGTGTTTCCGCCACTCTAACGGTTTTGTGAGTAGTTTTGCTACTCGGACCATCTCGAGGAATAAACTGTCTCGAGAGAAGGATTGGAATTGGAATAAGAAAGAACAATGCCCCTAAGGGCATTTTGGTCATTTTACCTCTATTTGGGCCTGACAAGCCCGCGAAGCGAAGGAAAGACGGAATTTGGACCTAGAGAATTGGTTTCGATTGGGATATGTCCACAATGACTTGAAAACAAGTCTGGACGGAGTGTAGACTGCCGAGCGATCAAAAATGGGGTGCTTACAAAATTGGTATATAAAGACAACCATTAAATGGAGGAAACCGTGAGGCAGATGCCCTTTTCCTCTGATTGCCATTATAGAGGGTGGGGTTAAGTTTCCTTTACTCCCCTTTTTGCTGAAATTTCATCAACATCAAAACATATCACCATCTCAGGCATGCCCAAATAGCTATAGGATTGTTATGGGTACCTTTGAGCTAAACCGTATCCTAGGTGTTAATTTGGGGATCGCCAAACTCGACTACTATTACACACTATGTAAGGTTAGCAGTGATAGTTGGAAAGTGTACCTTAGCGCGACAGATAGGAGTAGGGAGATAGTTAAATGTCTTCCTTCTTCGGGGAAAGGGGTCGATGATGTCATAATTTGGGTCTCGGGACCCTAGGAGTCTCGTGCCACCCCTAAAGCTCAGATGCCATCATTTCAATGCTGTAGAACCCCAAGAGAATTAGATTTGATACCGGCTTTCCCGTTTTATGTTTCTTTACTTTGTTTGGTTCTGACTTGACTTGTTTTTGGCTTTTTTTTAGAATTCGGCAAGAAAGCTAATAAGAGGATGATGTGGGGAGTCAACCTTGCAGACTTGAAAAAGGTGTTAGACTACAAGGGCGAAGGTCGGCTTTATGATATTATAAGGGCACCACACATCCTACTCAATTACCCCCATACGGGTATCTTCATTTACTGTAGTAGCGGGAGTTCTAGCTAGGGAGGTTGCTAAGCTTGATGAAGTTGGTGCTGTTGGGAATTTTGAAGACATCCTGTTAAGATCACCATCGAAAGTGTCAAGATAGGCTAGTGAGTGACTGTCACAGCTTTGCTTGGGAATGATCTTACCGATCTCCCCATTGTTCAAGCCTACTACATATCTTTTAGGTCAGCATTAATACCAAGGGTTGTGAGTGATCGCCGAGTAGAGTTTGAGGAGAGTCACCATTTTCTTGCCTCAAATTCAAGCTCCTTAGACGACATGAATCTGAAGGACATATGCTTGGTTTTAATAATTTATTTCTAGATTTTATAAGGCCTTCATTGGCTAACCTGCCCAACTCGGCTCTAACTTGAACAGGATCAAAATTTTATCCTTTGTTTTTTAGGCTTTCATTGGCCTACCTACCTAACTTGGACAGGACCAAGATTTTACTCTTGGTTTTTAAGGCATTTATTAGCCGACCTGCCTGACTTGGACATGACCAAGAGTTTACCCTTGGTTTTTTTTTTTTCAAGCTCTTTAATCTTTACCTCAAACACCAAAGTTCTATTGATACCTCGTTTATGCGAGTAGAGGAAAACATCTCTATTAATTTCTCAGTGATAGAATCTCTTTAAGTTATTCTCATACCAAGGTCAGGTAGGTGATGCCTATCTTCGACAGTCTCTAGTCAGTATGCCCCCATGCCAACTTGGGATACGACTCTGTAGGGACCTTTCTAGTTAAGGCCAAGCTTTCTATTTACTAGGTTTTTTTTATTACCCCTAGTACCTTTCTTAGTACTAGGTCTCCAAGTACAAATGCTCTTGGTTGAACCCTTTTATTATAGGATCAGCTTGGCTGCTTATAATAATCGGTTAGCTTGATTAAAGCCATCTTTCTCTTTTCCTCAACGAGGTCTAGATCTCTGGCCATTGTCTGATCATTAAACTCGATATTGAATATTGCCGATCTAATTATTGGGAGTCTAACCTTCAAAGGTATAACTGCTTCTACCCCACATGGCATAGAAAAGGGAGTTTCACTAGTAGACCTTCTTGGAGTAGTTCTATAAGACTAGAGGACATTAGGGAGTTCTTCAACCCATCTACCTTTAGCTTTTTTAAGCTGCTTCTTGATTCCATTAAGCATGGTTTTGTTTGATATTTCAACTTGTCTGTTGCACTATGAATAGGCAGGTGTCAAATAGTAGTTTCTGATCTTAAGCTCATCGTAGAATCCTCGAAACATATTTCCGTCAAACTGAGGGCCATTATCTGATATCAACGCACGTGGGATGCCAAACCTAGTTATTACATTTCTCCACACGCACCTCTTCACATCTACTTCTCTAATTATTATTAGGGGCTCAGCTTCTACCCACTTGGTGAAGTAATCAGTTGCAACAATGAGGAACCTTTTATTTCCCAGAGCTCCGGGCAGTGGTCCCACTATGTCCAACCCTTATTGAGCAAAGGGCTATGAGCTAGTGATAGTATTAAGGTCCTCAGTAGGCTAGTGGATTAATGGTTAGAATTTATAATATTTCTCACATCTTAACACATATAGGGCTGCATCCTTCTGCATATAGAGCCACCAGCAGCCCTGTAAGATAGCTTGGTGAGCAAGCGACCTTCTGCGAACATGGCTTCCACAGATCCCTCCATGAAATTTGAACAAAATGTCCTGCATTTTATGCAGATGAATACAATGTAGGTAGGGGCCTGTGAAAGACTTTCTATATAACTTCTTGTTGGGTGATAACTAGTATTTCAAAGACTTATGTTTTACTTTTCTAGCTTCAATTTTGTCCTCTGGCAATTCATCTTGGTCAAGGTAGGTAATGATTGGGTCCATCCAAGATGGTCCAAGTTCTTCTATGGCCAATAGTTGTTCCTCTTCTTGAAAGATGCTCGAGCTCGCCTGTGTCTCAACATGGATTATTCTCTTTGATCCAGACTTTAAAGCTACAGTGAGTGTTGTCAAGACATTAGTATGGGTGTTGTTATTACAACTGATCTGATGCAATTTGTACTTACTAAACTTTTTCAGTAATTCTTGAGCCTTTTCTAAATATTATACCATCCTGTCATTTTTTGCCCCATACTCTCCCATGACCTGGTTCACAACCAACTATGAGTCTGAGTAGATCTTTAATGTGCCAATATTGAGCTCTATAGCCCGGCATAGTCTAGCGAGCGAAGCCTTATATTCTAACTCGTTGTTTGAGGTGGTGAACTCTAGTTTAATGGCCTGCTCTATAGTCATGCCTTCTGGTGTGAGTAGCACTATGCCTAATCCTACCCCCTGTCGTTGAATGCTCTATCCACGAATAGCTTCCAATGATCAGCAGTGTTTGAGCTTTCCTCAATAGGATTGTTTTTTAGTAACTTGGCAATAACTATTGGGTTTGTTTTTTTTATAACAATTCAATGAAGAATTCAGTAATAAAATTAGCTAGTACCTAACCTTTTATTACCGATCTTGGTTTATATTTGATATCAAATTCTCCAAGGTCCACTACCATTTTGCTATTCTTCCAAAGAAATCTGCTCTATGTAGGAGTGGTTTTAGTTGGTGATCCGTGAGGACATTGATGGTGTGCGCTCTGAAGTAGTGTACCAACTTACGTGATGCCGTTACTAATATGAGAGCCAACTTTTCTAGGGGTAGATATCTTGTTTCTGCCCCTAAGAGAGTCTTATTGACATAGTAGACTGGCCTTTATTGTCTGTCTTGCTGCCAAAATAGTATGGCGCTTACGGCATGTTTTGAAATAGTCATGTACAAGTATAGCTCCTTATGTTCAACTGGAGTTGAGAGGAGTGATGGTTGGGCCAAATAATTCTTCAGATCGGCTAATGCTTGATCACAATCCAGTCCCCAATTGAACCGTTCTTATTTTTTTAGAAGTTGGAAGAATGGTCGGCACTTGTTTAAAGATCTGCTGATGAATCGGTTAAGTGCTGCTGCCATCCCAGTCAACTTCTGAACTTCTTTGATATTTTTCGGGGCTTGGATGTTCTAGATTGCACTGATTTGTTGTGAATCTGCTTCAATACCTCTGTGCATAACCAAGAATCCCAGAAACATTCCTGAACTTCCCCGAATACACATTTAGAGGCATTAAGCCTTATCTTGTATTTCTTGAGGATGTTAAAGACTTTTTTCAAGTTGTCAAGGTGGAGCCTATTAATCTTGCTTTTTACCACCATGTCATCAATATAGACTTTTGTTGTACCACCAATAGACTGCTTGAACATCTTTGTGACTAATCTTTGATAGGTTGCACCCGCATTCTTTAATCCAAACAGCATGACTCTGTAGCAAAAAACTCCTCTTAGAGTGATAAGGCAGTCTTTTCTTAGTCATCCTCATGGAGTGATATCTGGTGGTACCCATGATAAGCATCCAGAAAACTCATTCTCTCATACCCAGCTGTTGCATCCACAAGTTGATCTATCTTTGGTAGAAGGAAAGGGTCCTTGGGCCATGCCTTGTTTAAGTCAGTGAAATCCATGCATACTCTCCACTTACCATTATTCTTTTTAACCATAGTTAGCGTGCCCCCGCTTTAAGGAGTCTTTCTACTTCTTCAATCACTATGTCCACATATTGCGTAACTGCCCTTCTTCCTTTCTAAACCACAAGTCAGCTTTATGGATCAACATTGAGTCTGTGGTAAGCAATTTTTAGATCAATTCCAGCCATCTCATAAGGGGTCCAAGCAAAGATCTCGATGCACTGTGTCAATAGTTCAATCAATTAATTTTTTTCGACTTTGGACAGGGTGAGGTGAATTACAAAATATTTTTCCTTATCATGCCTATCTATTTCTACTTTCTTAAGGTCTTCCACAGCCTTCTTTCAGGTGTCTACCCAACGTCATCTAAAGTGGGCATCTTTTCATAGAGCTCCATTATCTGTACCTTGCCCGCTTTTACTTTGGTAGCATAAGCTGTTAGGAAACATTACTTGGCTGTCACTTGATCTCCCCAAATCTCTTTGATTCCTCCAAGGGTCAGGAAGCAAATCAATTGGTGATAGGTGGATGGTATGGCCTTCATAAGGTGCAACCATGTCCGACCTATAATTGCATTGTGGGAGGAAGGCACGTTAACTACTAAGAACTCCATTTGTTGTGTGATTCCACCTATTGTCATTGGGATTATTACCTTTCCTAGCAGCCAAATTGGGTCTGAACTGAAGCCAATCAAGGGGTTAATGGAGCGTTGTAGGTCAGAACTCTTTAAGTCTAACTTCTTAAAGAGGTTATAGTACATAACCTCAGATAAACTCCCCTGATTGATTAGAATTCTTCTGACATCACATTCTCCCAGTCGTAGAATTACTACCAGCACATCATTATGGGGCGTTTGAACTCCTACCAGGTCATCGTTAGTGAAGGTTATTACCTCAGCACCACTACGGATCTTGACTTTCTTGGCTGGAGGCTCAATCTACATTACCTGCCTCAAGTGCGCTGCTTTCTGAATTTCTGCCCGTACTTGTTAAGGTTTACCTCTACCGACCTTGTAGATCTATGTAAAACTACAATTATGAAGGGTGGCTCTATCAAGGCTTCCTTTGGTTGGGCATCATCCTACTTGTTTTGTTCTGCTTCCTTTTTTGGTCTTTTCCTGGTCGATATACTGCTCTAAGTGGCCAGCTTTTGCTAGTTCTTCTAGGTGATTCTTAAGGTGTCTACATTGCTCCATTTAGTGCATTTTCTCTTTATAGTAGGAGCAAAATTTTATCTGATCTCGAGCTGTGGGGTCTTTCGCCAATTTCGGTGGCCACTTGAAAAATGGCTTATCCAAAATTTGGGGCAGGCTTTTATAGATCGGGTCTTTGAAGAATGTGTTGAACCCACCATTCATTTTTCTGCCCCTATTATTGTTTTCTTCATCCCAGGCTTCTTGCTTTCCCTAGCATCTTTTGTTTCTGCTTTTATGCCGATCTTCTCTTGGATCGGCTTTGCAACTTCTTCCTTAAATTTGGTATACTGCTCAATTCTAAGTATTAAATCCTATACTCAGTCACCGGTTTCTTCATGAGGGATTGCCTTAATCGATGCTCTTTGGGTAGGCTAATCTTAAATTGTGCAACAGTCAATTACTCGCTGCATTCCTTAATCTCAATGTATGCCTACCAATAACGTCTCACGTATGCACGTAACCCCTCTTTAGCTTTCTTTTGTAAAGTCAACAAGTAGTCCACCTCCTTCGACAGTTTGTTGTTTGCAATGAAACAAGGGGTGAATAGTTCGACGAGTTATCTCTAACCTACTATTGATGTAGACGGCAACTTGTCAAACCATTGTAAGGCTACTTCTCCAAGGCTAGATGGGAAAACTCAGCACATTAGGGATTCATACCCACTCCACAATACCATCAGATGCTTGTAGTGTCGAACATGACTGACGAGATCTGACTTCCCATCATATGGTGTGAACTTTAGAGGAGTAAACTTTCTTGGAGGTCAGTGAGACTCTATTTCTTCCATGAAGGGTGTGGAGGCGACCTGGTCGAGAGCTCTTTTGGTTATATCATAGATTGTTCGTCCCTTACAATGTTTGTCCCTGTTGTCCAATCGGTCATCCAACCAACAATCCTAGTCTTGCTACTCTGGTTCGGCTCTTGCTGGAGTTCTTATGGGTGTAGTCTGCCTCCATAGGCACTGTTGATCATCTTTCTTGTCAATAAAGCACTCAATGCTAGAGACATGGCTCCCAACCAGATTTGTGTGAGGGGTACTCGTGCTTCTGGTGTTAGTCCTCCTCTTCCATGCCAATTTGGTGATCTGTCGGGAACTCGTCCATCTCTTCTAGCTATTGCCTCCCTTATGGCTTCGACTTGAGATTGAAGATAAGCAATCTTATCATCTCGTGTCGAAGATAAGCAATCTAATCATATTTAGAAGGTCAGGGCGTACTATTCCTTGGTAGACATCCACTGTATGGTGAGGGGTTCAGGTCCCTATGGTAGTTCCTTCGATTGTTGTGATTTGGAACTTGTATCTTTGATCTTGTCGGCCCCCCAGCCTTTGTGCCAAACTTTGGTAGTGATCAGATCGATAGGTTGCATCATAGCTGGGAGCAGGCTACTCCCAGCTCCCTATCGGTGGGCTAAACTCCTTCTCTAATAAAGCTGGTACTCATTGTTACTTAGACCTTCCCACAGACGGCGCCAATTATAAGTGGGATTTTTCAGGAAGGCTTGGTTGACTTCGCGAACCAAATTGATAAGCACCAGCAATCTGTAAGAGAAGAAGACAGTGAGAATGTGTCGGCCCTATTTAGGCCGATGACACTCCGATGATTAAGTTAGCAAGTTTAACCACGATGAAGCGAATAGAAATTCTTGTACATTAGCTCAAATGAACATACCTTGCACCTTAGAGGTTTGGTATATTTATAGTATTTTGGAATGCCATACTCTCCATGGGAATAGTAATCAGTCTCCTCCTAGAAGTCCCACTTCTTGGGGCAGTTTATCATGTATTTGGACTTATCTTTTTGTAAAAATTGGGTTACGGGTGTGACACTTTTACTTGCCCTAATCTATTCAAGAAAGAGATTTGTATTTTCCAAACCCTTCATTCCTTATGGCTTTAGGATTATATTATCTGGGTCAGCCTTCTTGGTGCTAGCATAGGTTGGCATAGGCCTGGACCACCTAGGTCAACTTCTTTGCTTACTCCTTTGGGTTGATGCTATTGTATTTTGGGCTTGCTTGGTGTTGGGCCCATAATTTTTAGTTTAGAGGGTAAAATAAAACTAAATAATAGTTGGGAGAGTCAAATTATAATTAATGATCAAAGTGTCTCATGGTCTCACCTATTTTGAAAGGGTGAACCGCATTGATTTATTTTCAAAAGTTAAATGACTTAAATTGAAGAAATTAAAGTTGAGAGATTGGAAAGACAAAATAATAGTTTATCCCTAATTTTCTAAGTTGAGCAACAATAGGATTTGATGTCCAATGTTGAGCATCTACTCTGGCGGCTTTCAAGGGTCGAGAAAAGACAACATACAGTTCTAGGATTAAAATTATACTATTAAATTCAGTCAATGCAGGCTTCATTCGATTGAAAGAATGTATTTTGGGTTAATATTTTTACAGTTTAAAATGTCAAGTCACCCAATTTGACTAGTTGTATTTTCATATGAGCCCTTGCTGAGAAACAAATTAAAAATTCAACAATCATACTAGTTACAACGCCCAACAAGCACATCAAGCACAAGATAATGACGGGCTTCTAATAGCAGCTCTTGTACAAAACTTTACACGTGTTTATTCTCCCGTTATGGTGGAAGCATCTGTGATGTTGAAATTAGGCTGCATCCCATTGTGCTTGAAAGCGATTCAACCCAGATGGTTTCATCGACAAATGCTAGACCCCTAAAGCAAAATATAGTTGGTACGATTGATGAATGTCATTTCCAAACCAACTATGCTAACATACTCGACCAAATCAAGGACTCCACACTTACCATAAACAAGAATGTTCAATTTGACTTTAGACATATATGAAACATTCTTCAGAAGAAAACCCTACTGTTGTCAGGTCTGGACAAACCGTGCCTTATTCGAAGCTCGGGGCAGTTTACTCAATGATATAGGTCACTCCGAAAATAGCTGCACGCATAGGTAATTCATGCATTATTCGAGACTTGGGTTATTTTTTATCAACAAAAAATAAGGATTAATTATAAGTACATTTCTTGAATTATGACTTAGTATCATTATATCACTTAAATTTTAAAGTGTAACAAATTGATCTCTTGAAATATTAATTTGTATCAATCAATCCCTTTTGTTAGTAATATATTAGCAATTAATTAAGAAAGTAGACAAAAAATTATCATGTAACTTACACATATTTATAAAAGTTTGTTTTATACTTAAATTATATTCTTTATTTGTAATAATTGTCTAATGATTAAGATACCTCTTATTTTATTACTATATTTATATGTCATTTCAAGAGATATTTTACTCATTCGACAATTATTATGATAAAATAATATCAATTTAGGTTTAAAACTATGCTTTTGTTAACATGTATAAGTCAAATAAAAAAATTTATTCATTTTCTTAACGAATTAATAACAAGAGGGGTTGATTGATACAAATTGATAATTTAGAATGATAAATAAAAGCAAATAAACCACATTGGTATCAAAAACATTTTTATTTTCATCTCTTGTTTTTACCTTTGTATTTTACCAATTGAGGCAACGTTGGCTGCAATTAAGGATCCTATGTTTGGTATCATGTAATGCCACTGGGGGACCCAGCAATCCAAACATCGAACTCAATTATTTCCTCGTTTCTATGAATGCCAACATCTTGTTCATTGTAGGTTTTGACTCAGCCTCCAAATATGTGCTCGAGATATCCTAAGTCTAAGATGACTTGTGAGTAACATCATTGGAAACCCTCACGAGACATCACTCGTTTACTAGGATTAACCTAGGGGTTTAAACGCTTAATGCGTAGGTTAAATACATTCGTGACTCTTACGAAAGTAGAGATTATATTTTTGCTTTTAGTAGTTTGCTAGAGACTAGCAAAAATCTAGTTGAGAGGTGTGATTGTGCTTCAAAAGTGCGATTATAAGGCCTTAACTAGTGCTTTGTTACTGTTAGTTTATGATTTTATATGTGTTTTTAATTATGTTTTAGTACTAACTAAATTTACTATGCTTTTATGGGTTTTAAGCTTAAATGGGAGGATTTCAGATACATTTTGGACATAGGTTTTTAGAGAATGCTGCTAGAGTACAAGTTGCTAAATTTGTGATACAAGCTGTCGAAGCAAGCAGAGCTAAAACTTTGGAAGGCCATATTTCTCAAACCAAGGAGGCTATCAGGGCTCATAATATGTCGATTCCATAAAACTTTTCGAGATCTACAATTTTTGTGAAGGCACACTAGCCGTCTGGGGACCTATCCGTATGGGCAGTGGCCATGTTGATGAAACTACGAAAAATTGACTAAGTCTGGAGGGCCATCCGCAAGCCGTCCGAACACCCCACCACAGGCCATAAATCTGTTAAGGTTCGAATTAAGGTCTTTTTAAGCCCATATGAGTTCTTCTAAGTTAAGGAGAGTTAGAAAACTTTATAGAGAGTTAGGAAACCTTAGAATTATAGTAGTTTTAGGAGTATGAGTAGTTTTATTGATCTTTTCACCTTTCAAGAACTCTAATTTTTGTATTGATTCAGTTTTTTCTTCATATTCAAGATTCGATTTTCTTTCAATTATTGCAAGCTTTCAATATAATTTTCATGTGCTTTCTTATGACTTTAAGTTGCTAAATCTTTTTCTTAGCATGGATTGAAAAGGTAAGTAGATTAAATTTAGAGATTCAAAATAGTTCTTTATTTTCCATGATTTTAAGATCTTGAATCAAGATTCATTTTCTTGCCCATGAATATCTTTTAAAACAATATTCATGATCGTATCTAGCATGTATGTATAGACTGATATGCAAGCAGGGATACGTATACCTAGAATTTCTGATAAGAGTATTGATTATAATTGTTTACATATTCCTATTAGGAGTACTTTAGAAATCTACTGTTCTTGATAAGCTTCAAACATACTTTGTAGATAGGTTTATAAACTAAGACAAGTATGAATGGGACCCTGGTATGAACATTAGTAAATAATTGAATATCAACTCCAAGAGAGTAATCGAATCTTGAGTTTCTTTAATCACAGTTATCTTGGGGATCTACTTGTAGGCCTATTAACTAGATCAGTCCTGCAAAGACATTTTGCTTATTGTTATCTAATCAAGCTTTCTTAGTATAAATTTATTTTCATTGCCTAGAATAATTTCTCAAATCAAAATTTTCCTTTACATTCTAAAGTTTTTTTCTTGAGAGTTCTAGTTTCTCGAAGTGAGTTTTACTATATTCCATCTATATTCCCAATGGTTCGACCTCGAACTTACAGAGATATTATTACTGCATCGCAATCGTACACTAGCAGATATAAATTGCACTATTCAGGAGTGATCAGGGTACTCTGTTGAGCACGGATCCGACCCTCTAACATGATCTGTATGCTGCTCCTGCACGACTGCTCTCTCGACCATGGCAGCCTCAATCCTCTCAAGCACAAGTCCCTGCTGCACAAAGACCTGACTCTACTGCTCTAATATAACACCATGTGCCGCCAACGTCTAAGACTGTTGCTCAAGTCTGTCCAATAGAAGCTGAATACTTGGAACCCAACCCGACGGCTTCTCTGGTTGCTGTGCAGGCTGAGCTCCCTTTGCCTGTTGCTCAGGTGGCTGCTCAAGTAGAGGGGGTAAATGTCCCTCCGAACGTCTCACACTCGATGCATCTATAATCGACCACTACAAGCCAAGAGTAATCCTAGGACAATACCGACCCCAGCCTCCTCCATCACATAAGTGAGAAGACAACTGTAAGCACCCCATTTTTGCCCGCTCAATAGTCTCCAGTCCGTCTAGACTTGTATTCAAGTCAATGTGAACATATTCTGAGTCAACTCAATTTTTCAAATCTAATCCTGTCAATCAATGTCCTTGCGGGCCCTTTAGGCCCAAATAGAGGCAAAATGACCAAAATGCCCTTGGGGGCATTGTTCAGTCCAATTCCAATGGGCGCGTCTTCTCGAAGATGGTAAGTCCCCTTTTTCGGTCCAATTCTAATTCCAATTCCAAATCCACTTCGGCACACCTTTTGAGAAAATTGATTCCTCAAGGTGATAAGTCCATCCTTTCCGGTATGTTTCCGAAGAAACTCTTCAGAATGGTAAGTCCCTTCAAACCCGTCGACCGAGACAAGACCCCAAGTCCCCGAGATGGTAGAACGGTCCACCTTTGGTGCCTACTAGCCTACCAATGAAGAAATGTCAGTTTTGACAGGCCTTCTTAGAAAATTGATTCCTCAGGCGCTAAGTCCACCTAGCAGTTTCCAGAGATTAGGCAGTCTCTGGAATGATCGCAGCGCGTTAGAGTAATGAAAATACTCGTAAACATGGCAACTGCCAGAGTGGCGGAAACACTTGCAAACACATCGATATAAGAAATTGCCAGCAAACCCCTATATCATGGGACCACCATCAAAGTGACGAAAACACTCAAAATCTAGGTCAACACCAATGCCTGCTAGCCCACTCTATTGAAAAATTACCAAACTGCCCCTAAGGCCATTTTTAGCACGTTTCTCGAGAAAGTATCTAAGTTTTTATAACAGTAAGCCCACCCTTCCAAGATTGTCTTAAAGATAATCCGGCATGATTAGATGCCTTTTAGTCAGTTTCGGACCAATTTCGAGATATTTTGGTCAAGATGACTATTTCGCCCCTAGGCATCCTAGCACCTCGGGAACCACACCAGCTCTCGGTATCAAATCGGCAACCTCCCAAGAATGCATTTTATAGTATTCTTGATCATCCATTATCTTTCCGAATCATTTTGAGTCAGTTCCGGCAAACCTGGTGTAAAATGACCGTTTTGCCCTTAGTGGGCCGGTCAACTCTTCCAACAACACCGGCTCTGGGTATAAAACCGGTAACCTCCTAGGACATTCTAAGTAATGTTTCTAGACCTCGAGTATTTTTCCGGGACATTTTGAGTCTATCCCGCTAGCTTTCTGGCCCAATTGATCATTTTGCCCCTAATGGCCCGGTCAACCCTTCCAGCAAATCCTGTCATTATTCTTCAAGCCTACTACCCCCAAGACACTGTTCTAAGGGTTCTTGTCCCTTTCCATCCTTCCGGGCCATTCCTGCCCCTTCAAATCAATTTTGGACTTTTCGAAGTCACTCTTTGTGAATCCAGGTTAAAAATTGCATGGTAGTCACTAGTACAAGCGCCCAAATATTCCAAAGATACGTTACTTGTCAACCTTAAGCATTTCCTAATTGGCTGGCGCCATTAGTGGCACCAAGCCAAAAAATGGCCTGGCGCCACTCCTAGTGGCGCGAGTGTAAAGTTTTGCTTCGCCCCACTGCAACAGGTGCTAGGTCATTCCTCTATCTATAAATACAGAGCCTCCTCCAGCGTAAAACAGGTCCGCAAACTCAATCTAAAAACTCTCCTCTTCGATATACAGAGCTCGTAACCTCCCTAAACCCTATCCTTCATACACAAACCCTAGCTCCTATACACTCATATACACTCATACATTAGCCTCCATTGAAGACTTGAAGTATTGCAACCCGAAGCTCCCGAAGATCAAGCTAAGCCATTAAAGACTGACGCAAAGTGAAGCGAGGACCAGAGCAAAGCAAGCAAGTAAAACATAGCAAAATAAGAAGATACAAGGTAGGCTCTCGATTTACGTTTATGCATCTTTCCCCCTCTCTCTTCTCTCTCAGAACCGACTTGGGTTTTCTTCTATTTTAATCCCCCATCTTCTTCCCCTCTTTCTTGCATGCTTAAAACAAGGAACTTCCCGGTCCATGTGTAAGATTAGGTTATTGAAAGTCACCGTGTTAGGGGCTTTCTCCTAGTCTAACCGGAGACCACGTGGGTTCGGCCCCCTTGATTATATGGTGAAGCCTTTAACCTTGTATGTTCACGACCCCAACTTGAATTATGCATATCATGATCTTGCATTCCTCCAAAATTTGTTTTCAAACTTATTTTCAAAACTTGCATCAAAGCCATTTTCAAAACATGCATTAAATTTTCTTCTTCAAAACCTATTTTCAAAATCACAATCCTAGGGTGATTCTAGCCTTTCCATGGTTAGGGTTGCTTTAGGAAAGTGTTACATTTAAAGTGACCAATATGGTCCATATTTTCAAATCATTGTTGTTTTCAAAACCACTATCTTAGAATGGTTCTAGCCTTCTTATGGTTAGGATCATTTTAGGAAAGTGAGATATTTTTATGAACTTTTCAAAAACTCTCTTTTCAAATCTCTCCTTCTAAAAATCTCTTTTCAAACTCTTTTTCAAAAAAGCTCTCTTCAAAATTCACTTTCTAGAAACACTCTCTAGACTTCTTTCCTAAAAACTCTTTCCAAAAATCCCTTTCCAAAAAATTTTTTTCCAAAAGTTCAGTTTCTAAAAACCCCTTTCCAAGATCTCTTTCAAAAAATCTTCTTCTTTAAAAATTCATTTTTCAAAAACTTTTTACCTTCGAGCCCAAGTCAAGCCCTAGAGCCAACAATTAGGAAACCCTAATTTTCTTTCCTAAAACATGATTTTCAATCTTGCTTCAAAACCTAGATTTCCAGAATCTTCTTTTCTACATCAAAATCATAAGTTTCCAAAATCTATTTTCTACAGCAAAACTATAGTTTTCCAAATCTAAGATTTCTAAAACTTCACCTTCTAATTCCATGCCAAATCCAATCTTCCCTTTAGGAAACCAAATCCAATCTCCTCACTTAGAAAACTAGATCCAATCCTCCGTTTTTGGAAACAAAATCAAAACACCTCTTTTGGAAACAAAATCCAAATCTGTCTTAATTATAATCCTTCCTAATCTCATACTTTCCTAAATCTTAAATTCCCAAAACTTGAACGTTTAAATCTTTCCTTAAACTTTAAGTTTACAAATCTTTCTTAATCTAAGTCTTTTCTAATTCTAACCTTTCTTAATTCCACATATTTCAAAATTTAAGTTTTCAAATCTTTCTTAAACTCAAACCTTTCCTAATTTCAAGTACTTCTAACACTCTTAAAATTTTCTAATCTTTCCAAATCCTAAACTTTCTAAATTTCTAATCTTTCCAAATCTAAAACTTTCTAAATTCCAAACTTTCTTAAGTCAAAACTTTCTAAATTCAAAACTTTCTTAAATCAAAACTTTCTAAATTCGAAACTTTCTTAAGTTAGAACTTTTTAAATTCTAAAACTTTCCAAATTTCGAATCTTTCTTAAACTAACATTTTCCTAATTCAAACTCTTTCCAAAAATCAACTCTTTTCTTAAAAAAGAAACTTTTCAATTTCAAAACTTTTCTAATCCAAAACATTCCAATTTCAAAACTTTCTAATTTTAATTCTTTCCTATTTCAAAAATTTCCTAAAAAGACACTTTCCTAAAATGATACTTTCTTAAAATGGAACTTTTCTATTTTGAAACTTTCCTAATTCGATTACTTCCTAAATTCCAACTTCCCTAATCTTCCAAGTTCAACATTCGAGTCAAATCTTTCTTAAACCTCAAGTCTTTCCTAAATCATATCTTTCTTAAGTCTAGGTTTCCTAAATTTTAATCTTTCCAAAACAAGTCCAAATCTTTCTTCCAAGTTCTATCTTTCCAAATCAAAATCTAATATTTTCAATTCCAATTTCCAATTTCCAATCGTCTATTCTAAGTTCAAATCAAACCCTTTTTTCAAATCAAAATCTCTTTTTCAAATCAAAATCTTCTATTTTCAATCGCACTCTTGTCCGAACTACGACTGACCTAATTCCTCAAAAAAGATATGTAAACAACCTTCATGGGTGTGGTCATAACTCTTTCCAAATTTTCAATTCCAAAAATTTATTTTCAAATCTCTATTTCCAACCTTTAAAACTTTCTTTCAAAATCAAATCTATCTTTTCAAATCTCTTTTCTAAGATCAAATCAATTTCTTTTCAAATCTTGTTTTTGCACTTGTATATCATGCATCATTCTTTTAAATATTCTTTTCAAAAGTGGATAGTATTGGACATATATTAGTTGAAGACTCTAATAGGTGAATCTAGGGTGAATAGACATGTAAGTACCACAAAGGTAGGGTAGGATGATGGCTTAGTGCGCCTTCCCTACACATAACTAACCTCTAAACCTAGGATCACTATTTTCGAAACACTAAAATGGAGTTATTTTCAAAAAAATGGCTTAAATATTTTCTAAAAATTGCCAAACAACCTGTTTTCTTAAAAACCCTCTCTTAGGGAAGTATTTTCAAAATCGTTTTCAAAAACCCTAAGTGTAGTCTTCGGATTGTACTTAGTTTTAGGTGACCTAACTCACCTTAATTAAGTTAGGTGGTGACTCCAAATGTTTTTTAAAAACCCTTTATTCAAATAAAATCTTCAATTCAAACCCAATCGCACTCATTCTTCTAGGAGAATGAGTTCTAACGAGAAAGTACAGTATTTTAGCCGCTCGTGTGTGTATTCCTCGAGTGCAAAAAATCTGGGCGCGACAGGTGGCGACTCCACTAGGGACACTTAGAAGGTTAGGCCACAGTCATGTCTCTTCACCTTTCACCCATGTAGAGTCTTTAATTAACTTGTCCATTTCTATCCACTTTAATTTTCAAAGTTGTCTTCAAAAACATGCACTTAACTCCACTCATATTATCTTGTATTAAGTTTGTCATCCACATACTAACTCTTACATCTTTGTTTTATAGGTGTGCTTTTTGTTTAGAATATTATTAACTACTATGCATGAATGTGATGAACAGGATGAATCAAAGTTGTTGGACTCTTTCTTCCATTTTCAAAAAACCACACACACACTGCGCGTGCGCTTGCATTCTGCATACTTGCATTTTTACCCTGATCTGTCCCTTCTAGTTAGAAGGGGGAACGGTATATTGGTTGTGGGTAAGATGCTGTGTCAGTTTCTTCGCCTACGACCTCTTGATGGTTCCCCCGCTTGAATCACCAACAGATCATGGCCCCAACTCGAGGAGTGGGCCTGGATTTGAAGATCTGGGAACCGAGCCTTTTTAGGACGCATTAGTAAACCCTCAACCTCATACTCATATCGACACCATGCATAGCCAATCCTCTGCCAGATTTAAGACACGCGCACTCTTTCAAAACCATAGAGGGAAGGGCGACTACTTTTACTTTTCTTTTTACCTGTCTATTCTTGTTGTTATAATGACTATATTCTTACTGTTATAATGCTTGTTTAACTGCTCATGCATGCATGCATGTTTATTTTACTATTGCATTCTCTCTTCTTACACTCTATGCATCCATTTTCATGCATTCCATATTCCATGTCAAGAGAAGAGTTCCAAAGTAACTTAAGTTACTGCATTCTTATGCATATGATCAACCCAAAGAGAGTGACACCAAGGTTGCTCTCCCTTGCATTAAACCTACCTAAACCCTAAGGGTTCCCGTGTAACCCTAAGGACTCATGGCATGCACATCAATTCATTCCATAAGAGGGGCCCCAATCCCTCTATGCTCACGAAGATAGGATTGCCAAGAAGACAAGGGGCAATCAATCAACAAGGTCTCTTAACGACCTCCTCAACATCAAATCCAAAGAAGACGAATCCGAAGACTCAAGAGTAGTTTAAGATTTCTTAGGTAGAATTAGATAAGTGGAAGTCCCAAAGAAACATGTTCCCCCTCCCCCTATTAAAGTGTACTTTGTCTTTTTTGTTTTAAATCCAGAAGTTCAATGTACCCCTTTTCCGTGAATGAATGAACATAAGAATGAGTATCGATACTTGATCTATAGTAAGGTACTTGCACACAGCGACAGACCCCCCTATCTCCAAAAGTGAGCCAATACATCATGATTAGTTTTCCTCTCAAGTAGGGACACCCTAGGGCATGCATTACATAAAATTCTCCTAAAACCAAACACTAACTTACAACTAGTGTCCTTGTTTTTATAGGGAAGGAAAATGAATACTAGTTCAACATTTTCCGTACTAGTGAAAGCCATGATTCACAAGCTTCAAGATAGCATACCATTGGGAAGCAAGAATGATACCAGAGGCACCCTACCTAACCCATCTGTTGTAATTCCAAAGGGGATAACTTATATCAAAGGGGAGGCCGAATACCAAGACCATTCCCTCCTAACTGTACAGTCTCATCAATCCACAATGAATTTGATCATTGAGACCTTACCTAACCCCCCTCATTATCGCCTCATCCTTACTCCATTGTTTGAACTTGAACCCACAGTTGATGTGGCTAGGCCTGAAACTCAAGCAAACACCCAAGGAGCCGTACGACCTATGTTGCCCTTAGTCTTACCAAAGAAACCAAGTGTGCCCACCACCTTGCCCGTCCTCACCAACCCTTCACCTATAGTAATCCCTTTGCCCGTAAACTCGAGGATAATTCTCCCCATTACAACCCAATCGCCAATATTCAATCTTCATAGTGTCCCATGGAATTACCCACCTGATAAAAGCACCGAAGAACCTGTAGTAGATATAGGACAGATGACTCGATCAGGGAGACTTTACACCTCTGCTAAAGTGGAAAAAAAAAAAAGGAAAGGAAAAGATAAAGAAGAGGAAAGCTCCAACCAACCAACAGATCAAGAGATGCAATAATTCACCAAAGCTCTGGGAAAGGTCGACTACAACATCATGGAACAACATAGAAAAGTCTCAGCCCATATGTCAATGTTAGGCTTGCTTCTCACTTCTGAAGTACACTAGGATGCTTTGTTGAAGATCCTCAAGAATGCTTATGTGCCTAAGAGTTTCACGCCAGATAACCTACATAACATGGTGAGCCTCATCATGGCTCCAAAAATCATTACCTTCTCCGATGACGAGATTCCTATTGACGGAACAGGTCACACCCTTGCTCTGCATATCGCTTTGAGAACAAGAGAAAAAATGATAGCCAAAGTATTAATAGATAATGGGTTAGCTTTGAACGTGTGCCCGTATTCTACCCTAGAAAGGCTTGGAATGGACCGAATTTATTTGAATAACAGCAGCATGGTCATTTATGCCTTTAATGGTTCTCGAAGGGAAGCTATGGGGGAAATTGAAATGCCCATTGAAATAGGGCCAGTGACCATCACAATCAAGTTCCAAGTCTTGCATATTTCGGTTGTCTACAATTTGCTATTAAGACGACCTTAGATTCATTCAGCGGGTGCAGTCCTTTCTAGCCTTTATCAGAAGGTCAAGTTCATCGTAGGCTCTAAGTCAATTTCTATTTTCACTGAAAAGAAATTCGCCGTATACAAAGCTGATATCATTGCATCTGACACTAAATCACCCTCCTGCATTCAGTCATTCAAATATATCACTGTCGTGAAGAAGGAGGATCAAGTGGAGCCAAAATATTTCTCAAATGCTCAGATGATAATGCGGTACTTCAAAACAAATGGTTTTCATCCGAGGAAAGGCGTAGGAAAATATTTACAAGGAAGGCCAAACATACCTTCAGGTTGGGGTATGAACCTACAAGGAAGGAGAAAAGAGAAGCAGTGCAGAAGAAGAGGGCTGACAAACAAGCTACCATGGAGCTCTCGGATCGATTCAGGCAGTTAGATATGGGGAGGGGAATGTCTACATTAAATAAGAGTCTGAAGGAGAGGAAAGTTCAAGAAGAAGCACTCGTCATGACAACCGACATTGGAATAACTCAAGATGGTTCCATTCGAGCGATGCTGCTAAGCGAGAACTTGCATAATTGGGCCAACGAAGACATCATCCGTGCTCGCAAGTTTCGGTACAAAGCTCGCTAGACCAAAATCCAGGAGCAGCTGATTTACCATAAACAAACTTTGTCCTTTTAATTTACTTGTCTTAACTTTTAAAATCAAGTTATTGTTAATGGAAAAAATATTTCTTTTTATTTGATTCATTGCACACTATTTTTCATGCCAAGGACCCTTGCATCCGACACCTTACACAACTAATCTAGAAAATGCCAATCCTGACAAATAATGACTTTAACACCGAGTTTGATTACCAACAACTGGGAATTGCAGAGGATGTAAATTATTTAGAAGAGGTACCAGAGGAAATTCAAGAAAAAATAGAAAGACATGAGAACCATAGCACCCCAAACATTGAGGAAACAAAAATAGTTAATTTGGGGAATAAAGGGGATCCAAAAGAACTTAGAATCAGCACAGGCCTAGATCAGTGGCAGCGTGGAGAGTTATTGGAACTATTGCGTGCATACCTAGATGTTTTTGCTTGGTTCTATCAAGATATGCCTAGGTTGGATGAATCTATTGTTAAACATAGGTTACCCCTGGACCTGCAGATGAAACCTTTTAAGCAGAAGTTAAAAAGATTAAAGCCCAAATGGAGTCTAAAGATCAAGGAAGAAGTGATTAAACAGTTCCAAGCTGGATTCTTACAAGTAATAGAGTATCCCCAATGGCTAGCTAACATTGTCCCTGTACCCAAGAGAGACAGCAAGGTGCAGATGTGTATTGATTTTTGGGACCTCAACAAGACCAGTCCAAAGGATAACTTTCCTCTCCCACACATAGATTTACTTGTTGACAACACGGCCAGTCATGAGATGTTTTCCTTTATGGATGGCTTTTTGGGATACAACCAGATCAAGTTAGCTGAAGAGGATCAAGAAAAGACTGCTTTCATCACCCCTTAGGGAGTGTATTATTATAAAGTTATGTCATTCGGGCTTCGCAACGTGGGGGCAACCTACCAAAAGACCATGGTGACCTTATTTCATGATATGATGCATCACAAGGTGGAAATTTATGTGGATGACATGATCGTCCAAGTCCAAACAGTGGAAGGATCACCTGTTCAGCCTACGAAAGGTGTTCAATTGTCATCGCAAGTACCAACTCAAATTGAATCCTGCCAAATGCACGTTCGGGGTGACCTCAGGGAAGCTGTTAGGGTTTATAGTCAATGAAAAGGGGATAGAGATTGATCCTGCCAAAGTCAAGTCCATCGTCAAAATGCCAGCACCAAGAGGGGAAAAGGAGATCCGGTCCTTTCTAGGAAAATTAAATTTCATCAGTAGGTTCATCGCTCAAATGACCCATCTGTGTGAGCCTATTTTAAAACTCCTCAAGAAAGACGTTCCAAAAGAATGGGATGATAATTGCTAAATAGTTTTTGAGAGAATCAAAGAATATCTACGGAACCCTCTAGTTCTAATGGCACCAACCCCTGGGCACCCCCTATTGATGTACATGTCAGTTTTGGATACTTTCATGGGGTGTGTTTTGGGGCAGCATGACGAAACAGGGAGGAAAGAGCAAGCCATTTACTACCTCAGCAAAAAGTTCCTGCCATATGAAATAAAGTATTCTGATCTCTAGAATACCTGTTGCGCTTTAGCTTGGGCAGCCCACAGGCTAAGACATTACATGCTCTACCATACCACCTTCCTTATCTCTCAAATGGATCCCCTCAAGTATATATTCTAGAAACCAACCTTGTCCAGTAGAATTGCCCGATGGCACATGATTCTGTTAGAATTCGACATTGTATTCACTACCCGTAAAGCAGTCAAGGGGCAGGTGATAACTGATTATCTAGCCGAGAATTCTATTGATGATTACCAATCCGTGGAACCCCAATTCCCAGATGAAGATATTTTATGCTTTGATAATGCAACCAAAGAACAAGCGGAAGCCGGGTGGAAGATGTATTTCAACGGGGCCGCTAATAAAAGGGGAGCTGGTATTGGGGCAGTAGTAGTATCGAGAACGGGTAGTCATTACCCCATTATGGTTGAGCTGTAACTAGAGCCATGCACCAACAACATCGCCGAATATGAGGCTTGCATCCTAGGACTAAGGCTAGCATTAGAAATGAAGATTGACGAATTGGTTGTTTTTAAAGATCCAGATCTGGTTATTTAGCAATCCAAGGACGTGTACCAAACTCGAGATGCCAAACTTTCCCCGTATCATCAACAAGTTAAGGATTTGTGTCAATACTTCAGGAGTGTGGATTTCCATCATGTACCCCGAGCAGATAATAGTTTTGTTAACGCCTTAGCCACTTTAGTCGCAGCAATCAAAGTTGATAGGGGCACCGAAATCCCTCCTCTCCAGATCTTTACCAGGGATACCCCTTCCATTGTCTTCACATAATAGCTGAGCCTGACAGACAACCATGGTTTTATGACATCCAAAGGTACATTCAGGCCAGGACATTCCCCCATACAACCTCACACCAGGATAGGGAGACCATTTGCCGTTTGGTGGGACGTTAATGGTCACCGTTTCATCTTGGTTACTATTAATTAGTTCACTAAGTGGGTGGAAGCAGTCTCCTACGTTCATGTAACCAAGAAGGTCGTAGAAAGATTCATAAAGAATCACATCATCTGTCGATATGGGATTCTTGAGTCACTCATTACTAACAATGCTTCCAATTTAAATAATGAGTTGGTATCAAAGTTATGTCAAAAGTTTCACATTACCCACCAGAATTCAGTCACCTACCGGCCTTAGATGAATGGAGCAGTGGAAGTAGCCAATAACAACATCAAGAAAATACTCTGAAAGATGGTCGACAACTACAAAGACTGGCACAAGAAACTTGTTTTTACATTGATGGCCTACCGAACTACTATAAGGATTTCCACTGGAGGTACTCCCTTCGAGCTAGTCTATGGTACAGAGGCAGGCATCCCCATTGAAGTTGAGATTCCTTCCCTAAGGATCTTAATGGAGACTAAGTTAGATGAAGCATAGTAGATCAAAGACCAACCTGCTCAACTCTGCCTGCAGGATGAGAAGCGATTAGTTGCAATTTATCACGCTCAGTGCTACAAAAGGCGAATGGCTAGGGCATTTGACAAGAAAGTGCGGCTTCGATCATTCCAACCGGGAGATTTGGTGTTAAAAAATATATTCCCCCGTCAAGAAGCAGCGCAAGAGAAATTCGCCCCAAATTATGAAGGGTCGTTGGTGATAAAAAAGGTCCTGACTGGAGGAGCTCTTATCTTAGAGGAGATGGATGGTCAAGAATTCCCGAGTCCGTTAAATTCAGATGTTGTCAAACACCACTACATGTGATTCTGAAAGCTAAACCTTTGGTTTCTGCATGGAAGGGACAAAATCTACTTTTCCCAATCTTAGATAATCAGTTGAGTATGATTTCAATGGTACAGCTCTATGGACTAGGCAATTTAATTGTGAAATGACAAGAGGCCTTTATTTCATTTCCCATATAGTTAAAATATATATATATAGACACAACAAAATATAAACCTTTGTCAAACCCTTAGAGTCGGTTACTCTCCTTCGAAAACATTTCCGAATAGAGCGATCATGCTAGGTGGAGATAGAGCACCGATGATATGCGTTTAACACAAAAAAAAAAGGAAAAAAAAAGAAGAAAGAAGAGAATCCCCGAAGCATTATTTCAAATTCACACAAGCGCTTTTGTTATTTCACCAAGAGGGGGGGGGGGGGGGGGGGGGGGGGGGGGGGGGTTGAGGTATCCGAAGAAAGACAAGAATACGCAGAACAGTGCTACTAGACCAAAAAGCATTGATAGTGATCGCTAGTAGAATGGTTGGTATGATCCTTTTCCTTTTCTTTCAAAAGTACAAACCCACATTATGAACCCTAAAAGTCCTCTCAGATCGGAATTAAATTGCTTATTCCAAATGAGCTCGTCGAAATACGCTATCGGCAGGGAAAGCTAGGAGACGGCATAAATAGTATTTAGAAGTTTCTTAACAGAAATCAGAGACAAAGCTAAGGAAAGAAAGAGGGAGAAAAGAAAAAATAAACACATTCTCGCGGATGCGGTGAAAACCCAAAAGGGAGTTATAGGTAAAAGAGTAGGGATGTGGCAAGATACAAAACTATCGACCTTGGTGAAAACCTGCAAAGGTGCCTTGATGCAAAAAATGACAGAGCTGGGACTGGTGAAAACCCTCACAGGCGCCAGTAGTAAAAAAAAAGCAAAAAAAACAAAAGTGGGGGGAGGAAGGCTGAGATGTAAGAGATAATCCAAGGCATGAGCATTCCCATAAGTTATAAGTATGAAAGCAACAGTGTGGAAGTCAGAAGGTGTCTCGAAATGCATTCTCCAGATTAGCCCAGTTAAGGTTAGAAGAAGCAAGGGTTTCCTTTACGAAATAACAAGTTAGTCAGAGTATCAAACCAAAAAGAGTAATTTTTCACTTAACTATGGCTTTCATTCAATTTTTCTTAAGTTTGCTTTTTATACTAACCATGTAGGAAAAGCATACCAGAAGTACAGAAGGCTATAAGTTCATAAGGCAAAAATGTATACAATTTTAAAATGAAGTTTCTCTTTCTATAAATGCAGAAATCAATAAATCTAGGAGTGAGGGGCAAAAAATTATCGCTCCCTATCATCAGAGGAGGAGGAATCGACTAAGCAGGGATTAATTGGCTCGCCCACTACAACAGGAGCACTCGAAAAAGTACCAACTATCAGTGATCCAAGCCGGCCCTGCTCGTAATCTACACATCTAGCCAGAAGCATATCCCTCTCCCAGGTAAGAGACTCCATAGCCTCTCACAAAGACTGACTATCTGCAACATCACCCTTTGAGAGAGTGGAACTGTCTAGAACGCCTTGTTGCAGCCTACGGCCCCTCGCAATACTCAAGGATGAGCTATCATGTGTCGATCTAGCCGTTGCTAGCTACATCTCCAGAAAAACTACCTCAGCATCTCTTGCTCTCAACCAATCATGCAATACCCGTATCAACCATCGGTTCTGCCGCCTGTGACGATGCCCCTGAACAATCATAGCTGTCAAGAAATCAGTATACCCTATGAGAGGTAGGGGAGTCTCAAAGAGTAAATCCCTGAGTCTACTAGAACCCAACACATATCGTCGGAGCCAATAGTGATAGGTATCAGTCTCACAGGGCATGACAGAGAATGGACCATCATCGTCTACATGAGGAAGCAAGGATCGCCATGTATCGATAACTCTCTCCACCAACGCTCTCAGGAGCAACGCCTCAAAGATAAGAGTGAACTCAGCCGCAGATATCAGATAAGGGATATTCTGACTACTACCAAGCTGTTGCAGAACTTGAATCCCAAAGAAAGGGGTAATGCCCCGTAAGCCAGCTAGGGGCAAGAAGGCTCTCTCGGAGGGCCGAACTCTCAAACAGTACCTACCAACCAGTCCTGAATACCACCTGACTGTACCCGACCGCATGCTCTGAAGGTAGTCAGCCCAGGCTACAGCGGTCCGCAAAAACCTCCCCTCATCCACCATAGCTCTCTAAGATCTCGCCAAGGAGCGTATATGGTCAAGCTGAGGATACCATGTATATTGGAATAGAAGAGTAACAAATAAGTGCCCAATTGCCCAAAGCTGGAAGAGCACAGTGCATCCCTAGAAATGAGCGTCAACAGTCTACTAGAATCTAGTAAGGCTCACAAAAGTCTCCCCCATAACCATGGGAGCATAGGAATGCCCCTTACAAATTTGGGTTAGCAATTCACATAATCGGCAATTAACTAAATCATCTCTTCGTGGGAACACCAAGTAGTTCAGAAGAAGCAAAGCTAGAGCAACCATGCGGGAAACAAACCAGTCCTGAGAAGTATGCCAATCACCTGAGTGAACTCGCATGCCCATCATGAACTCAAAACGAGAAAAGAGGAACTCCGCTAGAACGTAAGGAAACTGGGGCAGAAAAGAAGACAAAAGAACCACGCGCCAGAGTCCAAGCTGGGATGAGACCACTATAATACATCCGTCAGGAAAGATGGGTCCTACGATGTCAGCAGAATCATCTCGGAAATCAAGGAGAAAACCATACCCGTAAGGAGTAGGGGTAAGCTCGTACTCCCCGAAGCAGAAAAGAGATAAACTAGGCTTCCAAAAAAGAATCACTTCCTTCATGAGTCTCGAAATGTGCTACACTAATAGGAGTGAAGCCACTCGACTAAAGGACTGACGAAAGATATCTTGCTCATCCAGAGGATAACTGTCATGCCAAGCTCCCAGCCGACTCAAAATCGCATCCAACATCCTGAAGATCGAGGTAAGAATATCAACATAAGGTAAGTATAACTCATGAGAAGTAAAATAATAAAATAAATAAATAATAAAAACAAACAAAAAAATAAACAATTAATGAAAAGATTTCAAGTGATAAGTCAAAATGAATTCCCTACACATTTTGATTTTAAAATTCCAAGTCAAAATAAATTTCCTACACATTTTGATTTTTCAACTTCAAGTCAAATCTTAAGGGTTTTCTGTATTTTTCCTTCAAAAAGATTTTATTTCAAAATATTTTCCAACTCTTTCCCTGATTTCTAAAAATTTTGAAAAAATTTTGTTTAAAAATGGTCCCTACCACACTAACAACATCAGCACAAAATATAAGACATACACTCTACAACATCACAATCACATAGCACCAACACCCGGGTACACTTTTAAATTTCTAAACTTTTCAAAAGACTTATTTTATCTTTCAACAAATCAATGGTTTTCAAACTTATCCTAAAATTTTTCAAAATCATTTCAAATGTTTTCTAAAATATTCCTACATTTTTCTAAATTTTAAACTCTATTAATTTCATCACTTTCTCAATTTTCTCGATTTTTCCTATTTTTCTAAGTCTTTTCCTATTTTTCAAAAAATAAAAAATTCACCAAGTTTTTAAAAAATCACAAAACTTTACACGGATGTTAAACACATTTTTCTAAGGCACACGGTATAAAAATCTAGCCGAAAAACTCAATGCCCAAAGCTATAGGGATAAACCCCCAATTCCTACAAAAACCCCATCCACATAATCATGAAAAATCACTAACATTCAATCAAACAAGCACCGGAATGCAAAAACAACTTCACCACAATGTTCAAAACATATCAAAACATCAATTTTCACTATTCATATGGTTCAAACAGAATTCTACACATCAAAATCAACATAAAATAAAAAACTCACCTTTTGGAGTTCTCTGGTAAAATCTTCCTTTCCGGCGACTTCTCCGGCGACGGGGTCTACTTCTAGCAATCCCTCGTGGTCCCTATGAAGCACTGTTGTAGTGTCCAAGTCAGTTTTCTCGCAATGCCTCTCGATTTTGCAAAAATCCTTCAAATCCTGCAAGCGTTTGAACAAAAAATGTTTCTAGTTTTGATCCCAAGCCTGGCGCCATTAGCAGTAACGCCAAGCCAATTCTAACTAAGGTGCCACTGCTAGTAGCGCTAGTTCCAAATTCTGGGCAGTTTTGCCCCTTTTCTCGCCAAAACTTGATTTCAAAGGCCTTTTGGGCCCAACATCCATTTCCAAACTCCCGTTTTTCAAAAATTTCCAAGGTCCATCCCTTCGACCGCCTCACAGTCAACATGAGACTCTTACTCTATTGTTTTCTATCTTTGTCCAGCAAAGACAGAAAAAGAGGGGCAGTTATAAGCATCCCATTTTTGCCTGTTCAGTAGTCTCCAGTCCATCCAGACTTGTATTCAAGTCAATATGGACATATTCTAAGTCAACTCAATTTTTCAATTCTAATCCCGTCAATTAATCACTTTACGGGTCCTTTGGGCCCAAATACAGGTAAAATGACCAAAATGCCCTTTAGGGGCATTGTTCGGTCCAATTTTATGGCCACGTCTTCTTAAATATGGTAAGTCCCCTTGTTTGGTCCAATTCCAATTCCAATTCCAAATCCACTCCTATATGCCTTTTGAGAAAGTTGATTCCTCAGAGTGGTAAGTCCATTCTTTCCGACACGTTTTCGAAGAAACTCTTTAGAATGATAAGTCCCTTCAAACCCGTCGATCGGGACGAGAACCTAAGTCCCCGAGATGGTAAAACAATCTACCTTTGGCACCTACTAGCCCACCAATGAAGAAATGTCCGTTTTGGCATGCCTTTCGAGAAAGTTGATTCCTCAGGTGCTAAGTTCACCTAGCAACTTCCAGAGATTAGGCCGTCTCTGGAATGATAGTGGCCCGTTAGAGTAACGGAAATACTCGTAAACATCGCAACCGCCAAAGTGGCGGAAACACTCACAAACAGGCCAATATAGGGAATTGCCAACAAACCCCTATATCATGAGACCATTGTCAGAGTGACGAAAACACTCAAAACCCAAGTCAACACTAGTGCCTGCTAGCCACTCTAGTGAAAAATGACCAAATTGCCCCTAAGGCATTTTCAGCACGTTTCTTGATAAAGTACCTAAGTTCTCAGAATGGTAAGCCCACCCTTCCAAGATTGTCCTAAAGACAATCCGGTATGATTAGGTGCCTTCTAGTCAGTTTCGAGCCAATTCCGAGACATTCCGGTCAAGATGATCATTTTTCCCTAGGCATCCTAGTGCCCCGAGAACCATACCGGCTCTAGGTATCAAACCGGTATCCTCCCAAGAATGCTTTTTATAGTATTCCCAACCTTCTATTATCTTTTCAGATCGTTCCAAGTCAGTTCCAACAAACCTGGTGCAAAATGATCGTTTTGCCCCCGATGGGCCGGTCGCCTTTTCTAACTACACTGGCTCTGGATATAAAACCAGTAACCTCCTAGGACATTCTAAGTAATGTTTTCAGATCTCGAGTCTTTTTTCGGGACATTCCGAATCCATCCCGGTAGCTTTCTGGCCCAAATGATCGTTTTGTCCCTAATGGCCCGGTCAACCCTTCCAGCAAATCTTGTCATTATTCTTCAAGTCTACTACCCCCAAGACACTGTTCTAAGGGTTCTTGTCCCTTTTCAGCCTTTCGGGCCATTCCTGCCCCTCAAATCATTCTCAGACTTTTCGGAGTCACTCCTAGTGAAGCCAAGCTAAAAATTGCATGGTAGTCACTAATACAAGCACCTAAATCTTCTGAAGATACGTTGCTTACTAACCTTAAACATTTCCTAATTGGCTGGCGTCACTCTTAGTGGCGCCAGTGTAAAGTTTTGCCTGGCACCACTGCAACAAGTGCCAGGTCATTCCTCTGTCTATAAATATAGAGCCTCTTCCAGCGTGAAAAAAGTCTGCAAACTCAGTCTAAAACTCTGCTCTTCGATATACAGAGCTCGTAAACTCCCTAAACCCTAGTCTTCTTTAGGTTTTCCAAAACCCTAGCCTCCATACACAAACCCTAGCTCCTATACACTCATACACTAGCCACCATAGCCTCCATTGAAGACTTAAAGTGTTGCAACCTAAAACTCCCGAAGATCAAGACAAGCCCTTGAAGACTAATGCAAAGCGAAGCAAGGACCGGAGCAAAGCAAGCAAGTAAAACAAAGCAAAATAAGAAGATACAAGGTAGGCTCTCTATTTACGTTTACGCAGCTTCCCCTCTCTCTCTTCTCTCTCTAAACCCACTTGGGTTTTCTTCTATTTTAATCCCCACATCTTCTTCCCCTGTTTCTTGCATGCTTGAAACAGGAGACTTTCCGGTCAATATGTAGGATTAGGCTATTGAAAGTCACCATGTCAGGGGCTTTCTCTTAGTCTAACCGGAGACCACGTGAGTTTGGCTCCCTTAATTATGTGGTGAAGCCTCTAACCTTGTATGTTCACAACCCTAACTTTCATTGTGCATATCATGATGTTACATTCCTCCAAAATTTGTTTTCAAACTTGTTTTCAAAACTTGCATCAAAACCGTTTTCAAAACTTGCATTAAATTTTTAAAATCACAATCCTAGGGTGATTCTATCATTTCCATGATTAGGGTTACTTTAGAAAAGTGTTACATTTAAAGTAACTAACATGGTCCATATTTTCAAATCATTGTTTTTCTCAAAACCACTATCTTAGAATAGTTCTAGCCTTCTTATGGTTAGGATCGTTTTAGAAAAGTGAGATATTTTTATGAACTTTCCAAAAACTCTCTTTTCAAATCTCTCCTTCTAAAAATCTCTTTTCAAACTCTTTTCCAAAAAAACTCTTTTCAAAATTCACTTTTTAGAAACACTCCATAGACTTCTTTCCTAAAAACTCTTTCCAAAAAGCCCTTTTTAAAAACTCATTTTCTAAAAGTTCACTTTCCAAAAACTCCTTTCCAAGATCTCTTTCAAAAAATCTTCTTTTTTAAAAATTCATTTCCCAAAAACTCTTTACCTTGGAGCCCAAGTCAAGCACTAGAGCCAACGATTAGGAAACCCTAATTTTCTTTCCTAAAACATGATTTCCAATCTTTTGCCTCAAAATCCAGATTTCCAAAATCTTTTTTTCTACATCAAAATTATAAGTTTCCAATATCTATTTTCTACATCAAAACTATAGTCTTCCAAATCTAGGATTTCTAAAACTTCACCTTCCAATTCCATACCAAATCCAATCTTCCCTTTAAGAAACCAAATCCAATCTCCTCACTTATGAAACTAGATTGAATCCTTCCTTTTTGGAAACAAAATCAAAACACCTCTTTTAGAAATAAAATCCAAATCTCTCTTTATTCTAATCCATCCTAATCTCATACTTTCTTAAATGTTAAATTCCCAAAACTTGAACGTTTAAATCTTTCCTTAAACTTTAAGTTTTCAAATCTTTCTTAATCTAAGTCTTTTCTAATTCTAACCTTTCTTAATTCCACGCCCTTCCAAATTTCAACTTTCTAAATCTAAGTTTTTAAATCTTTCTCAAACTTAAACCTTTCCTAATTTCAAGTGCTTCTAAACTCAAACTTTGAATCTTTCTAAAATCCTAAACTTTGTAAATTTTCAATCTTTCCAAATCTAAAACTTTTCAAATTCAAAACTTTCTTAAGTCAAAGCTTTTAAATTTGAAACTTTCTTAAGTTAGAACTTTTAAATTTTAAAACTTTCCAAACTTCGAATCTTTCTTAAACTAAACTTTTCCTAATTCAAACTCTTTCCAAAAATCAACTCTTTTCTTAAAAATGAAACATTCCAATTTCAAAACTTTCTAATTTTAATTCTTTCCTATTTCAAAACTTTCCTAAAAAGACACTTTCCTAAAATGATACTTTCCTAAAATAATGCTTTCTTAAAACGAAACTTTCCTATTTTGTAACTTTCCTAATTCGAACCCTTCCTAAATTCCAGCTTCCCTAATCTTTTAAGTTCAACATTCGAGTCAAATCTTTCTTAAACCTCAAGTCTTTCCTAAATCATATCTTTCTTAAGTCTAGGTTTTCTAAATTTCAATCTTTCCAAAACAAGTCCAAATCTTTATTCCAAGTTCTACCTTTCCAAATCAAAATCCAATATTTTCAATTCCAAATTTCAATTTTCAATTGTCTATTCGAAGTTCAAATCAAACCCTTTTTCCAAATCAAAATCTCTTTTTCCAAATCAAAATCTTCTTTTTTCAATCGGACTCTTGTCTGAACTATGACTGAGCTGATTCCTCAAAAAGGATACATAGGCAACCTTCATGGGTGCGGTCATAACTATTTCCAAATTTTCAATTCTAAAAATCTATTTTGAAATCTCTATTTCCAATCTTTAAAACTTTCTTTCAAAAGCAAATCTATCTTTTCAAATCTCTTTTCTAAAATCAAATCAATTTGTTTTCAAATATATTTTCAAATCTTGTTCTTGCACTTGCATGTCATGCATCATTGTTTTAAATATTCTTTTCAAAAGTAGATAGTATTGGACATATATTAGTTGAAGACTCTAATAGGTGAATCTAGGGTGAATAAACATGTAGGTACTACAAGGGTGGGGTAGGGTGATGGCTTAGTGCGTCTTCCCTACACGTAACCAACCTTCGAATCTAGGATGACTGTTTTCAAAAGACCAAAATAGTGTTATTTTCAAAAAAGAGCTTAATATTTTCTAAAGGTTGCCAAACAACCTGTTTTCTTAGAAATCCTCTCTTGGGGAAGTATTTTTAAAATTGTTTTCAAAAACCCTAAAGGTCCGTATGGTAACGTTGTTGGTTTTTGTTTTTTGCTGTGTATTTTTGCTATGTGTTTTTGTTGTGTGTGTGTGTTTTTTTTTGTCTGGTGATGGACATTTATAGGTTATCGTTGTGTCAATAGTACTACACCAATGTTTTAGTAAGAGAGAACTCACCCATTTTAGTGTTTTCAGTTTCCTTTTTTTGAATTTTGTAAAAAACTAAAAAAAAAAAAAATTAAACAAACGCCGTTTTTTGTTTTTTTTAAAAAAAAAATAAAAGACAAAAACAATAAACGTTACCAAACGAGACTTAAGTGTAGTCTTCGGATTGTGCTTAGTTTTAGGTGAGGTGGTGACTCCAAATGTTTTCCAAAACTCCTTTATTCAAATCAAATCTTTAATTCAAACTTAGTCGCACTCATTCTTCTAGGAGGATAAGTTCTAACGAGAGAGTACAGTATTTTTCCCACTTGTGTGTGTATTCTTCGAGTGCGAAAAATCTGAGCGGGACAACAACCAAAAGGAATGGCCCCCTGTGCTCTAGGATATGCATACTTAGTGCACAATGCCATAAACATAAATCTTGGCAGATTGATAGACCTATGCGTACCTATGGCCCAAAGAAGAGATGCTCTCGACCGACTCACCTCGATATGACGCGTAATCGGAAGGAGGGAATGACACGAGAATAAAAACAAAGGCCGGTAACGTGGTGCAAGCACTCTCACAGGTAACTGTCGTCGACCTACCCACTGTGTCCTAGCAATGCATACCTCCTCAGATACAATATCAAAATCCTGTGCCCCCTCAGCCAGGTAACTAAACTGCACCTCAGTAACTCTGGGTAGCTGATATACTGAGTGAAAGTGCTCGGGATAATCCTAATCTGATGCCCTCTGACCCACGACTCAATCACTTCCTGCCCCGGAGTGGTAATAGTCCTACGACTGTTCGCCGTGAGCTCGGCGATCAACATGAACACACAAGACCCCTAAAAGCGAGCCAATAAGACCCACTGCCTAGTAACAAACTCCTCCTCCCAATGATAAACACCACCCCTAAAAGCATGAAGAGCAAACTGCCGCTCTCTAGGGTAGCCTCTCACGCTTTAAGTCTCAGTAAAGGCATCCGAGGCAGCCTCACTAATAAATCTCTCAACATCATATGCTGCCCCTACTAGCTCTACTGCCCTAGCCAGCTCGACTAGCCATGACAATACAAATAGCTAAAGTATAACAATACTCTAAAAATGTAGAACAGTGCACAAAGAAGGCTCAAGAGTAATACCGAGGGTAGAAATGGATGATAAAGCGCGAACGCAGACTCAAATGCTATCTCAAAAACTCTGAAAACTCTCAAATTCTCACTTGCCTCACGTTTGAAATGAGTTCAAACTCAACTTTGGATGCCCTATTTATAAAACAGGAAACGCATTCGACGGCCATTCGAGCGCAACTTCGAACGTCACCTTTCGAACTACCATCTGATGCATCTTCAAACGCTTAATGCTGACGTCATCTGTTCAAATTTCCGTTCGAATGTCTAGTGTACCATTCAAACGGTGAGCCTAAAATTCAACTACAACAAACCAAAAAAAAATAAAAACCGAAAGGAAAAAAAATGGACAGAAAAAATTAACACAGAGCGAAAACACAGAGCTCTCCCCCCCCCCCCCCAAAAAAAAAAAAATTAAAGGAAAGCCAAGTCCTTCAGGCCTTATAACATAAATGGATAGAGGGGAAAAAACAAAACATGTGCCAAACTAATATTACCAACGTAAAGTACCAAGATCAAAAGTTATACGTCCACAATACGATGGGAAAATAATTCACAAAACAACCAACTAGAGAAAAACAAAACCAGTTCCCTTCACACTATAAATCTAAAGAAAAACATAGAATCGAAGCTAAATAGCATCTCGAGTCCTCAGTGCCTCAATTTCAGCCTTTAAGTCTTAAATCTGCGAGTGCAAGTCCTCTAGAGAACAAGATGATTCATTAACTTCTGTTGGTCGCTCAAAGGAAATGCCTACCCCAGAAATTGGATAGCCAAAATACTGAATAGTGTCCGCAGAAAAAATAGGGACTCAGGCAGCTCTCAAAAAATCATCGATTAAGAGACTGAATGGCATAGGATCATAGGAGAAATGGGATTCTGCAATAGCCTTCAAAATAAGATTCGAAAGATCAACAGCATACCCCTTGCCAATAATATACAACCACACACAACAGGAGCGATGTACGGTAGTGACAGAGCCCATCTCGAGAATGATGTTAGTGGCAACTATCAAGTTTAGCATTTGGTACTTACACTTCAAAAATGCCACTGGAATTGTAGACTGCTGCCAAGGAACAGAGGTAATCTGAAGTTCTGTGAGGAGTTCCTCACTGGTAGGTGGAGAATGAGGGAATGGAAGATAATCAGGATGGCAAGTGGATGGTAGGCGTAGGAGACGACAAACATCCTCTTTGGCAATAGTAATGGTGCAGCCCCTCATAGTGGAGGTTAAGACGAGGTCAAGATGAGAGGTATGAGACAAATATGCATAAAACTCCCGAACCATATCAACATTCACAGCCCACCCCTTCTCTGCCAAGCATATGAAACCATCCCCTATGTATGAAGTTAGCTCGCAAAAAGTCGTCCGCAAATTTGGATAAGTGGACACGACGCTCTATAAGGACTTCACAACCATTGAAATTTGCCATTAACATGTCCCTTTCTCGTGAATTAGCAAACCGCTCAACTTCTGTTCGACTCGATTTATGACCCCTTTTGGAGAACATGGTTCCAAGAGATGCCATTAAATGCACGCAAGAAATGCTAAGGAAACTGGTCAAGAAAAACCTAAGAGAAACCAAACAACCCAAAACAAAGAAAAACAAGACTTAATACAAAGAAAGAGAAAATAAAATAAAACAACTTAAAGAACTTTAAAAAAAATATGAAAACAAAATAGTAAAAGTAATGATAATAGTTTACAGAAAAATACAAGGTCTACCACTCGTTGTCTGGAAGAGGACTACGGATCAAGAGAGGATGGATTCTTGAGATCCACACGTTCGACCTCACCCACAAAATTCTCAAGATAGGGCTTCAAATGATGCCCATTTACTTTGAAAGCATTCCCATTCTTGGGATTCTCGATTTCAATCGCACCATGAGATGTGACACTCCACACTACAAAAGGTCCCAACCAATGACTCTGAAGCTTACCATGAAACAAATATAACTGAGAATTGTATAGCAGGACTTTTTGACCAACTTCAAAAGATTTACGCTGAATGTGTTGCTCATGTACCGACTTTATCTTCGCTTTAGAGATCTTTGAGTTCTCATAAGCATAGTTCCTAATCTCCTCTAGTTCATTGAGTTGCAATTGTCATAAAGCACCCGCCTAATCCAGACTCATATTAAATTGGCAGATTGCCCAATACGTCTTGTGTTCTACTTCAACCGGAAGGTGACACGCCTTCCCGTACACAAGTCTATAAGGAGATGACCCTAGGATGGTCTTATATGCAGTCTTATATGCGCATAATGCATTCACTAATCTCGAGGACCAATCCTTTTGATTAGGGTTGACGATTTTCTTGAGGACTTGTTTGATCTCCCTATTCACTAACTCAACTTGGCCTTGTGTTTGGGGGTTATAAGGTGTACCAACCTTATAAATCACCTCGTACTTTCTCATTAAGAGACTTACGAGCCAGTTACAGAAGTGGGAGCCACCGTCACTGATGATAGCTCGGGGCGTACCAAATCTAGAGAAAATATACTCCTTTAAGAACTTGACCACAACAACATAGTCATCGATACATGTCGGTATGGCTTCTACCCGTTTCGACACGTAGTCTATGGCCACTAGAATATAGAGATAGCCACACAAATTAGGAAATTGTCCCATAAAATCAATACCCCTGCAATCAAAGACCTCTAGAATAATGATAGGGGTAAGAGGCATCATGTGCCTCCGAGATAGACTTCCTAACCATTGGCATCGATCATAAGACGTGCAAAAGGTATGGACATCGTGGAACAACGTGGGCTAATAGAAACCACTTTGTAAAATCTTTACAGCAGTTTTACATGATGGAAAGTGCCCACCACACGCCTATGAATGACAAAACTCTATTATGCTTTTTACCTCGGCGTCGAGAACACACTGACGAATAATTTGATCAAGGCAGTACTTAAACAAGTAAGGATCTTCCTAGGAGAAATACCTCACATTTCTAAAGAACTTCTTATCAATGCTAGACCAATGTGATGGTATCCTATTGGTGGCTAAGTAGTTTGCAATGTCAACATACCACAAGGTCATTGTGCTTGTATATGTAATGATTTGGAATAGATGCTCATCCAGAAAGTGTTTGTTGATTGGAAGGGGGTCTTGGGCTTCCCCATCAATAGGGGGTCGTGACAAGCTATCCGTTACTACATTTTTAACCCTTTTCTTATCTCTAATCTCAATATGAAACTCTTGCAGCAAGAGAATC
Organism: Euryodendron excelsum; assembly: GCA_033060915.1. Taxonomy (NCBI): domain Eukaryota; kingdom Viridiplantae; phylum Streptophyta; class Magnoliopsida; order Ericales; family Pentaphylacaceae; genus Euryodendron; species Euryodendron excelsum. Next base: position 27,262,785 of record CM065381.1, on the reverse strand, counting down.
CATCGGATGAGTCGGGGTTTCACATCGGGTTTACTCAAGAGGTACTTACGTGCGGAGTGATTGGTGTAGATGATAACAAGTGATCCGACTAAATACGACCTAAACTTGTCCAGTGCAAAAACCATGGCAAGGAGCTCTTTTTCTATGGTGGTATGGTTTAATTGGGCCTCATTAAGGGTTTTGCTAGCATAATATATCACGTAAGGTTTCTTGTCGACCTTTTGCCCTAAAATAGCCCCCACCACGTTATCACTCGCATCACACATCAACTCAAAAGGTAATGACCAATCGGTTGACCTAATACTCAGTGCAATGGTTAGAAGCCCTTTCTTCTTGTCAAAGGCTTCTTGGCATTAAGATGTCCACACAAATGGCACATCTTGTGAAAGAAGGTGGCATAAAGGTCTCAAAATCACACTAAACCCTTCAATGAAAAGCCGGTAGAATCCGACATGCCTTAGAAAAGACCTAATGTCTTTGACACTCTTAGGGGTAGGAAGACATTGGATTAACTTAACTTTGGCTTGATCTACCTCTATCCCCTTGTTGGATACTATATGTCCAAAAACTATGCTTTATGTCACCATGAAGTGACATTTCTCCCAATTGAGCACTAAGTTGCTCTCCTCACATCTCTCAAAAACTCTTTCAAGGTGTTCTAGACAGGCCTTAAAAGTGTCCCCATAAACTAAGAAGTCATCTATGAACACTTCAAGAATCTTCTCCACCATGTTGCTGAAAATAGACATCATGCATCTTTGAAAAGTGGATGATGCATTGCATAGGCTAAAAGGCATTCTTTTGTACGCATAGGTGCCAAAAGGGCACGTGAAGGTAGTTTTATCCTAGTCCTCTAGTGTGACCTCTATTTGGTTATAGCCGGAATAACCATCTAGGAAACAATAAAATGCTCAGCCTGCTACTCGTTCTAAGACTTGGCCCAAGAACGGAAGTGGGAAGTGGTCTTTCCTAGTGGCTGCATTGAGTTTGCGGTAGTCTATGCACATTCTCCAACATATTTGAATCTTAGTAGGAACTAGTTCATTCAACTCATTCTTCACTACTGTAACTCCCAGCTTTTTAAGGATAACTTGGGTTGGACTAACCCATTTAGAATTAGAAATGGGGTATATGATACCCGCATCGAGAAGTTTTAGTACTTCTCCTCTAACTACCTCTTTTGTATTCGGGTTCAAGCATCTTTGCATTTGACGCACAGGTTTAGCTTCCTCGTCCATATATATACGATAAGTACAAATGAGAGGGCTAATTTCGTGAAGATCCGCTATAGTCCAACCTAAAGCATTTCTATGATGCTTAAGCACTCTTAACAATGATTCCTCTTGGCCTTCAGACAGGCTAGAGGATACAACAACTGGATAGGATTCACCCTCACCTAAGAATGCATATTTTAAGGTAGATGGTAAGGGTTTCCTCTCTGGAATGGGTGGATTTTGTTCAGATGGGACAAGCTTTATGGCACTTGAGGTAAGGGATTCAAACACGGTGATCTAATGACCCACTTGCATGCAAGGTTCACTCCCTTCCCCTACCCTATGTTGGTTCTAAAAACTCATACATTTGGACTCCAGTTGACCATGAGGCTCACTCCAAACTAGAGCCCCTCAATTGGGTCCTCCATGAACTCCCGATCTATATACTCTTAGATGATAGACTCGATGAAGTCTACCTCCTCAATTTGATCTACTTCCTATAATTGCTTACCCACTGTGAAAATGTTGGTCTCTAAGGTTATATTCCCGAATAAAAGCTTAAGCAACCCATTCCTACAATGGATAATGGCATTTGCAGTTGCTAAGAACGGTCATCCTAAAATAACTGAAATATGACGCTTAGATGACTTGGCCTCTACGGGCTGGGTATCTAAAATAATGAAATCCATCGGATAATAGACTATATCAACCTGTGTGAGCACATCCTCCACGATACCTCTAAGGACTTTAACGGACCGATTAGCTAACTCTAATGTAACTCGTGTAAGTTTAAGTTCTCCTAGACCTAGTTCTTTATACATGGAATATGAAAAAAGGTTCACACTAGAACTTAGGTCAAGAAGTGCTCAATCAATTCCATAACCCCCTATTATGCACGAAATCGTAGGACAACCGGGGTCCTTATATTTCAGTACTGACTTACATTGGAATATTGTGCTCTGACTTTCATTTATCATTGTCATTTCTTTAACACGCAACTTCTTTTTGACAGTGCACAAGTCCTTCAAAAAACTTGGCATAGGACAGTATTTGTTTAATGGCATCTAACATAGGAATATTAATTCAAACTTGTTTGAAGACATCATAAATTTCAACATTCAAGTTCACTTTATTCCCTTCGGTCAGCCTTTGTGGGAATGGAGCATGTTTTAAGTCTTTCGTGCTCACATCCTTAGACATTTGAGGAGACGGCTCAGAATGACTCCCATGTTCTTTTTGTTCACTCCTGTTCTTTTCATTCTCACTCTCCTCTCACTTTTTCTTATGCCCTAACCCTATAGATGCATCCTTTTTCCCTTGATTATTTTTGTTAGGAGTACTGATTTGGTCTAGTTGCTTTCCACTTCTAAGGGTGAAGGCCTGAACCTGTTCATGTGTCATGTCAACGTAGTTTGCAAGTTTAGGGTTTGGTTGGGGTTGGGCCAGAAATCGCCCTTACGTTTGTTGAGTCATCAACATCTTGTGGATGTCTTTAACTATTAAGTTAGTTTCCCCTTACGATTGTTCCAAATTCGTGACCCTGTTTGCGAGTGATCGAAGATCATTAGTCACTTGAGAGTCCTCACTATTTCTCCTACGTGGGGACTGATATTGTGCCGGTTGAGATATGTATGGTTGTGATGCTGGTGGTGTGGGATACGTGATTGATTGACCTTGAAACGGTTACAGTGGTGTTTGGAATGGTGGTGGAGGTTGTTGGAAGGGTTGAGGGTTTGAAGAGCCCTCTTGTTTCCACATAAAGTTAGGGTGATTCCTCCACCCGAGGTTATACGTGTTAGAGTAAGGATTATTCCTGCTCCTTTGATTTTGATATCCCCTTAAAATTGGCCAACCGCATTACTTGGCCATGAAGTGCTTTTCGTACCCCCAGTATTACTGGACATGATGTAGTATCATGGTCCTGTGTATCACAAACTAAACACGATAAAGGTGTTTCAATCAGTCCTGCCGTGGTGGCCTTAGAAGTTTTCAAAACCTCCAATTTACGAGTGAGTGTCTTGACCCTAGCTTGCAGATCTTCCACCTCCCCCAATTGGTGTTTAACTCCGACATATGACGTGGTGGTGGGCTTATGTGTGAGATTTTGTGCTCCAGTGTTGGACCAATCCGTAGCCATGTTAGCATTAGCCCAATCCCTAGTCAAGTTGGCCAAATAGTCCAAGTAATTATATGCCTCTATGGAGTTTTCATTTAGATAGGCTCCCCCGCACATATTTTCGACAAATATCTTCAATTGAGGAGTCAATAAAGGGTAAAATGTGTTTATGATGTGCCATTTAGGGAAACCATGATATGGATATGCGAAAAGTAGGTCCTTAAACCTCTCCTAACATTGGAAGAACGTCTCACTACTATTCGGTGCAAATTGGGAGATGGCACACCGTAGAGCCTCAGTGCGATTTTCAGCAAAGAACTTTTTCAAGAACTCCCCTTGCAATGTATTCCACATATGTATGAATATAGGCCTCAATGAATTAAATCACATCTTGGCCTTGTCCTTTAGAGTGAAAGGGAAAAGCTTCAACAGTAAGACCTCCCTAGGATATGAATTATCCTGGAAAAGTGAACATGCATCTTTGAAATCTTTAATACGTGTGTATGGTTGCTCTGAATCATAACCGTGAAATTAAGGCAAGGCAGGTAGCATTCCTAGTTTAATATTCAGTGTGGCTTGGTGTGCAGGAAGTATTATGGCGAAAGTGGGGGTTTGCCTTTGGGGATTCATGTAATCCCTCATGGTACGGTTCTGGGTAGCATTGTGCGCTTGGTTACTTCCTCTTTCAAGATTGTCATTGTCACCGTCGTTGAGGTTTGCCATTGGAATGGACCCTAGGTCAACAATCAAGGAAAAACTGGGAAGATCTACTGGACTACAATGAATAGGTGATGGATTCAAGTAACCTGGTGGAAGATTACGCAAAGGGTCAGCTTGAACTAAACGGTGTGTGTGATCTCTAAAATATGAGGACATACATATGTAATGCACATAAAAAACACACACAGTCCAACCGATCCTCCAATCTCCTCAGAAATATCAACTCTGTTGCCCACAAAACATGTAATTTATCCCAGCCGAGCCTCCAATCTCCGCATGCAAAGTAATACCACCAATAAACAATTAGCACAAAGCCTAATCACCTCTAAATCCACCTCCTATCTAAATGAATGCTTAAACCCCTAAAAAGAAAAGAAAAACAAATAATCGTAAATACTATCACGAAAAGGTGGAACAAGGTTTTCGGTATGGCCTTAGCCGTCGATTTCCTTGCTATGATAGATGAATGGCGAAGCAGTCCACTGGATTTCGCCTGGACTGAGGTTCGTGTTCTAGCATGCCTCTTGCGGTCCTTTGTGCGAAAGTATTCTCCCCGGCAATGGCTCCAAAACTTTGACTCAGCCTCCAAATGTGTGCTCAAGATATCCCAAGTGTAGAATGGCAGTGTAGTATAACTCGGAAGTACGAGATCGATCCCTAGGGAGCAGGTTACACACAGCCACAAGCATTAAAACACTTCTCCCAATTACTCACAAAAATCCTACGATTTGCTTCTAAAAGGAAAAGAAAAAATCCAATCATTTTGAGAATGCGTATTTATCTAAACTAATTCAAACTCAACAGTAATTAACTTGGAAAATATGTAGTTTTAAACTATTAGGGAAAAGGTTCCGAGATTAGCTGCTCCAATCAATTGCTTCTTTTTCAATTCTGATGGAGAAAATTCGATAACTCAAATTCTTCGATTACGTCGTGAGTCACGGATTCGGAAGATTTAGTGGTAAAAACAAGTGTTCTTCAAAACTTCAACTTCTAGAATAAATCAAGTTGTTTGAATCAAGGATGAGAACCATCGATTTGTGCAGCGCATATACTGAATATAGATTCATGCATAAATGTTACCGAACATAATTAAACATTCAGGTTTTCAAAAGTTCTAGAACGAAGAAGAGGAAGAAAAAAAACCTAGAAGATTTAACTTTAAAACTAATAACATACCTCCTTCATTCATCCAAAATATTCAATTGATCTTCACTTTTGATCCCGAGATAAAAAAGTTTAGCTACTCATCTTCATAGTATAAACACAATTTGCATAAAAATAAACTAAATATATTGATTGCAAACCTAAAGATCTGATTACAAGAATCGTGAAGAACTATGAAAACTCTACTAAAAACAAGAATAATATCTGTACCTATTGCTGCAGCTTCTCCTAAAACAAAGTAAAAAAGTGCGAACCCCAAAATCAACAGCAACCCCAGCATATATAAGCCTCCAAAAATCTGCATATTCGCACAATCATTCAAATGCCCATGATACCATTCGAACGCACCAAACAATCGTTTGAACAGTGCGTCGAATGCACTTCGGATGAAAAATCTGCTTTCTGTATATTTCGAATGCACTTCGAACTTGACTCTGGCATGAACCCATTTGACGTACCATTCGAACACAACTGCCTACCGTTTGAACTCCTTGAAGGCCGTTCGAACGCCTAATCTGTTTTAGCGCGAATTTGTTCTTTTTAAGCTAGGATTCCTAAAAATAAACATAAAACTAAGTTAGTAACGAACTAGGATTAAAACTAACATAATTAAACATATTATAAGGCTAACAACTAGCTAATTAAGGTATGTATATTGCACTTTTAGAGTACAATTAGGTTTCTAGCATTCCGAAAGAATAAATGGTAGAATATTTGCTAGCTAACTTGATTTCACTATCACTAGCCACCATAGTAGTAGTTTCTCATCTTTATTAACCCCTTCTCTCTTTTTGGCACCATCTACCTATTGCAATAATGCATTTTTCGTTTTTTTTTTTTAGTAATGTCATATACAATCGCATTTCTCAATTTTTTTTCTCACTCCCATATGCATAGCTATAAGACTCATATTAATAAATTCGTACGAAACCCATTTACTTGTGTCTAAGAGTTGAGAAAAACGATTACATATATCATTTTTCTTTCTACTGTTTTGGGAGTAAGAGAGATCAGAGTCAATCCTAGGTGTCCGATTCCTACTTAACTTGTAAAAGAGAATAATCCTGGAAATTCCAATGTAGAATAGTCTTGTTTATTGTAACAGCTTCTTTGGAACTTGGAGGAGGAAAGGGAAGGGAAAATAAAATAAAATAACGAAAAAGTATTTTTCCTTCTTTGTTTGGTTTTTTAAAGAAAATAAAACAAAAGTGAAAAGAAATAAGAGAGAGAACGAGAGAAAATGATTTAAAAAATTTTCTCTTTTCTCTTCCCTTTCTCTCATAAATAAAATTAAAAAGGAAAAAAAAAAAAGAAAGAAAATTTTTCCTTCCCTCTCATTCCCCAAATTGCAAACAAGCTCTAAGAATACTTTAGCCTCAATTTTAACATTAGCTTAATCGTTTCCCTAGAGAGAGAAAACGAAAAAGATAATAATTGCCTATTTTGGTTCATTAGTGCAACTAACTATAATATTATTTAAATATTTCTCTCTCTATGTATAATGGTTTGATTACTCTATTTTGTTTTACCAAACTTCAATATACAATATGTTGATTTTAATTTTTACCGATGTATGTGACGTGGTCTGAAGATGGGTTCTGAATTGGGAGTAGATTTTAATTCCCTAAGTTTGGGAGTGAATCGGCTAACACTACTGGCCATTACTGACCATTATTAATGGTAAGAATTTTCATGCAGTATATGAAAATACTTGCATAAAAACAAGAGAAATCCCATGCTTTGTTAAGTTTTTAATAACTATATTTCTCTATAAAAAGAAAATAAATACAGCATTTGTCACTAGAGTAATGTAGTTGAATGTAACATATTCATTTAAAAATAAAACACACATCATAGTGACACTTATTTATAAAAATGACAATGTCACGTTATTCTGGTGTATTTTTTATATGAATTTTCTCAAATAATAGCATTTTTTTATATAATCATGTAGCATAGGAAAAATTATTCAATGCTCCTGAAACGCCACTTGAGCTTGCTCATCCACTCACATGAGGGTAGGTCCCCTACCTGGTAGATGGGATATTTGATCCGACCTAACAGGGGGACCCCACTACTAGACTTTAAGTTGTACTCTTACTGCCTAGCCTTTTACTTTTAGCAAATGCTAACATATGTCCTAAGGTCATATTTTAAGTATATTTTGTCTAGTTGTATATAGTGTTGATAATTGTATTTCAATGTTAAAAATTGTAAAAACACAAATTTTAATATTTTGTACAACTAAACAAAGCATGTTTGGAGCGCATGTTAGCAAGACCCTTTACTTTTAAGGGTTAATTATATTTGTACCCCTATATTTTACACTAAATTTTATTTTATGATATTCATTATTATTTGTAACAATTAAGTACTTATACTTTTAATTTGTTATAATATCAATCTTGTACTAACTTGTGTAAAAAAAAAAAAAGACAAAAAATTTGCATGTGTCAAGCACGTTTTTTTCAAGGGAAAAATATATAAAATCTTACACATTCCTTAACAATATACTACAAATTCTTCTTAAATTATTCTAAATTATGAGTGTAATCAATTGTACAATGTAATTAGGCTTCACAAAAAAGCCTTCAATTCGACTTCTATGAGATACACATAAGCCTTGGGTAAACAAAAACAAAAAAAAATGCTGAATTTTATATTTTTACCTTTTGAAAAATTTTACGTTTTTTGTCATATACAAATTTTTTGTCTATTTTCAAACAAAAAGTTGAAATTGCATCAAATTAAAAAGTGTAAATGAACAATTACTATAAATAAAAATAAAGTATCTAAAGTGGGATATGATATTAAATACAAAAGACGCAAAGTGTAATTAAATATAACTCATTAAAAAGTAATGTTATATACAATCTTATTTCTTAATTTTTTTTTTTCGCTCCTAGATATAAGATTCTAGAACTCACTATGATAAATTCAAGCGGGACTCGTATAAGAATGAGAAAAAGTATTAATAAATACAATTACATATAGCATTTTTCTTTGTTAAATACTTACTACTTTGAAATTTGAGATTTTGAACATCGTAAATTGTGGTACCATCCAGTACTATGACAAATAGCGGAAGGGCAAAAAATTAAAAACGTGGAAAATACTAGAAATTAATGGGAACAAAACTCCACCTATTTTTATTTTTTTTTTGTCTCCCTCTTCTTTATCTAACAAAAAAAAATGTTTAATACTTTTGGAATCCACCTCATTCTACTCCACCTTTAAGTCTCTCAGTTAAATGAGTTATTATTTAATGTTGCAAGAACATATGTGTTTTACTCTTTTACTCACATAAAATGGGCTCTTACATGTTAGATTGAATATTTGACTCCACTTAGCAGAGGACCCTCACCACTATGAGAGTGGTGAAAGAAGAATGACATGTACTGCAAAAGCACTAAATCTAATGGGAAACACCCCACACGATAGTAGAGTATTAACCCGTCATCTTATCCTCCCATGAACGAAACCGCCGGTTTGGTGAACTTACTACATGTATAAAAAATTAGAAATAAATCAACTAGTTAATTTAGTTGGTCAGAATCAATTCTTGCTTCATCATTCTCTTCCTGACCTTCCTTTATAATTACTTCCAATGTACTAAAAAGAAAATGGGAAAATTTGAAATTGTTCCCATGCTAATTATGACATACTGGTGAGACAATGCACCTGTCATGCACAAAAAGTCTACAAAGCCTGCTATCCTTCAGCGACTTATGTAGAGTTTTGAACATGTTTTCTGGAGCCATTATTATGGACAGTCTATCTGATTCGTTGATTTGTTCTTCTTTGGCGAATAAATAGATGGTTGGGTTCAAAGTGTTGGAGCATCGAAGCAGTAAGAGGAGAGTGCCTCTTGCATAACAGCGTCTATGGAACTAGGGGGCGAGAAGGAAGGAAGATAGAAGAAAAAATGAAGAAGAATTATATTTCTCTTCTTGTTTGATTTTGTGAGGAAAATGAGATCAAAATGGAAAGAAACAAAGAGAGTGATTTAAAATTTTTTCTCCCGTTATTGCTTCTCTTTCCATCCTAAGTAGAATCAAACAGGGAAATAAAAGGAACCAGTAGTCTTCCCTTCTCTTTCCTCTCTCCTCCAAGTTTCAAACAATTGTAAAGAGACAAAGCATATAGAGGCGTCTCATAGTAAGTGTAACCCTCATGTTGTTATCTCTGAAGTTCTTTTCCTTGTCTTCACCTGTGGATATTGGCAACGAGAATTAACCATGTAAATGGTTGTGTTCTTTGTGTATTAGATCTTAGTTTGCTTTACAAGCTACTTCCATGGATTGCCGATTTCAATGCATGCCGAGCACCCAGACTCGCCATACAATGGCTAACAGTCCGTCAGCCAATTATCAGCCGAGCTCTTGGACTTAGATTTCGTGGAGTCCCTGAACATTGATTACACAGTAAGTACAATTTCCACAAGGAAATTGCCACTTTTATAAAACAATTCATATAAAAAATTTTATCAAAATGATGTTACAATTACAGTTTTGTAATTAAAAATCATTGTGATTTGTGTTTTGTTTAAAAGTAAAAGATATTCATTTAGATATATCATTTTATATAAATTTTTTTATTTGTATTGACGTTGTCTTTCATAGAACTATGTTATATCATTAAGCATTTCTTGCATGCTAACCAATGCCACGCAAGCTGATTGCCCCGAGCCAACTGACATCTAAAAATGATGTACAATAGTTTATTTTCAAACAGTAATGCTATAACTAATGATAGTTTAATTTTTTTTATACTAATAGTGTATAATTTATTTACAGAAGTGCGAGCACCCAAATCTGACACATTGTCAGGAGGGTTGTTTTCTATTTTGCTATACTCTTTTATTGCCTTGTTTTCTTCATGCCAAAATCAAAGTGGCAAAAGCCCTTTGATTTTAAATAATATGGTTGCATAGCTCATTAAGGATTACTTGTTTCTTATATTAATAGTATGACATAATATGGCATTGTTCAATAAGCCTTCCACAATGTAAAATGATAGCTTTATAGGCCATTTTAATTGACAGTAAAACATCTATTTTAAAAAAAATGAATTGAAATGAATATTAAACTAAGTTGGTTGCTATTATAATACTACAGTTTAATATTTCTATATTTTTTTGGATGTACAATTTTTAATCTTGTCAAATAATTCCTTATTGGCCGTACCTGCAGCTCCTTTTTTCAAGTGGTAGGTCACTCGTATGTGAGATGAGGGGCAATGTGCTCTTTCTTCTTCTTTGTTTTTTTATTTGGCTACGAGGTTAGGGGTATCCCGACCAACATATACACACTTCAACTAATTCTCTCTCCGATCTAATTAAAGGCGTGTCATTCATATCAGGACTAAAGAATTTACAAAAGATAAAGCTCTCATGGCTTGCCTTTGACCAAACCATTCATGTCTCTATTAGGTTACCTCTTAATCACACCATCTTCCAAATTTGAACTGTCTAGATTTACAGCTTATCCTTATTTTCACTAGGCTACTGCTCAGTTTTATCTTTATTTTTGTAATAAAATGAAGTTTGAAGTTTGTAATAAGATGAAGTTTTATCTTTTTCAAATTATTACCAAGTACAAAACATCCGCTTCTTCTCTCAAATATTATGATTAGGAAGAATAGCATTTTTTTGTGCCGTGCTTATATAATTAAATTCACAATGTTAATGTAGCAAAATTAAATGGTACAATAAATAAGAAATTTTTGTATAAAATAATGATGCTGGATGACACTGTGCTTTACTTGTCGGCTTTCTGACGCTCACATGGGCTGTACCCAGGGTAAATTAGCCCAAAATTTATTTTTATACTTCAACTTTTAGCCCAACATAATGGCCCACTCCATCCAATCTAGCCCGAGCCTAAGACCATCCCAAAAAAACTCTCTCGTTGATTATTATGCTACGGTTCATGCTGAGTTGTTGTTTTGTGTGGTTTTGTGATGCAGGTTTTTTTGTTTTGGACTCCCAAACAAATTTTCCTATGCGAAAAAAATAAAATAAAATAATTGAGTTGAAATTGGATTTATGGGTTAGGACTGACCCATATATAACCCGTTCATATTTGACCCGCCCTTTAAATGAACTGATTTGAATTTATCACGTCTAACCTGCAGCCCATTTAAAATCTGCTTAAATCCGTCTATTTGTCACGCCTAGTAATAAAATAAAGGATAAGTTTCTCGCAGATTTTATGATTATCTACATTGAAAGAGAATTTTTTGAAAAATCGATTCAAATTTGATAATAAATTATTTTTATTCTCTCAAAAAATTGTAAGTCACAACTTCTATAGTGTAAATATTTATTTCAGAACATTTACATATTTATGTACAAGTTTGCTAATAATTAATTATGAACTCGTTGGGTATATAAAAACTTACAAAAATATGTTTTATAATGTTTTTATAGTTTATTATAATTTCACTTATAGCTCAGGATTAAATTCCCGACTCCTTCCTCGCTTGTTGGGTGTTACCATCTCTCTGTTCGGGTGATTTTATAGGAGATATACAAGGAGAAGCCAAAGAAACTAGAAGAAGAGTTGAGGAACATGATTGATGATGAAGATGTGGAACCACTGCTTGAATTGGCAGACAACATCCAACGGTTAGGTCTAGCTTACCGCTTCGGGAAAGATATAAAGAAGGCCCTTCGTAGGATAATACCTTTTGAAGGATCTAATGAGAGAGAAGACTGGAGCTTGCATGTCACTGCTCTAAGCTTTAAGCTCCTCAGACAGCACGGCTATGAAGTCTCTCAAGGTATTCTCTAATCTCCTCTGCACTTAACTACTGTGAGTTAATAAGGCTCTGTGTTCATCCAAGACAGACGTGTTCAAGCATTTCAAGGACGAAAATGGGAATTTCAAGGCATGCCTTTGCAACGATGCCAAGGGAATGTTGAGTTTGCGTGAAGCTTCATATCTTGCTTTTGAAAGAGAGAACATTTTGGACGAGGTCAAAGCATTTACTAGCATGCATCTCAAGGACCAGATTGGTAAGATTGATTCCAGCCTAGCCGAACTAGTGAGCCATGCGTAGGAGCTCCCATTGCACCGTAGAATGACAAGGCTAGAAGCTAGGGAGTATATTGATGCACATAGTAGAAGGGAAGACGCAAATCAGGTGCTACTTGAACTTACTGTGGTCGATTTTAACATGGTGCAATCAACACTCCAAAACAAACTTCAGGAAATGTCAAGGTAAGCCATAATCAAAAGGAGTTTATGAACACAATCTTAGGGTATTTGAGACGGTACGAATATATTAAGAAGGAATGAAGGATATAGGTAACGACCCTAAACTGCGTTAGTGTGTCATGAATCTCACCTTGAAAGTTAGCATGGAGCATCTTAGGTAGATAAGGAGAGCAATAAACTTTAGTACAATGCTACATAATCAGAAAAATCATATAGCATATATCTATATATATGTAGAATGATGTGGGTATGTAGTAGCCAATCACTGTTAAACACAAAATTAACCATGATATCTTTTAATTACGTAACTGTCACTGTCTCATCATTTTGGTGTAATATTACGAAAGAATTATCATTTTCCTAAACTTAAACATTAACGCCTTAGCTGGCTCTTTTGGCTGAATTTCCAACTCACCAACACAATGGTGTGGGCTAGGGTGCACTGCAAGGAAACATCGTGTGAGTATCATTGTATATTGCTTGGATTTATTTTTCTTGCAGTACTAATGGATTAAATTTGCAAAAGGTTCGTAATGGTCCAGCATGTTAACAAAATGAACCAAGTAGTTGAGTTCGGAAAATAGATTTCAATGACTGGATTAACTAAGGCAACAACATCTATAACTTCATATTGCATTCTCAAATGAACTTCGTTTGCAGTGTTGTGAAATCATTTCTTTTTCCTTCTCTGTTCCTGTAGGTGGTGGAGAGATATGGGACTAGCAATCAAGTTGAACTTTATAAGGGACAGGATTACCGAAAGCTTCTTTTGTTCAGCTGGATTGGTCTCCGAGCCTCAATTCAGTAATTGCCGCAAAGGGCTAACAAAAGTGATTACACTAATAACTGTTGTAGACGACGTCTACGATATATACGGTTCATTAGAAGGACTGGAGCTATTTACAGAAGCAGTTGAAGGTTTGTTTCAACTGTAGAAGTCTCACTTGCCATCATATTCATATTGTCTATTTTCTATTGTGTCAAAGCAAATTCATATGAGCTCATCTAGCATTAGTCGCGGCTAATGCTCAGTCACCGACGATTGTTAGACACATCAACTTAGGCCGACCATAGAGATTGATGCCAGACTTTTTGTATTTATATTATGACTTAACTAAAATTTTAAACTTTGTAATCCATGTTGTCAGGTGGAGTTTGGCTGCAGTCAAAAAACTTCCAGACTGCCTGAAATTATCCTTCCAAGCTCTCTATGACACCGTAAATCAAATGGCTTCTGAAAATTTTAAAGAACAAGGAGTGAACACCATATCAAACCTAAAGAAAGCAGTATGTACATCCATTTTCAACATATATATTGGCATTAGTAACATCAAATTTTCAATTCGAATTTTGACATATTGTCGATCATATTTAATCTCGTTTCCTCTATTTTATTTCAGTGGGCAGATTTGTGCAAAGCTTTCTTGTTAGAAGCAAAGTGGCAATACGCTTAATACACACCAACATTCAAAGATTATCCGGAAAATGCATGGCGTTCCTCTTCAGTGGTTGTTCTACTAGTTCATGTTTATTGCTTAAGAAGTCCAAACATTACAAAGGAGGAAGTCGATTGCTTGGACAAACACGATGATCTCTTGAGCCACCATCCATGATCTTCGGCTTTGTAACGATTTGGCTTCTTCAGCGGTATGCTATTCAACAACTTTATGCCAAACATGGTTGTTTTTCGTCTCCTAAATTCTTTTTTTCTATGAAAGCAAGACATGGAAAGTGTTGATATAAGTTCTATTTTATGCCATGAGATTTAGAAGCATTTCTGCAAACCCAACTTGTTCCGGAAGTGGAGTTCTCTAAACACATGTTAACTATCCGCATTGACAATCTTCTCATGCTACAATGCAATCTAATGGTTGGTGGTAGGGGTGTGTAATCCTAATAATTTATCTTCATGGTATTGCTATGGTTCTTTATAATGCAGGCCGACTTGGAGGGAGATGACACTGCAAAGTCAATCCCGTGCTACATCCATGAAACCGGGCTTTCAGTCGAATTTGCTTATGAACACATGAGGAACTTGATAGATGAGACGTGGAAGAAGATGAACAAATATCAAGCAGCCGACGCTGCTGCTTTTCCTAGACCTTTCATGGAGACTATTCTCAACCTTGCCAGGACTTCCCATTGTACCTACCAATATGGAGATGCGCATGGAGCTCCAGATAACACATCAAGGAAACGAGTCTTCAAACTGTTAATTGAGCCCGTTTCACTCTTAAAATGATAGAAAAGAATTTGAATTCTGGTAATGGATTACTCTCACGTCATGTTTGGTATAAGGAAATAGAATGGGCATTCCCACTTTTATTTTCATTCCCTTATTTGGTACCACAATTTAAAATTGAAATGTACATTTCTAGAAATGTCTATACTAACCTTTAGTTGGAATGACCATTCCCATATTTTTAGGTGGGAATAAGCATTCCATTCTCACATGAAACGAAAACCTAAATTGAAATTTTCTTTTCGATCAACTCTAGACTTCCCTTTGCCGACTTTGAGCTCTCCTCATTTCTGATCTCTCTCTCGCTCTGCGCTACCGAGGTACTTCTCTCTCTCTCTCTCTCTCTGGTTGATTCATCGTCATCTCTCCTCTCTTCTCTTCAAGTAGCAAGAAATCCCTAATGCTATATCTTTGAATTTCAGTTTTTATTCAACTTTTTGTTCAATCAGTGATATACTTACACACACGCAGACATATATTTATGTATATAACCTGATGTAAATATATAATTTGCTTCCAAGGTTCTCTTTGAAGGCAAACCCTAGAAGTCCAAGTTCTCTTGCTGCTCCATATAGTTTCCAACCAGCTTGTCGATGATCGGTGACCGGCAAGCACTCTCCAACCCCCTACTATCTTACTCAATTTCTCTTCTTACTTTCTGCATCGGTAATTTTTTTTTCTTTTTTTGTTTGTTTGTTCCTACTATGAAATTGAAGTAAGAGCCATGCAAGTGAATTATTGGTGTATTTTTGGAATGTAAATCTAATTTGTATGTCTAAATAGATCAGAATCTAGGGCTTTTTTATGCTTATTTAAGAATTGTGTTATCTTTAGTTTGTTTGATTGTTGGATAGAGCAGAAAAGGATATTGGAGTAGTTCCCCCACACCTCAGAATCAGGGCATGGGTAAAATTTCTTGTTGAGAAGAGGACACACACATACATACATACAGATATATATATATATATATATACGAAATTTGATTTTTGACATGTAATTACCTATCTGCATTTGTACACTGCTGAAAGGAATCTGTAAATTAACTAATAGAAAGGAATCTGCCTGGAACTTATAAATTAGATCACATTACTGCCTTTTCTCATTAAATTATCTAAATTGGTTCCCATCATATAGTTGAATATGATTTTTTTTTCTTTTTTTTTAATATGAAATCCAGTGGATGGTTCTTGTTCCATGGTTCCCTTTAACATGTCATGGTTTCTGCAATTATATGCTTGATGCCATCAAGTATTCTAGTGAGTTTTTTTTTTGTTTTTGATAAGTAAAGAAATTTTATCTAATTTTTGTGAAAGTTTGATCCAACTACCATGCTCTAGTTAATGAGAATAGATTCTAATTTTAGGATGGGATGAGTTGCATCTAGAGCCCTGAGCCCTAAGCTGAGGCATGGTTTCTCAGGCCCATTAACTAGATTTCTAGAAATTTTCATGTTGGTGCATGACCAACAGGACCTCTAGTGACATACACAGTAATTTAAGAACTTATCAGGTGGAAGTGTATATCATGAATCAATGAAATTAGATCAGGTCATTTGGATCTGATATCATTGAGAGTAGATAGCTCAAATCCAAATTATCTAACCATCCTAGATATCTGTAAAGCAATTTTTTTTTTTTTTTTTTGTTATACAATGCCAGTTCCTCATGGAGTTTTAGACATTTTTCTGATGTGTTCTATTTGTTCTATTTATAAAATAAATGGTGCTTCTAATGGTCCACAAGTATGGGGAATTCTAATATAGAGATAGAAGTATAAAATAATTGGTGCTTCTGTTGTGTTTTCCTTATTGCAATTTGTTTCCTTGTTGAATTGGTTTTACTGGGAAGTGGTTCACCTAAGCCAACTTAGTTACCAATTCCCTTTTCATAGTAATAGATCCTAAGTGAATTAAAAAACCATATAGTTAAATCTGCCAAACAAGAGAGATGTCACTAGACCCCTTGGAGCGGCATTTAGAACAAGTAACAACTTAAGGTTTGATCGAAGCAAATGTTGATCTAATTACAATGATTGAAACATCCAACGAATGGAGCACTTGGAGAGACAACTTGGCTCTTAAGATGTTTAATGAGTGGAGAGCTAGTAGACAAGGAAGATGAAGTTATGCTATTCTAAAAGAATTATTTTGAATTGTATGAACTACTTTTAGAACAACAATGTTTAGGATTGTTTTATAAGATTTCAGAACTATATGGTGTAACTTTAATGCAAATAGTACTACTTTGTAACTATATGACAGTTCTACTTTATTTCCTACCGTGTGTATTATGGGGGAAGCTACATTCTATTTGTGGGATGATCTAGTGGTCTGATTAATATATATTTAGTGTTGAGTATGAAGTTTGGATAGTGCTACTTTGAAATATCAGCCTATGTTGTTTCTGTACTTGTATGTTTTTGGTTTGGTATGATAAGTGTCTTCTTTTTATGCCTTGTTTTTGTATGAAATCTTTATGGACCTCTGCCAATAGATAAAATTTGTTGTTTACATTTAAAGCCTCAGTTGGATGCAATTTTGTTTGGTTTAAATGGACTTTTGGATTTGGCTTCTGACTTTTCTTACTTAAAAATGAACTAAACCATAGTTAGTTTATAGATAAAAGTCCAATACTTTACACCTTCAGAAAATTAGATATTTCACAGCAATCCATGGAGCTACCACTAAACAGATGGGTCTTGGACTTTTTCAAAGTATTGGAATATTTTATTTTATTGAAGAAAAGAAAAGAAAAAAAAATAATGGAAAAGAGAAAGGGTGTGAGATTCCAAATTGATATCTTATGTGCAAGTTATCTGCCTGTATATCGTTAATGTTTCTTGTTTTATTTTATTTTATTTTGTGGAAATAAAGACATGTTTATCTGCACTCTCTTTGAGTTTGAACACATATTTCATATACTTTTATTAGAAATGGATTCAGAAACACTAGACAATCGCAGTCCAGGTGTAAACAAAAGAATATGGACTGAAGATGAAGATAACAAACTTATCGAGGCTCTCATTGATTTAAAAAATACTGGAAAGTATAATGCAGATGGTGGATTTAAACTTGGGCATTTTGTTGCGATGAAAAAATTACTTGCGGTCACTTTACCAAATTTGGGGTTAAAGGCAGATCCACATATTAAGTCAAGAATGAAGACATTGAATTACATTTTGGCATTGTACATGACATGCTATGTGGATATAACACTAGTGGATTTGGTTATGATGATACCAAAAAATGTGTAATTGCTGAGAAGCCGGTGTGGGATGCTTACATAAAGGTATGTATTAGCACTTGATGAATAATCACTTAATGAAGTTTCAAGAAATGAATGATTAAGTAATATTTTTAATTTTGTATTGTTTTACAGGCTCACAAGGGAGCTGTACAATTCAAGAACAAACAGTTTCCTTTTTACAAAGAGCTTTGCATAATATTTGGAAAAGATCGAGCAACGGGAAAGGATGTTGAAATGCTTGCAGATGTTCTTGAAAAGTTGGATAGGGAATATGTACAAACTAGAAATGAAATGAGTTCTATGACGTGGAAGGTGATTTAGATGGTAATGATATTTCCACGTCATTTACACAATCAGGCACCAATGGAAATACTAGTGTAGTAAGTTCGAAGAAGAAAAGAAAGAAGAGGAGCGAAAGTGTTGAGAGCATGATTTATGAAGTGATGGAAAAATCAACAACTGTTATTAGCTCAACTATGAAAGCAACCGCAACTCAACTTAGTCGTGCAATTGAAGATGCTACAGTTAATGACTTGAAACTTCAACTTAACAAGGAGTTGATGGCCTAAGTATGGTTGAGCGACATAAAGCAATGGTCAAAATTGGTTGTGATCGGGACTTGACACAAATATTTTTCACAATTGATGACGAAGAGAAAGAACCATGGGTTAAAGCAATCATATCTTGAATATCGAATTACTGCTTGTGATGTGTCCCTTTTGAGAGCACTTGGGAATGGATGTTATTTTGTCTTAGTTGGTTTTTGGATATTGTTTGTGTTGTTTCCTGGGTATTATGAACTTTTTTCAGTTCTTATATTTGGTATTCATGGATATTGAGATGAACGGAGCACATTTTCATCCTGAGACATTCTGTGAGTACACACTGATGGATTGTTTTTCAGTTTTGGATGATTTCATCAATTTCCCATGTTTTTAGCTGAGATATATTGCTGATATTTTATTTTGTATTGTTATAATTTTATAGAATATATCTCAGCTAGATCTTGATCTATGTTGACACCCATCTTACAGTTTTTGAGAAAGCTCATTTTGTTTACTCATAAGATGGTGTGTAGGGGAACTATACAAGACGCCTTACCAGCTGGCTACAGAACAAAATGCCTTCTGTTAGAAGTCCCTGAAAGGTGTAGGACTTGGAACCCTTGGACCTAATCTTCTTGTTTTTGGATTAGGCAAATGTGAAAAAATTAAGAATAAATATTTTTCAAAAAAATATTCATTTTTTTGCTTGGATTGCCTATTAAAAAATATATATCTAAATGCAAGCATATTTATTTTTCTTCACAAGTTTAAAATTCAAATATAGTATTAGAATATTAGGGGTATTCTACGCAAAAGCAAGCATGTTGTTGAGTTACTGAGCTTTCTATAGTCTTGTAAATGCTACCTTTTGGACTATCAATTCTCCCAATTTTTTCCATCCATATGTCCTATGATATATATATATATATATATATGTATATGTATATGTATATGTATATATTGCTCTAGCTTGTATATATCTCTGATAATATTCATTCCATTCCAATACTTAATAAACATTACCAAACATGGGAATGGAATGGTCATTCCATTCCACCTTATTAACCAAACAAGAGAATGAGAATGCACATTCCATTCCATTCCATTCTCATTCTCATTTCATTTCTATTCTCATTCCATTCCATTCCATTCCCTTGTACCAAACATAGTATCAATGTCTCGACGATTTTTCCTTCTTCATTTTAGTTGGGGGAGTGGAGTTAAGAAGGGGTATTGGTGTAATGAACTAGGAGTCACTAGTAATATGCTTGCCCGAAATGTTCACGGGACAGTATAACTTTGTTACCAATCTTACAGTATACTAAGCTCAGGTTTTGTTATATTGTGTTTGAATTCAGGAATTATTAAGAGAAAAAAAAAATTGTGAGATTTATTAAAAATTGTGAATGGGCACCACACTTTATATATTAGACAATACATGTTTAACCTGTGCTCTTGTCAAGACCTTTTTGCAATCAGCTTAAAATTGTATGAAAAATCAATAGAAATGGTCAGTAGTTGTAAAATCTGATGAAAGAATTAGGATGCCTCCTCTATGCTGATTTTATTTTTTTGTTTTTTTGGTCTGATTTAATACAAGCAATAGTAGTGAGGATAAGGGGGAAAAGGAAAATAAGACACAATTTTTGGGCAAATTAAGCAAACAATGAAAGAATTTTAATTTTTTGTTCATTAATTTCTCAGCGAGGGATTTTGGACTGAGATCATGCTTTTTAATTATCTCATATATCCCAAATCTTTGATAGTGACTGCTTCTGTTAGAAGGAGAGGTTGTGAAGGCTGACAAGCTTACTGAGGAAGATTCAAGCAATGTGGAAGCTAAAAGGAACAAAAGAAATGCGGTAGGGAAGCTGTGGATGGCCTATGGAAAAGCTGAAAACTTTCAGAGACAGAAATCAAGTATGCTTCGGTTGCAAAAGAAGATGCTAATACTGGTTTTTGCCATGCTTCAGCAAATAGGAGATACAGGAAAATTACAATGGCTTTGTACTCGAGAATGAGGCCCTGCTATCTGATCCTAGCTGTATCAAGGAAGAAGCTCACAACTTTAACGAAAATGTCTACTCAGAGGAAACTCTGTCCAGACCTATATTGGAATGTGAAACTTTGAAAAAACTAAGCTTGGAAAGCAAGGGTAAGCTGGTAGATAGATTCAGTGAGGAAGTATTTCAATCCTCAAGTAGCTATGATGGAGGGAAGGCACCAGGTCTTGATGGTTATAACTTCAACTTCATCAAAAAATTCTAGAATCTCCTCAAAACTGAGGTAATGGCCTTTACATGATTATCATAACCGAACCGGTAATTGAATCGGTCAAGGCACCGGTTCAATAGTTCATCAGTTCAATTGTGGTTCAATCGGTTATACAATAAATAAATAATAGAAATGTATTTGAAAAAAAATAATAGTTAAAAAAATTATCAATGTGTTAAATGATACTCTCTTTCATACAATAACTCAAAATAAGTATAAAAATAAATACTTTATAATAAAAAGTGTATAAATAAATAAGTATAAAAACATTCAAGTGGATTTATTTTTCTCTCTAATTTAATATTTTTTTTAATCTAGTATCTACTAGTATTTTTATTTTTAAAAGAAATGGCATAAAACTTGTCAATAATATGTATTATCAAGAAATAATGTTCATTATTTTTTGCCTATTCTCTTTTTTTCTTTTTTTTTATCCTATACCATCCTCTTTCTCATCTTTATTTTTTCTATTTTTGATTTATTCTATAGTTTATAAATTTTAATTATTATTTTTATAATAATTACATCAATATATTACCTTTTTTTTCCCTTTTTGGTTTTAGTTTAAAGTTTTTAGTTGTTGACTATATTTTTATTAAAAAACCTCAAAAAAAAAAAAACATGTTTCTACAAAAACATATGATTTTAAATCATGCTTAATTATACTATTTTGACTTCTTTTTTTAAAACCGTCCACTACTCTAAATACTAACTGGTTCACCGGTTTTCTAAAATACCAGTCGGTTCTTCTGGTCAACCGATTCTTATGCATTTTCGGTATTTTAATTGAACTAGACCAGTTTAGAATTTGGTTTCCGGTTGAACCGACTGATCCGATCCAGTTCTGATAATTGTGGGCCTTTCTCTTAGAGTTTCAATCAAATGGCAAAATAACAAAAGGTCTAAACTCCTCTTACATTGCGTTGGTGCCTAAAGTGGAAAGCATAAGTCTTTGCAACATTACAGGCCTATTAGCCTAATATGGTCTATGCATAAACCGCTTGCCAAGTGTTTAGCAAATAGAGTTAAACTAGTAATAAATGAGGTAATTGGTGATTCTCAAAATGCTTTTATCAAAGGAAGAAACATGTCTGATGAGATTCTTATTACTAGTGAAGTGTTGCATGAATGGAAGATTAGGACTTTAAAGGGATAGCTCTGAAGCTTGATTTTGAGAAAGCCTTTGACACATTGAACTGGGACTTCTTGATCTTGCTAATGGGGAAAATGGGATTTAGCAGCAAATGGTGTAATTAGATTAAAGAAAGCTTTTTCTCTGCTAGAGTGTCTGCTCTAGTTAATGGCTCTCCAACCAATGAATTCAAAGTGGAAAGAGACTTAAGACAATGTGACCTTCTCTCCCCCTTTCTATTCATCATTGCTGCAGAAGGACTTAACTTACTGTTTAACAGAGCTTCTCTTCTAAACTTGGTGAAAGGGGTCAAAATTTGAAGGAATGAAGTCCTACTTATCCAATTGCAATATGCAAATGATACCATTTACTATAATGCTATTGGTTTTGAGGAATTGAAGAAGCTGAAAAGAATTCTCAGATGCTATAAATTGCTATCTGGCCTTAAAATCAACTGAAACAAATGTTGTGTATGGAGTGGGGGTAAATGAGCACTTTTTAAAGACAGTAGCAACTATGTTTAGTTGTAGCTCCCTATTTACTACCTTGGTATGCCTGTAGGATCCAACTAAACGCTCATGAAGGATTGGAAAGGAGTTATTGACAAGTTTAAGCTCAAACTTTCTTGATGGAAAAGATTTTAACTGTCAATTGGGGGTAGAATCACTCTACTAAAATCCACTCTTGCCAGTCTTCCCATTTACTTCCTCCCCTTTTTAAAGATGCTTGTCAAAGTCAAGGTGTTGATTAAGAAACTCATGAGGCGCTTTTTATGGGGAGACAGTGATAAAAAGAAAAAGGTTCATTAGTAAAGTGGGAAAGAGTCTCTCTAAATAAAAAGCATGGTGGTCTAGGGATAAAGCATATACAGCTGATGAATGTTGCTTTACTAGCTAAATGGTTGTGGAGATTTGGCTCCGAAAAAGATGATCTTGGAGGAGACTAATTTAGTAAATATAATTTGAAAAACTCAAGGTGGCTTCCCTATGGTAATACTTCCTTAAAAGTATTAGGCATTTGGAAAGGAATCATTCAATATGGGAAGGAAAATGATGAATTCAGCAAAATATTGAAGGAAAATTATTCAGCTTAAGATCTGGGAATGCTACTCAGTTCTAGCATGAACCTTGGGTTATCCAAGTTTAGGTTTGTCGCGCCCTAGTTTTTGGGTGTCCGAGGCCCTTTCGGCTCGGAGACTCTAAAGCACGGAACTCTATCACTAGAACTTGTCCTTCTAGAAGGACAAGTGCGACTAGGTTTGAAAATAGGTTTGACTAAGGGCTTTTCAGAAAAATAGGAGTCGCCACCTAACTTAATTAAGGTGAGTTAGGGCACCTAAAACTAAGTGTTAATCTGAAGCTTAAACTTAGGGTCTTTTGGAAGAGGTTTTGAAAACTCCCTCAAGAGATGGTTTTTAAGGAAACAGGTTGTTTGGTAACCTTTGGAAAAATTTAAGCCCTTTTGGAAAATAACTCCATTTTGGTCATTTGAAAATATAAATCTATGGTTCGGGGGTTGGTTACGTGTAGGGAAGATATCTAAGATCATCACCCTACCCCACCCTTTCGGTACCTACATGTCTAATCACCCTTTGTTCACTCACTAGAATAACTGATTACCATTGTCCACTTAATATCCACTTTAGAATTTTGAAAATGGGGTTTGGTCATTACTTTTCGAATGAATGATGTATGATGCAAGTTTTGGAAGGAGTTTGAAAACATGGGATTTTTGAAGGAGTTTGAGATAGAAATTTTGACTTGATAGAAATTTTTGAAAAGGGGATTGGAGTTATAATAGAAGTTATGACCGCACCATTTTAGGTTGCCTACGTATCTCATTTGGCGAAAATCAGGTCATTCGTAGTTCGGGTAAGAGCCCGATGGAAAATAGGCGTATTAGGGCCTTTGAAAGGTTTGAAGACACTTTGGGGTCTTTGGAAAAGTTTAAGACACTTTGAGATCTTGAAAAAGTTTAAGATACTTTGACGTCTTTGGAAAAGTTTAAGACATTTTGAGGTCTTTGGAAGTTGAAGACTTTTTGTGGTCTTGGAAGTTTTGACTTGAAATTGGATGGTGGAGTATTTTGAAAATATTTTTAGATCAACTTAAGGAAGTTTTGGAAAAAATGCTTTGGCATGACTCAAGAGAACTTGAAAGTGTTTTTGAAGTCTCGTTTTGAAAACCTTGGAGGCATGATTTGATGAATTAATTTTTTAAAGTGATTTTTGGAACTGGCTAAGGGTTTAAAATCCTAATATGGACAACCTTAGAGGTTGTTCTTAATTTATTACTTGTCCTTGTAATCCCTAACCATGAGAGGGCTAGGGACACCTTAGGTTTGTGACCTTTTGAAAATATTTTTGGAAATGCCTTGAAGATGGAGTGTAAGAACATTAGAGGAGTTTATGGAGTTGGTTCTTTAAAATCAAGAGAGTAGGAGATTTTGAAAAAATGGGTTATGAGAATAGTTTAAGATTGAGTGATCATTTAGAAAATGGTTCAAGAGTTGGAACCTTGAAGTGTACTAACCTAGGTTGGGTTAGCCTAGAGTTAGGGGTGACCTAAGGTTAACTAAATTGGGTTGGTTTACCCTAGGGTTAAGATGACCTATGGTTAGCTAACTAAGGTTAGGTTAACCTAAGGCTATGGTGACCTAGAGTTAACTAACTAGGGTAGGGTTAACCTAAGTTTAGGATGACTTAGGGTTAGGTTAACCTAAGGTAAATGAACTAGGGTCAAGTTAACCTAGGGTTGGACAACTAGGGTCAAGTTAACCTAGGCTTAGACAACTAGGGTCAAGTTAACCTAGGGTTGGATTGGAAAATGGTTTTGAAAGTCGGTTTGATGCACTTTTGGAAAGAACTTTGAAAAACAAAACATGTTATGCAATAGACTTTAGTGGACAACCTTTTTGAAGATCATTTCCATGAAAATTTTGACTCTAACCAAGAGTATGGTTTATATGGTTGGTGTTTGGAGACCATTCCAAGGAAGGTTTCCCCATGGCTATCATAACCATTATTTTGACAAGAATGGGGATTTCAAAAATCAACATAATGATGGCAACTTTTGGAAAATCATTTTTGATACAGAGATGCAGATAATACATTTTTGAAAATCATCTTTTAAGAAGGGTTTTGCAAATCATTTTTCAAAGGAACCATTCCATCAAGAGAGGGTTCAAATGGCCAAACAAAAGGGAGACCACTCAAGAGAGGGTTCCATGGGGTCATTCCAACCACTACACTTAAAAGAATAGAAATCTTGAAAATTAGAGGCAAATTAAAATGCGATGATGCCAAAATGAGAGTTAGGGGGTTAGTAGGGGCTCTTCTAATGCATAATTCTAAAATCTCATCCTAAACTTCAAGGGGCCAACTCTTGAAACAATTTTTTGAAAAAAATGTAGAACTTGGAAATAGCATAAAATTAAGTGCAATGTAAGCATTGTGGAATATGACAATAAGCATAAAATGAAGCCAAGCACACAAGACATGATCAAAATAGTAATATGCAAGGGGTCATGATTCACATACAAGGTTTTTAGGCTACACCACATAAACAAGGGGCTCCTAGGCCATACCATCTTAAAGTAGGCTAGTGAAAGGTCCCCCTACATGGTGGCTTTCATTTGCTTTCCTCTAGGCATGATCTAAAAGCCCTCTTGGCTCAAGCATGCAAGAAAGGGGGGTTAAAGATGGGGATTAAAATAGAGAATAGCCTAAGTAGGCTAGGAGGGAGAAGAGAAGAGTGGGAGGAGAGCACAAATGTAAAAGGGATACCACCTTTTGCCTTTAACACACATGTAGTCTTCAATGGATGTCTTGATTGGAGCTTGAGTGACTTCAGGAGGGCTTGAGGGGCTGGAGTGGAGTGTGTAAGTGTGTATAAGGCCTTGTACATGGAGTGTATAGGCTTGAGAGAAGTAGAATCTAGCCTAAGTGTTGGAGGGGTGGAATATATGTAAGGATTCGAGGTTCTGGAGCAGTTTCAGCAGAGTTTCGCCTCAATTTTTGGAGATGGAATATGCAAAGGGGTGGTTTGGTATTTATAGGCAATCTGAAACAGGCCTAGCGCTTGTGCGCATGTAGGACATGCGCAGGTACTGTTCCATTGCTAGAATGACATGTGGCACCCCATGTACTAGATAAATCTCAGCTGTTGATTGAAAGTTGGTCGATCTGATCAAAATTTGAGTGCATGTAACATACCCTCCACCACCGGGAAGGTTCGTCCAAACTTTGTCTTGATAATTGAGTCAATCGGGAAGGTTTCGGGTGAATCGGTCGTACTCGGGATGTTCCCCCAAGGTCTCCGGTGAACTATCATGTTTTCGAAGAGTCCGAATGGTGTTTGGAAGTGGAAGATATCATCTCGAGAAATGTGCATGAAAGGACACTTTTGCAAAGCGTCTGTGATACGCTCCAAGGGTGTTTGAAAGTGGCTGCATTCGCGCCTTGCGATCGCGGCCTTCGGAAAGCGATCTCATCGATTGGACCGTACCGATGGAAAGTACTTTAAAAATACTTTCGGGAATTCCCAGATTTATGCATTTCTCAAGTCGTTTGATGGTGCGTTTTAACCAGGGAATTAGAGAAAAAGTCAACCTAGGCAGAGCATCTGCAAAACGCTACAGGGGCTGCTGAAAGTTGTAGTTATCGCACCGTACAATGGATGGCTTCAAGAAGCGATCCATTCGATCGAGCCGTATCGATGGAAAGATCTGTGGATGAACTTTCGAGAATTCCCTGATTTACGTATTTCTCAAGTCATTTGACGATGCGTTATAACCAGGGAATCGGTGGAAAAGATAATTTAGGCGGAGCATCTGCGAGACGCACCAGGGAACTTTTACTGAGTCATGTGAGTTTAGTGTCGTAGGGTCTTCCTCAGGTTAAACAAGGGCGTGTGGTGAAACCCCTTGCTCGAAATCCTAAGGCCGGTGCTGTGTCGAGGCATATTTGGGCTTCTAAGGGCAAAACGGTCATTTTGACCAGGGTTGGCTGAAAATTGTCGGGAATGTTTTGATGTGTTGTGTTAAGTGTGTAGGGTTATTTAGGGATGGTTTTGGGAGAGTCTTTTACCGCTCGACGGGGTTTGTGCAGTGTTGCGGTGTTCAGGGACAAAATGGTCATTTTGGCTGGAGTGGGCCGGAATAGGACCGGATTCAGATCAAATGGCGTGCAGGGGCCACCTAATGGTTTAACAACATTTTGGAAGGATGGACTTATCGTTTCGAGGGATTTTAAACTTTCCCAAAACGTGCCTGGAGGCCCAAAGGGCAGATTTGGTCATTTTTCACCTAGTCGGGCTAGCAGGCGCCGATGTTGACCTAGGTGTTGGTTCCCGAGACCACCCGGTCTTAGAAAACTACATATGCGATTTTGGTCTCCAAGAGCACCTGTTCTTAGAGAACTACATGTACGAGTGGTGTTGGTTCCTGAGAACGCCTAGTCCCAAAAAGCTACCTGGAAGGGTAGTGTTGGTCTTTGAGAACGCCAGGTCTCGAAGAACTACCAAATGACGGACATTCTACGTTGGCGGGCTAGCAGGTGCAAGAAGTGAACTGTCTGGAATTTGATGAGGTATTGGTCCCCAAGATCGCCCGATCCCGAGGAGCTACCTAGATGGCGTTGGTTTCCGGGACCACCCGGTCCGGAAAATTGCCTGGAATAATGGTGCTTAGGGCTTTAGCTGGTCTTTGTGGACCTAAAAAGCAACCAGTTGGTTGGATTGGAGATTGTAAGGCTCATCTTGAACCTGCATGTGTTGCGATGTTGAAAACCGAACCCGATCGGGCCAGAGATTGCCGAGCAGGCAAAAATGGGGTGCTGAGAAGGTTCAGGTTCAAGTTCAAGTTTAGGGTTAGGGTCAAGGTCAAGGCCAAAGAAAGCTTGCTAAATTATTTCCCAAATTATTCTCTCTATCTCTGAACCAATAGGTGCTAATCAATGATATTTGTGAATTTCAGGCTGATGGAATTGTCATATGGAATTTGAACTTCAAAAGGGATCTTACAGCTTGGGAAAATGAGGATCTTAAAAGGCTTGTTCACATGCTTAATATCTCCAGACTGGTTTTAAATAAAAGAAAATGTGATTCCTTATCCTGAAATGCAGATCCTACCAAAGTATTCTCAATGAGCTCTTTTTACAAATCATTCCAAAACTCATTGGGTGTTCCACATTACATTAATCATGTTGTTTGGAAAAATATTGCTCCGCTCAAAGTTCAAATGTTTGGCTGGCTAGCTCTACAAAGGAAAATTTGCACCTTAGATTTATTGCAGCATTGAGGTGCTCTGCCTCCAAACTCAAGCTTAAAGTGTGCATTATGCAATGAAGAAGAGGAAAGCTCTAACCATCTGTTGCTAAGATGCAAGATTACTTAGCTAATTTGGTCTTCCATTCTTAACTGGTGGGAAATGCATTGGGTTTCCCCTTTCAATTTTACAAATCTTGTTTTATGGTGATACAATATCAAGCTTCTTGGTCTAGTGAAAGTTATCTGGAAGGCTCTATTTCTGGCTATAATTTAGAATGTTTGGCTGCTAAAAAATAGCATTATCTTCAATGGCTCTACTTTGGATTGGCAGGAAACTTTTTTTTTTTTTTTTTTTTTTGAAAGGCAAAAATTCATTAAGAGAATGAAAAAAAGATGATTCATGAGAAGGTGAACTGAAGGCACATTGTACAATGAGCCAGCAAGAGGACACATAGCCAGAACATATAACATGAAGGAGGGGGAAAGGGAAGCAAACAGAAAAATCTACCTAAAATATACTGTAAGATGGAGATGCCATAGGCTCTTCCATATCAATGATTCAATGAAGGTTCTTCCATTTAGAAAGCATTCTGAAATGAAGGATAAAAATGATTATGAGGCATTTCTAACACTTTTAATGCAAGAGATAAAGTCATCCACTGAATAAGAAGTGGCAGCTCCCTCAACTTTTGTCCAAAGAGTAGTTTGAGATTTGATTTCATACACAGCATTCATCCAAGCAGGCATCTCATTGTTGTAGGTGTAATTATTCTTCAACTTCCGGACAATCCAATTAGATGCCAGGAATAGAGACTGCCATATTTCCTTTTTTTCAATTCTTAAAGTTGAAGCTAAACCACCAGTTTGCTAGGAGATCCAGGGATGGAGGGCAAACCCATTGAATACCCAACCAATTCAAGATTGATGACTAGATTGTTGGCCCGAAGAATTAACCCAAGAGAGGGGAGGGGAATTGGATTTTATAAAAACACAAGCAATTTAAACCAATATGAAGATTATATAAAATCAATGGAACAATAATCTTATGCAATATAAGAGTTCGATCAAGATATTATGATAATGCAATCAAGATATAGTAGTGCAATGAGTAAAACAGAGCAAGAAGACACTGGCATTTTTAAAGAGATTCAGTGATCCTTTGCCTACATCCTCTGTTCCTCGATTCCTTTGAGGGGATCCTTCACTATGCAAAAACTTCTCTTTTACACAACTACTGTTTCTTCAAGTGTTAGCTCACTTTTTACAAGAATTTATACAAACTCTTAATTTTCAAGTGTTTTTGTTCAAGAATCACTCAAAACTTATAGGTTACAACCCAACCCAACCCAACAATAAAAAAAGAATTTAATACAGCTGGTACACTTTCAAAAAGTAAATATATCGGTTATAGTTCAATCAATAACCTCACAGTTGAGGAATAAAAGAATATAGCAGAGAGAAACAGAGAATGTTGGAAAATCTAGTGTATATCCTTTATGATCTTGTATCTAACACCTTAAATGCTTTGAAGACTTTATATATATATATATAGTCTTGTATTATATCCAACCATTGGAGGTAGCTGAGAGATCATTTAATGTGAAATAAGTGTTATAAAACATTTAAAAATATTACCGTTACTGCTCAGACTTTCTTCAGGTGTCGACTCTCATATTGGGTGTCGACACTTGCTTCTTTAGTTCTCTTCAATTTTTTGTCCAGGTGTCGACTCTTGTATTAGGTGTCGACACTTGCTGCTATATTTTTCTTACTCAAGCTCTCTGGAATCACAAATGTCGACTCTCATATAAGGTATCAACACTTGCTTCTTCATTTTCTAACCTGAACTCTCTGAAACCATAGGTGTTGACTCTCATATAGGGTGTCGACACTTGCTGCTTCATTTTTTTAACCTAAGCTCTCTAGAACCATAGGTGTCGACTCTCATATAGGGTGTTGACACTTGCTGCTTTCAAGTTCAGTTTTACAAGGTCAATTATCCAGAAGGTGTTAGTTCCTATAACAGGTGCCAGCTCGTGCCTTGCTTTTTCAACCTTCTTTAAGACTTAAACAACTAGCATAAAAAACATCAAAAGCTTATTCAATTTATCTAATAAGGTCTTCAAGTCATTAAGTCTTCACAATTCCTTCTTCAAATAGATTTGGACAAGTAAAGCACCTTCAATCTCTTCGAGATGAAGTTAATTCAATAAACTCTTTGCAAGACTCCAACAATCTTTAACTTTTTCAATCCGTTGTGGTATGCATCCAAAGTTTGTCTACTTTCTTCAATAATTGTTAATCACTTTGAGTACCTTTAGCTTCTTGTAAGATTGATCAAACAACCATCTAAATCATTCAAACTCATTAATCAAGCTTTCAAAATTATCTTCTAATCACATCCTTTATTATAATCATTCTCAAACAAAGTGCGAATAGAATTAATAAATATTTTCTGCACATAAAATAAATTTATTAAAAAAACAATATAATGGTTTATTATCATCAAAATTAAGGCATAGATCGAGCATAAATGAGCCAAGATGTTTTGCAGGAAACAAGCAAATGATTTGAGTATTTAAGAAGGGAGTTGCATAATATCCACTCAATTGAGGTAGATCTTACATTTTAGGTCAAAGCAAAAGTTGAAAACTCTTGACTTTAGTGCCTTGGACTTCATCTATAATATTGTAGTAGTTAGAAGCCTCAAACTGTCTTTCCCTGTTAGGAAGAATTACACTACTAAAAACATGAGTTTTTGCAACGGGAGTATTTGTGACGGCTGTATTCTCGTCACAAATAGTAGTATTTGCGATGATAAAGTAGCCATTTTTTTGTGCGACTGAACTTTTTGCGACCATTTTTTTGTGCTGGCTAAGCTCCCATCACAAATGGTACCTTTTGCAACGACGTTTTGTGACTGAACTTTTTCCATCACAAATAGGTTAGCATTTGCGATGGCCTTTTTGTGACAACAATTATATGTCGCAAACGCCCAATAAAATGACGTCATTCCTTTTGGTAGGACTCAAAATACACCCTCCCCTATTTTCTTCCTCTATTGATTGAAGGCCCCAGGATCTGGTTCTCTCCCTCTCGCCCACTCTATCTCTCTATCTCTCAAGCGAACTAGGGTTCGACTTCGCCCTACACCAGGCGGCTGCCACCCACTCTATCTCACTAATTTTGGTTTTAAGCTTGAAATATTTGATGCTATCACCTCCAACTCCGTCACCACCTCCAACACCGCCTCACAGCCACCAGCAACTTCCTCCTCCTCCTCCGCCTCCACCTCCAACTTGACAGCCACTCTGCCGTCGCTGCCTCATGTTATAGAATTGGTTAGTCCCTCTTTATCTTTCATTAGTTCAGTAAATTTTTTTATGCCTCTATTTGTGATGTTTAGTTCATTGATTCAATTGATTTTATTTTTGTTTATGTATGTATAATGATAAAAAAAAAAAATGGGTTTGTTTCATGTATTTTTCGTTAAATATCTGATTTAGCAAATTTCTGTTTATGCTTGTATTATGAGAAAAGAAAAATTGGGTGTACTTCGGTTGTCCCTCCACACCCTCTCTCTCGCTCTTAATCGCTCTCTCTCTATCTCTCTCTCTCTTTCTCTCTAGGTAAGCTTCTCTCTCAATCGCTTTCTCTAACGAGGTAAGCTTCTCTCTCCCCTCTCTCTATTTCTCTCGTATTTTGCATGGTGCGGTGACCCATGGTTGTGGGGTAGAGGGGGTTGGAGATGGCTGCCGATAAAGGTATAATAGGGGTGCGCG
This sequence comes from Euryodendron excelsum, assembly GCA_033060915.1. Lineage (NCBI taxonomy): Eukaryota > Viridiplantae > Streptophyta > Magnoliopsida > Ericales > Pentaphylacaceae > Euryodendron > Euryodendron excelsum. Next base: position 27,230,862 of record CM065381.1, on the reverse strand, counting down.
AGGGAAGAGGTAGTGGCTAGTGGTGGGGATGGGAATGAGGTGAGTTACACAATAGTGGAGGTGACAGTTTGTGGTCTTAGATTTTGCTTTGAATATTTTGATTGCCTTCTATCTATTTGACATAATGCTTGATAGACATGCTACCTATTATATGTTGCTTGTTGAGTCCAATTGCAATGGCTTCATTCCCTTTTCCACAATTACTTCACAAAGCTATTGACATAAATTTGGAGTTCTTAAGGTTTATATTGGGTAAGAAATGTGTTAGAGTTGTGATTTCACAAAAAGGAAAAGTTCTAAGGACTGTGTTGGTATTATATGTAGTATCCGCAAATAACAAAAGGCTTTTTCTTCTTCTTTTTACCTTATGTGTGTGTTAGGGTTGATTGATCCAAAGAGGAATGCATTGGGACTTGTCAGATAGGAGTTTTAAGGCTATTCATTTCACTCGGTAAGGATGTCTTCACATATTTGAATATGGATAATTATTTGGTGATCTTAGATTAACCCATTTTACAATTAATTAATGAATTGAGTTGAAATTTCTTTCATTTGTTTTCTAGGAATAGCAGTGCTTTTCTTATATTCTTTCATGTGTCGAACTTCCATGAAGATTGTCGGTGCTAGTGAGTTCATTGGTTCTACGGCAATTCCCCTACCTGTTGGGTAAGTTTGTGGTGCCTTTCAACTTCATGCATTCCTTCTCCCTTCTAAATTTAGCTGCTGCATATATTTAATTGGTGATTAACCTTGCATGCTTGGAAAGTATAGTGTTCAATAGTCATTTGTAAGAAATCATTTTCATCAATGATGTAGTATTTTCTTTTACATCTAGATCTGTACTTCTTTTGAAGGGAAATGGTGTTGAAATAGCCAAACATTGTGTGCCGACAGTTCCTACTAGAAGGTACAAAAATTGTGACGACATTCGGGACGGCCTTTCCCATCATAAAAAATCTATTTTGATGTCAAACTTTTGCGACGGCTAGTTTGCCGTGGCAAAACAAAAGACCTAGCCGTCGCCAAAACCTTTTATGACAAACAATCTCAAGTCGATGGCTAATGAACCTTTTGTGACGGCACGTTGCCATCACAAAAAGTCTGATTTTTAGTAATGTTAGTTGGTTTCTTTCCAACCTCCTCCCTTTCTCCTTTTTCCTCCCGTTTCTTCTGTTCTCTTTCCTTTTCTCTTAGGCCTGGTCTGTATTAGGTTTCCTAATTTAGTGATGCCTTCCATGTATCATTTCCCTCATTAATGAATGCTTTTCTCTTTTGTTGATATTAAGAAAAAAAAAGGAAATAAAAAGCTGCCAACCACAGAAACACACTTCTTTCTAGTATTGGGTTGGGCATGGTTTGTTCAGGTCAAACCCAGCCCAAACTTCAGAGTTAGTTAATCCATCCTTTTATTTTGCCTTCTTTCAATCTTCTAGGTTAATCATAGCCGACCCAATTGGTATCCATATTGTAGTAGTAACCAACGAGCTACAATGATCGACTATCATTCATGCAAAATATAAGGTTTACACAGTTCGTGTGGATATGTGGCGGACTCAAGATTTTTATTGAGGGGGACTAAGATAAATTTTTTTAAAATTTGTACGATCAAGGTAAACTTTTTCGAATTTTGAGGAGTCAATACCTATTCCTTTTATAAATACTAAAAAATCTATATAAGTACTATGGAGAATTTTAAAAGTTTTTTTTTTTTTGGAGGGAGGGCACCGTGGGCTGTGGCTCCTGCCCGCCCCTGCTCTGTTCACCACTGGTGTAGATGATAACCCTGCATTCGCTCAAAAAATTGTTGGTCAAACACGGGACACCCTATAAAAAAATTAGAAAAAAAAAAAAACCAGTGAGCTATAGTCGAATGGATGCCAGGATTCGAACCCCATCACATAGGTAAAGTTCTATTTTAAAGCTAAGATATTTGGGTTGCTGTATAGAGATTTCTTTCTCAAGGTAAATATACATGCTGAGTTTCACTTGGCGACTCTACGTTTTGGAAAGTCAATTGCTTAGAAGAAGCCTTGCTTGCAAAATTTTGGGAATCATAATGGATCTTCAACTTGTAGCCTACTTCACCAAAAATTCTCCTAACATAGATGGCAATTACCCAAAGTAGATTATAATGTACAGCATTGGAAATATCATTCCTCCGTTGAATCCCTCACATGAAAATATTTGTTGAGCTGACTAAAGGGTGGATGTTCTTTGTTACTAAATTTTATCATTTCGGTCAATAATTACTTGCGTTAGACTTTGAAATCAGGATGAGAAGAGTGGCGTCTAAGCAAAAATGCTTCTGGGACCTTGTCTCATCATCCGTAAAAATTGAACCTCAAAATCAAACTATAGCAGTACCCAAGACAATAATTAATGAAACTAAGGAATTAGGTTAACAACTGACTTGGAACAAACTCCATTTGGATTTAGTAAAATATTTTTCTCGTACTTTCTGCGGAACGTGAACGATTCCTCTGCAAATAGTTGAGACGGCAAGTCGACAAATGCTTGAATGGTCCATAGTCATAGTAGACTCGAGGTAATTTAGTCATTGGGTACCATAGTTTTTGTTCGAATGGTAAAACTTGACGTTGAACCACAATCAGATTTGAATAGGAGAAACCAAAAAAAGAGAAAAGAGCATGTGCACATCGGTTCACATACACAGATTATGTTGGCTTCTTGAGAATTTTGAGACATTATATTCTCAATGTTCAGCTTGGCAATCGGTAGACAATTCCCTTTTTCCCAGATCAATGGAGAAGGAAGCAAAGCGCTATCCTAGGGCAGGGAAACAGAAAAGAAATGGCTCCAAAGAAAGAAATTGAGGTTTTCTGGGACTGAAGCTAGGTGTCAATGCTTTAATCTTGTAGAGGGATTCTCACATGGTTATTAATTTCAACCTTAAGAATAAAGTATCAATGGTGCAAGATATAGCAGTTATGATTCATAATATCTAGCAATTTTAGAGCAAGTTTAGAGGCTGAGTTTACTTTTGTGCATAAATTGCAAAATAATGAGGAAAAAAAATACTTCTCCACACCTAACACCATAAGAATCGGCTCCCCTCTAAACTTTAATATTCAAGATCCTTCAGATTCCTTATCTCACTATGCCACGTGATAGTCACTTAAATTTAATGAATGATATTATATTTTTTTAAACCCACGATTTTACTTAACGTTTAAAAAAACTAACAAAGAGAGAACGTGGGTTTGAATCGGATAACAAGATTATCCGTTAGATCTGGATGACTAACACGTGACGTAGTGAAATAAGGAGTATGGAGAATTCTAGATATTAAGATCTAGAGGAGAGCCGAACCCAACATCATAGGATAATTTAATAGTTTAACCTCTACTACTAAATTCTCAAGTTATTTATCCCATTCTCTTATGAGAATATTAATTTTGGGTGTTTATATGCAAGCTAAAATGACTTGTTCGAACCAAACACAACCATGGAGTGGTGATTAAACATTTTCTTTTATATTTGATCTCCGAAGTTTCTACGGTCGACGAAGAGAAGTGCTACTTACAGTAGTGACTGTGGGTCAGCCACCACCTGATGTGTGTCACATTAGGTGAGTCCCATCAGCTGCTAGTAGGATCTACCTAATGTGACACACATCACGTGGAGGGTGACCCACAGACTCGGCTATGGGTAGCATTTCACAATCGAGGAAATACCACATCAAATCTAAGTAGGTGATCCCTCTGGTATAAGATCATTCTCATCCACCCCAAACATTTATAGCATTAAAATTAAATGTATTTTCACATAGGCCCTTGTTATAGCAAAATTATAGTTATCAAAATAAAAAGTGAAAATGAGAAACGTTAAGGGAAATAGAAGTGGGAAGTGCATTCAAAAAATATATTAGCATATAGGAAGCGTGAAACTATTAGAAAACTTATAAGAATCTTATTAGAAAGCTTTCGCGAAACTCAAAGAATACTTTTAAGAAACTTAATGAACACTTTTGGAAAACTTAGTAGGGACCTACATGAATAATTTTATAGATAGCTAGTTAGAATTTAAAGGGAAAAAAATGTATAAAATTAATATTTAAAGTTTTTCAAGCGTTTCCGTTAAGTATTGTAAAAATTTTCTAAACGTTTCACAAGAGTTTTTAAAACGTTTTCGAAGAGTTTCTGAAATACTTCCCAAGGGTTTCCAAAACGTTTCTCTAAAATTTTGAAACATGTTTCATACCGGTACCAGAAGAGCATTTCTTAAAAAATGTGTTTTTCTCTCCCAAATGAGTTTTTTGGTAACTATGAGCAAAACCCCATAAACGGGAGAGAAGAAACGAAAATCCTTATTCAACTCTAAATCTCCAATTTCATTTATCTATCTATATTATATATTATAGCAATAAATTGTTAGGTATTTGAGCTTGAAAGTCTAGATCTATTTTTTTAAAATTTTAAATTTTAAAAATATAAAAATACAAATGTCATAATATTATTGGTTTGTTAATTAATACAGTAAGGTTTTTAAATTGTCACCCTATCTGTATGGAAACTTGAAAAGCCATTTAAAAAGATACTTAAAATCTAAATATAGATATGTCATTATAAATTTTTTTATAATTGATATGGTAACTAAATCTAACAATCTATTCAAATTCTTACAAATTATGTCTTTTGTTTCAAAGTACTTTAACTTTATTCAAATTGAGTATTAGGCTAGATTTAAGTATATATACCTGTGAATTTTTAATGAATTCGATTTAATAAAACCTTATAATTTGTTTAATAGAAGAAGTTAGCAAACTTTCGAAACAAAAATCAATGGAGAAAATAAACCAAATTCACTTTGTTTCATATAAAATTTTTAATTTATTCAATATTGTCTGAGTTCATATCATTATATCACATAATTACCCAAACAATAGAAAGGGAGAAAAATGAAAAAAAGAACTAGGAAATCAAATGTAAATGAAGTACATAAACTTTTTATAAAAATAGCTATACAAGCGTACATTTTTTGAGCATTAAATTAAAAGGTTTGCCTATATTTAATCAACTATGCAAACTTAATTAATTTCTTTTATTTATTTTTCATGTTTTTTTAAAAGTAAAGTACCATAACATTATTTTATTAGTTTGAATGACTATTTCGTGATAGAAACTATATTATATATATATATATATAAGATTTCAAGGTTAAGACTGTTTAGATGAATATAGAATAGTGGTCTAGATTTAACATTTTTTTATAATTTTTGTTTTTTTTTTTATTCCTAAATGTAAGACTCAATAAACTTGACATTGAAATTTATAATAAATATACTTAATTACTCTAAGAATAAAGATATATTGATGTCGCGCCCCGATTTTTGTGAGGTGTTAAAGGCCCTTTTGACTCGGAGACCCTAAAGCACGGAACTCTGTCATTAGAACTCATCCTCCTAGTAGGACAAGTGCGACTAGGTTTGAAAATCGATTTGACCAAGGGCTTTTTAAAAAAGTAGGAGTCGACATTTAACTTGATTAAGGTGAGTTAGGGCACCTAAAACTAAGCGTTAATCTGAAGACTAAACTTAGGGTTTTTGAAAAAGGTTTTTGAAAACTCCCTCGAGAGAGGGTTTTTAGAAAAATAGGTTGTTTGGCAACCTTTTGAAATGTTTAAGCCCCTTTTGAAAACAACTCCATTTTTAGTCTTTTGAAAACAGAAATCTAAGGTTCGGGGGTTGGTTACGTGTAGGGAAGATATTCTAAGATCATCACCCTACCTCGCCATTTCGGTACCTACATGTCTAATCACCCTTTGTTCACTCACTAGGATAACCGGTTACTATTGTCCACTTAATATCCACCTTGGAACTTTGAAAAAGGGATTTAGTCATCACTTTTTGGATGAATGATGCATGATGCAAGTTTTGGAAGAAGTTTGAAAATAATGAAGGTTTTAAAAGAGTTTGGAATAAAAACTTTGAATTGATTGGGATTTTTAAAAAAAGGATTGGGATTGAAATAAAAGTTATGACCGCACCATTTTAGGTTGCCTACGTATCTCATTTGGCAAGAATCAGGTCATTCGTAGTTCGGGCAAGAGCCCGATGGAAAATAGGCACATTAAGGCCTTTGAAAGGTTTAAAGACACTTTGGGGTCTTTGGAAGTTAAAGACTCTTTGTGGTCTTGGCTAAGTTTAAGACACTTTGAGGTCTTTGGAAGGATTTAAGACACTTTGAGGTCTTTGGATAAGTTTAAGACACTTTGGGGTCTTTAGAAGTTAAAGACTCTTTGTGGTCTTGGAAGTTTTGACTTGAAATTAAATGGTGGAGTGTTTCTTGAAAATGTTTTGGGATCAACTTGAGGGAATTTTGGAAAAATGCTTTAGCATGACTCAAGAGAACTTGAAAGTGTTTTTGAAGTCTTGTTTTGAAGACCTTGGAAGCATGACTTTAGAATGTTTTGATGAATTAGTTTTTGAAAGCGATTTTTTGAAAATGGCTAAGTGTTGGAACCCTAACATGGGCAACCTTAGAGGTTGTTATTGATTGATCACTTGTCCTCGGAATCCCTTACCATGAGAGGGGTAGGGACACCTTAGGTTTGTGACCCTTTGAAAACATTTTTGGAAAGGCCTTGGAGAGGGAATGTAAGATTATTTGAAGAGTTTATGAAGTTGGGTTGAAGTCATGGGGTAGGAGGTTTTGGAAGAATAGGTTAAGAGGACAATTGGAAAGTTTGAATGATCATTTGAAAAAGGGTTCAAGAGTTGGAACCTTGAAGTGTACTAACCTCGGTTGGGTTAGCCTAGGGTTAGGGGGAACCTAAGGTTAAGATAACCTATGGTTAGGTAACTAGGGTCAAGTTAACCTAGGGTTAGGTAACTAGTGTCAAGTTAACCTTGGGTTAGGTAACTAGGGTCAAGTTAACCTAGGGTTTGGTAACTAGGGTCAAGTTAACCTTGGGTTAGGTAACTAGGGTTAGGTAACTAGGGTCAAGTTAACCTAGGGTTAGGTAACTAGGGTCAAGTCAACCTAGGGTTAACTAGGGTCAAGTTAACCTAAATTTTGGTAACTAGGATCAAGTTAACCTAGGGTTGGATTGAAAGATGATTTTGAAGTGTGGTTTGGTGCATTTTTCGAAAGAGTTTTGAAAAACAAAACATGTTATGCAATGGACTTTAGTATGCCATCTTTTTTAAGATCATTTCCATGAAAATTTTGACTCTAGTTAAGAGTATAGTTTGTATGGGTGGTGCTTGGAGACCATTCCAAGGAAGGTTTCCTCATGGCCATTATAACCAATATCTTAGCAAGAGTAATAGGGGTCAAAATTCAACATTATGATAGTGATTTTTGGAAGATCATTTTTATGCAAAGATGGAGAGAATGCATTTTTGAAATCATCTTTGGGGAAGGATTTTGAAAACCATTTTTTAAGGGAACCATTCCATCAAAAGAGGGTTCATATGGCCAATAAAAAGGGAGACCACTTATGAGAGGGTTCCATGGGGCCATTCCAACCCCTAAACTTGAGAGAATGGAAACCATAAAAATCAAAGGATTTGAACATCATTCTTAAGCGATCATAAGGAGAAAAGGAGACCATTCTAACAATTTAAGGGTCTTATGGCCAATATAAAGGGAGACCACTCAAGAGAGGGTTCCATGGGGCCATTTTAACTACTAACTTTAAGAGAGTGGAAACCTTGAAAATTAGAAAGTTTGAAAGCAACTTTTGTGCAAGTTGAAATGCAATGGTGCAAAAATATGAATTAAGGGGTTATGAGGGATTTTCTAAGGCATGATTCTTAAAATCTCATCTTAAACTTCAAGGGACCAACTCGTGGAATAATTTTTGAAGGACATGTAGAACTTGAAAATGTCATGAAATTAAGAGCAATGCAAGTATTGTAGAATATGATAATAAACATAAAATGAAGCCAAGCATACAAGACATGATCAAAATAACAATATGCAAGGGATCATGACTCACATACAAGGTTTTTAGGTTTCACCATACAAACAAGGGGCTCTTAGGCCATATTATCTTAAAGTAGGCTAGTGAGAGGTTCCCCTACACGGTGACTCTCGCTTGCTTTCCTCTAGGCATGATCTAGGAGCCCTCTTGGCTCAAGCATGCAAGAAAGGGGGGTTGAAGATGGGGATTAAAATAGAGAATAGCCTAGGTAAGCTAGGAGGGAGAAGAGAAGAGTGGGGGAGAGCATAAATATAAAAGGGATACCACCTTTTGCCTTCAACACTCTTGTAATCTTCAATGGATGTCTTGATTGGAGCTTGAGTAACTTCAAGAAGGCTTGAGAGGCTGGTGTGGAGTGTATAAGTGTGTATGGGTTTTTTTATATGGAGTGTATAGGCTTAGGAAGGGTAGAATCTAGCCTAAGTGTTGGAGGGGGAGAGTATATAGAGAGATTCGAGTTTCTGGAGTGATTTCAGCAAAGTTTCGTATCAATTTCGGACCTAGAATATGCAAGGGGGGAGGCCTCTATTTATAGGCAATCTGGAACAAACCATGCGTATGTAGGACATGCACAGGTACTGTTCCATTGCCACAATAACGCGTGGCACCCTATGTACTGGTTAAATCTCGACCGTTGATCGAAATTCGGTCGATCTGAACAAAATTTGAGCGCATGTAACATACGCTCCATCACTGGAAAGAATTGCCCAAACTTTGCCCCGATAATTGGGCCAACCGGGAAGGTTCTAGGGGAAACGGTCATACTTGGGATGTTCTCCTAGTGCATCCGATGAACTTTCATGTTTCTGAAGAGTTTGAATTATGTTCAAAAGCGTGGGATATCGTCTTAGGAAATGTGCCAAAAAGGACACTTTGTGGAGCGTCTGTGATACGCTCCGTGGGTGTTCGAAAGTGGCTGTTTTCGTTTGATGTGATCAAGGCCTTCGAGAAGTGATCTATTCGATCGGACCGTTCCAATGGAAAGTGCTCTGGAAATACTTTCTAGAATTCCCAAATTTACGCATTTTTCAAGTCGTTTGATGGTGTGTTTTGATTAGGGAATCGAAGAAAAAATCAACCTTGGCGGAGCATCTGCGATACGCTCCAGGGGTTGCTGAAAGTCATGGTTTGCACACCGTATGATAAAGGGCTTCAGGGAGCGATTTATTCGATCGAACTGTATCGATGGAAAGATCTATGGACGAGTGTTCGAGAATTTCCTGATATACGCATTTCTCAAGTCAGTTGACGGTGCGTTATAACCAGGGAATCAGGAGAAAAGACAATTTAAGCGAAGCGTCTGCGAGACGCTTCAGGGAACTTTTATCGCGTCGTGTGAGTTTAGTGTCGTAGGGTGTTCCTGGGGTTGAACAAGAGTGCGTGGTGAAACCCTCGCTAGAAATCCCATGGTCGGTGCTGTTTCGGGGCATTTTGGGCTTCTAGGGGCAAAGCGGTCATTTTGACCGGAGTCGGTTGGAAATGGTCAAGAATGGTCTGGTATATTGTGTTAGGCATGTAGGGCAGTTCAGGGATAGTTTTGAGAGAGTTTGCTGCCGTTTAGCAGGGTTCGTGGCGTGCTGAGTCGTTCAAGAGCAAAAAGGTCATTTTGACCAGAGTGAGCCGGAATAGGACCAGATTTGGACCAAATGGCATGTGGGGGATGCCTGATGGTTTGACAACATTGTGGAAGGATGGACTTATCGTTTTGAGGGATTTTGAACTTTCCCAAAACGTGCCTGGAGGCCCAAGGGGCAGATTTGGTCATTTTTCACCGAGTCGGGCTTGCAGGCGCCGGTGTTGACCTAGGTGTTGGTTCCCGAGACTGCCCGGTCTCAGAAAACTACCTGTGCGGTGTTGGTCTCTAAGAATGCCTGGTCTTAGAGAGTTACCTGTAGGGTGGTGTTGGTTCCTGAGAATGCCTAGTCCTAGAAAACTACCTAGAAGGGTGGTGTTGGTCTCCGAGAACGCCTGGTCCCGGAGAACTACCGAATGACGGACATTCTACATTGGCGTGCTAGCAGGCGCCAGAAGTGAACCATCTGGAATTTGATGAGGTGTTGGTCCCCGAGATCGCCCGATCTCGGGAAGCTACCTGGATGGCGTTAGTTTCGGGGACCGCCTGGTCGAAAAAACTGCCTGGAATAATGGTACTTAAGGCTTCAGCGGATCCTTGTGGACCCGAGAAGTGACCAATTGGATGGATTGGAGATTGAAAGGCTCATCTTGAGCCTGCATGTGTTGTAATGTTAGAAACCGAATCCGGTCGGGCCAGAGATTGCTGAGCAGGCAAAAATTGGGTGCTTACAATTAAAAATGTGACTTATAATAGTCATAACATAAAGTGTTTTTTGTACATTTTGATATAAAAAAAATACATCTAACAAACTTAATAATTTAATATCATATTTTATACACTTGATCTTGTAAACCCTTTTGTGTAAAAATAATTCTCTAAAAGACCTTCTTATCTATACTATATATTATAGCGATAGGTTAGGAGGTTTTTGAACTTCAAAAACTAGATTCATTTTTCTTAATTTTTTGAATTTAAAAGATATAAAAATACAAATTTCATAAAGTCATTGGTTATCTAATTAATATGTTAATGTTTTTTAAATTGTCACCATTTCAATATTAAAACTTTAAAAGTTATTAAAGATAAAAATATATTAATACTAAATATATCATGGATTAATTGTAATCAATATAGTAACTAAATCTAACAATCTATTCAAATTCTAATAAGTAACGCTCTTAGCAATTTAAATTTTTAAAATTATAATATATTTTTATTTTTTGTGAGTTAGATTTACCCAAACCTAATAAAGATGATATTAAAAAAGGTTAATAAGCTTATAAAATAATAATTAATGAAGAAAATAAATAACTTTTACTTTGTCCATTACGATTTTTTTAGTTTATTGAATCGCTTTCAAAAATTGTGTAAATTTGAGCTTACCCGTAAGAGAACAGGTGTCGCGATTGAAGTATAATTTTGGGAGTACCGGATATCGTATTCTTGAGAACCATGCCAAATATAGGTATAATTCCGGGAGTACTGGATATTGTATACTCGAGGACCAAGCCAAATATAAGCTACCAATAATAAAAAAATACTATACTAACTTGAATTGAATCGCAACTATGTAAATTGAATCTAAATAAAAGAGAAAAGAAAAAAGACCGAAAATCTTTTGGGGTTTTGAGTTTGATAGATCTATAACTACTTAATGTATGAAACCTAACAATTGAAATTAGAGACAATTAAGCACTACATTAACACTTTAAGTAAGCAATTGGAATTCAATAAAAATTCAAGAGAATTAAATCATAATTAAAAGAGAAATTGGACACAATTGATTCAATATACTAATTCACCACATGGAATTCAATGAGGATTTTATAACTTAAATCAAAGATCTTTCCATGGATCCTTGATTTAGGAGATTTCGACTATAACACCTTAATTCTCTTCCAATTGAAGTTTAGATTTACAATAAATTTGATAGATCCTTAGAAGCAAACCATAGATTTATCAAACCTTGATTATGGATTTAAGAGTTCTTAAGAAATCAACTCTAATTGAGATGAGAAATATAAATTGAAAGATAGATCTATGAAATTCTTATACCTCCATTGAAAACCATATAGATTCTTAGTAGATCTTCACAATTGCATCCAAATGCAAAGGCTATTGAATCCATGAGAGAAAGCATGTAGAAGTAAAGAGAAAGCATGAAGAATTATAAATTTAAGAATTACTTGAAGTTAAATGGTGTTTGGTTAGAAGGAAAGTAAAAGAAAATGAAAGAAAATTACAAGTTCTATCTCTACCCTACTCCTACAAAGCTATATCTAAGCTAAAAACTAAGAAAAATGTGAGAGAGCCCCTTATTTTTGACCAAAAACAACTTTTTATAACAACATAGCATCGTTGGGCGTAAGAAGGGCTTTTTATGACAACAGAGCATCGTTGAAAAACTCATTCTCCCTTCATTCAAAATGCGCCCAAAACCCTCCAAATTAAGCTTAAAATCTATACAAATCAAAATAAACTTAATAAATACTAAAATCTAATTAAAGAAACATACAAACTCTTAAACTAAGGCTAACAAAAGATAAGTAAGGTATCATAATTGCACTTTTAGAGTGCAATCATCTATGTCACAATATACTTAAAATTTTATATATTGGCATAAATACGGTTCCACTTTAATGAACTTACAATATATAATCTTTAGATAATAAAAAATAACATATGTATAAAAAAAACAGTTAATGATTTTTATTTTTATTTTTTGCTAGGAATAAATAATGAATCACTAATTTATTTCATATTATATGAATCTATTCGACTATATTAAATAATTATCCAAAAATAATAATAATAACTATAAAACTTGACACACATAAAATATACTAGCTTTTTATTGAATAGTTTTTCAGACAAACATTATTCATGTATGGAATTAAAATATTTACCTATATTTGTTATAATTAATTTATGGAAATTTAATTAATTTTCTTTCACTATTAATTTATATTTTCTCAAAAAAATAAAGTGTAATAACATTGTTTTATTAATTTGAATGACTATTTCTTGATATATATTAGACATATATTCATATTTTTTTTTATAATTTATATTTATTTCTTTTTTATCTTAAATGTAACTCAATAAACTTAATGTCAAAATTTTTTTAATATATTTACTTCCAATAAACAAATATATATTAAAAGTGTAACTTAATAGTTAGTACGTAAATTGTTTTTTCTACATTTTTTTCTCTTTATGGCTATTATAGTAGAGAAATTATTACTAACATAAATTGTTTTTTCTACACTTTTTTCTCTCTATTACCCTATCAATACAAACACTTGAGAGTCATTTAATCTAAATTTAGATACGTCATTATAGATTTTTTATAATTAATATGGTAACTAAATCTAACAATCTATTAAAATACTTGCATATTATGCTTTTTTCAATGTATTTTAACTTCTTTTCAAATTAAATCTTAGGCTAGATTTAAGTATATGTACTTGTGAATTTTTAATGAATTAGATTTAATTAAACCTTATACTTTGTTAATAAAAGAGGTTAGTAAGATTTCAAAACAATAACTCATGGAGAAAATGAACCAATTTCACTTTGTTTTGTAAAAAAATTTTAATTTATCCAATATTGTATGAGTTCATACCATTACATCACATATTTACCCAAACAAGAGTAAGGAAAAAGAAAAAGAAAAAAGAACTAGGAAATCAAATATAAATAAAGCAAATAAACATTTACATAAATAGTTATATAGACGTATATTATTTAGCATAAAATTAAAAGGTTTACCTATATTTTAATCAACTTATGTAAACTTAATTAATCTCTTTTTTTTTTTTATGTTTTCTTAAAAGTACAATAACATAACTTTGTTTTATTAGTTTCAATGATTATTTCTTGATAAAGACTGTGATGAGAAATGATAAGTTGTGGCCAAAGTGATTCAACGCAAATGGTTTCATCAACAAATGGTTTCGATAGCAGTTCTTTTACAGAATATCACGCTTTCGATAGCAGTTCTTTTACAGAAACTTACAAGTGTTTATTCCCTAGTTGTGGCGAAAGTGATTCAACGCAAATGGTTTCATCAATAAATGATAAGTTGTCTTGGAAAAAAAATGTTTCATTAGTTAGCTAGTACCGATTGTTTGGTAATTATCCGTTTTAAATTATGATATGTAATATTTTATTATATTAATAACATAAATTTTTTTATTAATATAAATACTTTTATTAAAATAAATAACACAACAAAATCTGATGAACAGTACCAAACAAAGACGAAACTATGCTGCCACAACACCCCCAACCTAAAACAAACCTACTTTAGCGAAATTTCATTTAGACCACAAGCCCACTTTAGTGAAATTTGATTAGACCCTGCCTCCCAAACCCCCTTTAGCAAAATTTCATTTAGACGGTATGAAATGTGAGTATTTGTAACAAGAAAGTATATATTTGGCTTCTCAAAATTTTAAATTTTTCCTTCTGATCTTCTTGAAATTCATGAATTTTGACTTGAACCCTCAATAGAATTTAAAAATTTTACTTTGACGTATCAAAATTTAATATAAATTTTACCTTATCTCTCCAACAAAATTCAAAAAAATTATCTTGACCTTACAAAATTCAAGATAATTTTTATCTTAATCCCTCAACAAAATTCAAAACATTTTACTTTGATTTTCCATGGTTCCTTTTAACATAATTCCTAAGTCCTAATTCCGTCCCTGCTCCGTGACAAGGCTAACCTTGCTCTCACTGAATGCCACTGGATCACATAGGCATCAACTACATAAACAGTTACAGTTTACATCATCCCATTACCATCCCATGCATTATTTGGTACTGAATATGTGGGTAGTGTTTTGGTGTGCTGTCCCCACTAGCGTGTGCTACAGTTGCTTTTTGTCTGTTGCTAATGTTGCTTTTGTTGTTGCCAACGGCTTTTCGCCGCTACACTCGCTGGTAGATTCAGTTGGGAATTGGGAGAGGCAGTTCCGGTTATCGGTGCGAATATTCGTCAGTGGGAGTCAAGCAACGTTTCACGTGAAACGTGGCGCTCCACCCAAAACCACGGCGTTAACATTCTTTTATATTTATATGCATATATATATATATATATATTTTTTTGGCTTCTTAAACTAACATGCTATTCATTTTTATTATTATTAGTTTTTTTTTATTTTTTTGGCTTGACATAAAATCTGTCCATATGATAGTTTAATTTTCTACCTTTCAAAATTGCTGTTTGAGTTCTAGTATGTTGTTTGGTTTTTGATTAATTTTCTCTTTATTTTTTTTCCTCTTTTTTTTTTTTACTAACTTTAAAATTTGGTTTTTGGTTAAAACTATGCACCACTTGGTTGCTGTAATTAACCTTCAAAAGCATGTACAATGGCTACCTTCAACTAATGCCGTTTTGAGTTTACAAATGGCCTCTTTCATTATTACCTCCGACAATATCACAGTTTAATTATAAGGTAATTATGTCAACTACAAAGTTGACTTTATTGTCAAATGGGTAATTTATGTATGTTTTGCTCTAAAAATTACACATAATTACTAGATTAGAATAAGAAAACTAGAACGGCAGCGGCATTGAGGACGACAAATAAATGATAAATAAAGCAAATGGACCACATTTATATTAAATACCTTTCTAATTGTGACAGAGAAGTTGCATGATCAGAGGATCAGCTGGCAATGATGCAAGTGAGCACCCAATGGAAGGATCAGGATGGTAGAATACTTTGGGAGAAATATGGATAAATCTAGCAAAATTTAGAGATCTTGATCAAACACTATCACCAACTTCATGTGATTGCCATTTCATGCCAACCTACATTATTGATTTCCTTGACATGGAAAGGGACTTGACCTTAGATGCTTTCATCTTGCACATCACAGAGAACATAGACAGATCAGCAAAAGAAAACAACAGATTTTTCTCTTTTCTGTTTATACATATATACATATATATATATATATATATCCAGCCAACATTTGAATCTCTGTAAAAGACACTGCTCTCAATTGCCTTTAATGTTGCAGAAAAGAAAGAAAGAAAGAAAAAAAAAAAAAAAAACTGTTACAATCACAAAAAGCTCATTTCTCATGCTATGTACATACGCATGTAGGGAAATAATATATGAATAATAAAAATAAACGAACAATATCTATATCATGAACATAGCCTGGGTAAGGATCTAGCATTATTGTGGCTTGATATTCTTGATTTCATGATCTTTGTCATTTGATTTTGCATCTTCTTACAAATTTTCTCCAATTCCACTACCCTCCATTGCATACCTTGCAAATTTGCTCTGAGCTTCTCATTCTCAGCCGAGAGATCAAGCCTTCCGGCATAAAGCACAATTTGTTCGCAGGCCTCATCTTTCTTTCCCTTGGTATCAATGTTCACAAAACTACAAGGTGAGTCAATGAAGGATTGCGTTTGGTTGGTCTCTTGGAGCAAGCTTTTGAGCTTGCACTGTTGAGAGATGAGAGCTTGGACAGCCGATTTTGATGGGAATTTCCTATTCAGAGCAAGGTGGTCGCAAGCTTCCAAGGAGAGCTTCTCATAGTTCAGTCCACAACAGACATTTATTTTGTCCTCTTCGGATAACCCACCATGGACCTGTAATAAGAACAAAATGGTGAATAAAATATCAAAACAAGATCCAGGGCATGAATTATAAAATTGAACATTGGGGTTATAGACCTCAAATATCACATTATAACTTTGAAATGCGGAAGGATTATAAGTAATTTTTTCAAAAACAATTCAAGATCGTTTAATGCAAATCAAGTGGCAAAAGTAATACCTCTAGATACATGTCCATGGCATGGTAGATTGCATCATAAGAGTCTCTGGCAGAATCAGGCAGGGCCCTAACTAGAGCCAAAAACTTTGATGGTTTCAAACAAGGATCTGGTGCTACTTCGGATATATACAAGTCCATCAAGCAAGCAACTTTCTTCAATCGTACCAATGGTACACGACATATTCCTTTGACAAGAAATGACTTCAAAAACCTTAGAATCAGATTCACATTGTATAGATAATTCATTCCAGTTGGAGAGGGAACAAGAAGATTATCTAGCGTTGCTTGATCCATCTGTGAACCAATCATACTTTCTAATTTGTTCCTGCAGCATTTGCTTATGTTTAAACTCAGAGCAACTCTAAGAATCCCAAATAAACTCTTGCAAGAAGCAGCCCTCTGATCTAGAGAATATAGCATACTGACCACAGTCTCAGTGATTTCGCGCTTCTCATCAGATGTAGCAAGCATAAACCTCGATTTCTGATAATAAAGGAGGAACCTACTTACGATGACATGATCAAATTTCCGGGAAACCATTGATTTTATTAGCATTTCAATCAAATCAGCATGCAAAACCACGAAATCTTCAAACCACCATGTTGCTCGAAAAGAGCTATTTTTCAAGCTCTCAGTGCTTCTAGTGTCATAACTATCAGGTGAAGAAGTAGATGGGCATGGGCTTGTTTCGCTGGCCAACACAAGCCTTCCAACCAGAGAATCCAAGCATTTTTTAAGTATACCAGAAGAATTCGCAACAGGGAGTAAATCTTGACATTGCTTCAAAGCTACCAAAAGCTCAGACCATGTCCAGTACTTGATCTCTTCAAGAGATTTCTCAGTTTGTTCAAGTAAATTGAGGGTTCCAGATGCAGATTTGTTCATTTCCATGAAATGTGCAATGCAGTATAAGAGAGAAAAGTTGAAGGGATTTATCTCAATTTTGCCATTGTTGTAGCAGAACCTTGACATGAGCTCGAAACTCTCTGCCCCTCCTGGGAAATCATAGAATATCACCTTTAGACTCTGTGCCCCATCTGTCGATTTAGCGAATAATTTACTTATTCTGACTGAATAAGAAGAAATTATTTTCTGCAAATGATCATTAAACAACAGAGTTAGATGATGAACAGAGGTTAGATTACAGAAAAAGAAATATGGGAAACCAAAAGAATAAAAAAATAAAAAACACCCGAGCACCTCAAGAACTAGTTAAAAATAGAAATTAGAAGCCAATACAATATTTGAGTAGCCTAAGAAAATATGAAAGCCAATTAACAAACAAACTGAAGCTAAATTACTGGTGATCAAGAAATTAATATAACAAAAAAAAACCCAATCACTTTTAAAATGGAAATTTCAGAAGTTAAAAGCCCACCAAATGCATTGAATAAAGAAAACCAGAAAATGGGATGAGAAGGGGAATCCGTACCCAATTCCTACAAAAGGATGTGATAGGTCGTTATAGAAAATAAATTGTTAAGGTGGAATCATTAAAAGATGTCTGCTGATTTTCCCAGCAAAGAAGGGAAACAAACAGTAAATTCAATGAAAGCAACGCTATGTCACTCTTAAAAGGAGTGAAAGAAGCAAATAAAGGTATGAACATTTAAGATCCATAACCACAGCAATAAATGGGTGTAGAGGCAAAAATAGGATACAAAACCCATTGATGATCAGTATGTGAAAATGGTGGAGAAATGTGACTCAGAACTAGAACCTACACAGGTAAGGCCCACATTCCTGCAAAATAGGTGCAAATTAAATGCAATGACAACCAAGATTGCAAATTCAAATTACAAGAGCATCGGATGAAATGAATGAAAATAGATCATAACCTATGAGAAGCACAATGGAAATAACTACGCATAATGCATTGGGTAGCTGAGAAAATGCAGTAAAAAGAAATGAAAGTAAAGTTTTTCAATCTTCTGTTCACGTGATGTTGGTTTCCAAAAGAAGAGAAGGTCATTCCAACTAAGCCAAATTGGGCTCGGTTGAAGAGAGCTTTTGTTTCCTAGGGACCAAGAAAATTTTAATCTTTCTTTTCCCAACCTTTTCGCAGCAACCAAACATAGAAGAATAGAAGAACAAACTACGCAGGCTAAAAGTTCATCCCAGTAAATGCAGACAAGACCAAATAATATGAACAAATTACTGTAGAAGATCACAATCAGGAGACAGAAACAAAACCAAAACTGTTTCTTCGCAAAGACAAAGGAGAAGAAAATAGAAGCTAGGAGAGAGAATTTACCTTGTCCACAATGAAAATCTCTTCTCCATTGACATCCACTTCAAGATCACAAGAGACATCCATAACCCAAATAAAGAAAACCCAAACCCACCTCAAATCCAGAGTCTTTTATTGGAAATTGTATCAATAATATATATATATATATAGAAAGATCAACAACCCAACAGAGACAAAGATGAGATGAGACCAAATGAGAATCAATTCATATTCTGAGAAAGAAGACAAACAGAAAGAGGTTGCCTTTGGTTCTGCAAATGCTTAGTCAATTGTCACAGAAGCTGTGGTTCTCAACTGGTGTAGAGAGACAAGAGTGTGTGTGAAGCAACGAGGTGTACGAAGACAGAGAAAACACACACATCTATATATATAATAAGAGTATAAAAACAAAGAGAGATCAGAACTCAGCAAGAGTAGTTGAGTGCCCACTAATCACTCTCTGACATTCCTGCAAAATTTCTCTCTCAAGGTTGTATAGTTTTGAAAACCTTAATTTTAGAACTCAAGCTTTTTAGCTGGCTTTGCTTTATCTCTTATGAGTTATGACCTCTCTCTGATTCCATTTTCTTCTCTGCAAGTTTCTGTAGTTGCCCCCACCCCATTAGTTTAACCCCTGCCTCTCTCTCTCTCTCTCTCGCTCTCTCTCTCTTATCGGCCTCTACGGTATACACTTGACAGTAGTAGATAATTCAATGACTAATTTCTCTTTTTCTCTTTTTGAGAAATTATTACGTAGGTATGTAACACTATATCCGCATGAGAATGACGTAGTGTGCCGAATCACCCCCATTAGTTTAACCTCTCTCTCTCTCTCTCTCTCTCCTCTCTCTCTCTCTCTCCAGTATACACTTGACAGTGGTAGATAATTCAATGGCTGAATTTCTCTTTTTTCTTTTTTTTTAGAAATTATTTAGTATATCTATAATACTAAGCAGGTATGATAATGTATTGTACCTAATTAATTATAAATATATTATTTATTTTTTATCAACTAAATTACATGAGTAATAAATATAAACATATTAAAAAAATTATTATTTTTATTATTTTAAATATTAGGTCAATTAATTTAAAAATTAAGTCTATCAATTTATAATAAAAATATATATTTACTTGTAATTAATCGAGCACGTCACATCATCATAATTATATAGTATTTTGGATTTATTAAATAATTTCTTTTGTTTTTTTTTTTTTACTCATGATGGAAAGATTTGTGCCCACTGTGTCGTGCTCCTGATTGCGCCACGTGGATAACAAAAGGTTTTGGTTTGTTGTGTACCATATACCAGTATAACACCTGAGATATTCGTCGGAGGGAATATGAATATGGGGAACTGGAGAAAAGTGGAAAGGGCACTACTGTTCCGTTGATGTACTGTTGGGATTCTTGGGAAGGTGAGGCGGGAGTCACGTGATTGGCTGTGTTTGAATGACATTCATGCCCCTAGATGGTATTCATATTTACGGGTTTGCACTTTTGGCAAGTACAACTGTCCTGTCACTCCTTTCTAGAAAAGTCTCACGATCGAGTAGCATGTGAGTTTTCTGGTAATCAGCACCGAAGAGTTATAGTTTCGCTACTGGGTTTGTTCGGGATTGTCCTCCAGTTGACTAGTGGAGCTTTCCACGTATTTATAATTTTTTAAAATATATTTAGATGAGTAAATTAAAAAAATAATTTATGTTTAATTATATTTTTTTAAAAAAATTATTTTTAAAAATAACTTATAACTTATAACTTATAACTTATGACTTATAAGTTAATTGGCCAAACATCTCTTTAAGTGTTTAATTTTTTGGGTTAGTTCTTTGTGTATTAATGCAGTTTTTTGATAAGATGAACTTTCAATGTTTTGACAAATAATATTCATACTTTGAATATGAATTTAACTATTTACAGTTGCGTAAGTTCAAAACTTTCTGTTATACATATTAAGAGATTGGTGCATGTAACACTAACCAATGGAATGTCTTCAGAGGTTGATCTTCAGAGAAAATTTCTCTAGTGATCAGTCTATTTTTTTATTTTTATCAAATTTTGTCAATGTAAAATTATTTCTTAAAATCTCTTAATTTTACTGCAACTCAAGTTGCTAATATAGTATAATTTTTTACAATTTAATTTAATAAAAAATATTTATTGAAAACACAATACTACTTAATTATTAAATTATTTTCGATCTGTTTAGTCGCTTTAGCTTTGATTTATGACATAGCCACAAAAAAAATCAGAATACCCAATGGCAAGGTCCATATTATTCCTGGTCGGGAAGGGTACGTTTGACCTTTGATGATATTGGAAACATTGCATTTATCTTTCTGAGCTCACCAAATAATTGTTTTCCTGATAATCATAAGCCAATCATCTCTGAAAATGTACAGAAAGAGTAAAAGAAAGGAAGGAATGCCTTTATCCAGCATTAAAACGACGCCACATTCTCTCATGTTTCTCTTTTTTTCTTTTTACACTGAGAAACTTCATAAATCAACAATCCTAATGCTATGCTTTGATAAAGGTTAATTTCTTTTATTCATTTGTCCGGCATGGTCCAAAACCAAAGATGACCTTATTATTTAAAAATGAACATTTAACTTGATTCTAACAAAAGCGTAAAATAGATAGAATGATCCGAAAAGATGTTAGAAATTTGAAAATACTATTAAAAACATCCTCTAGAGGTTATCAGTTTGATACCTAGAACCGGTATGGTTCTTAGAGGTGATTGGAGGCCTACGGGCAAAATAGTCATTTAGATTGGATGGTCTCGGAATTGATCTGGAACTGACTGGAAGATATTTGAACATTCCAGATTGTCTTTGGGACAATCTTGAAAAGGTAAACTTACAGCTCTAAGGACTTAGTTACTTTCTCGATAAGCATGCCGAAAAGGCTCAAGGTGCAGTTTGGTTATTTTCATCGAAGTGGGCTTGCAGGCACTGGTGTCGACTCAGGTTTTGAGTGCTGTCATCACTCTGACGGTGTGTGATGATTTTGTTTCCAAAGGTATCCCATCCTTCGTTAAACGTGCCACAACCAAGAGACGTGTTCGGTCTTGTGACACAGGGATTTTGTTGGTAATTCACAATGTCGACCTGTTTGCAAGTGTTTCCATCACTCTGACGGTGACGGTTGCGATGTTTGTGAGTGTTTTCATGACTCTGACGGTGTGCGTTCATTTCAGAGACTACCTAATCTCGGGAAGCTGTTGGATGGTCTTATCGTTTGAAGGATCAACTTTTCTTGAATGGCGTGTCGAATAACGGACATTCTACATTGGCGGGTTAGTAGGTGCCAAAAGTGAACTGTTCTACCATCTCGGAGACTTGGGTTCTATCCTGGTCAATAGGTTTGAAGGGACTTACTGTTCCGAGGAGTTTTCTAGGTAAACGGTCGGCTTGGATGGACTTACCGTCTGAGGAATTAACTTTCTTGAAATACATAAATTGAGTTTGATTGGTCTGGACTGGTATTGGAACTGGAATTGAGGTTGAAATAGCGACTTACTGTCTTTAGGAAGAATGGCCAACTGGAATTAGACCGAGTAATGCTGCAATGACATTTTGGTCATTTTGCCTCTATTAGGCTCGACAGGCTCGCGAAGTGATTGATTGGATTCAGTCTAGAAAGCTGGTTTAAACTTGAATGTGTCTATGTTGGTTTGAATGTGAGGCCTATCAAGCCGAGCTTGCTGAGTGGGCAAAAATGGGGTGCTTACAGAAGATAGGTTGATTTACTACTCTAATTACTCAAATTAAAAATGAACAAGTAATTAATGATTAGACCATAGGATATCATAAAGCAACTATCAATTACTTTAAGAAACTAGAAACACTCTCTACTCAAGAAAGCTAACAAGAAAATTAACTCTAATTAACTAAAGTAATCACCATTCAAATCAAATAATTATATATTCAAGTGCAATTTAAAGGAATTGATTATAGTTGCTCAAATCCACCAATTCATGTAAGGAAAATTGAAGTGAAGGTTCTATTAACTCAAATCAAGGATCTTTTCAAGGATCCTTGATTCGGAGAATTTTAACACTGAAAACCTTGATTCCTTCCAAATTAGAGTTAGATTCAATGAGAATTTTTAAATCCTTAAAAAAAAAAAAAAATCACAAGTCAACAAACCATGATTATAAATCCAAGATTTTTAAGGAAGAATAAACTCTAATTAGATAAAGAGAGACAAAATCTAGAGATATTCAAGTAGATTCATAAACTTCTCTTCAATCTTCATGCATTCCTTGATGAATCCTCACAATTGCATTTAACTGGAAGGTTTAGTTTGCTATTTCTATGATAGAGAGCATATAGAAGACTTGAGTAAACATTAAAAGAAAAACGATTTTCAATTCTAATGAGAAAATAGATGTTTGGATACAAGAAAAATGGTAAAAAAACAAAGAAAATGAGAGGAATTACTATCTCTCCCTAGAAAACTTCCAACTGTTTTTCTCTATATCTAAAATAAGTAAAATAAGTACAAAATTGATCTATATTTTCTCTTCTCGCTCAAGTCAGCCTCAGCCATGTAATAAAATAAAAATAAAAATAAAATAGAGGCTTGTAATTCATTCGAACAGTAAGGGTATCCGTTTAAACAATGGCCTTGGACAGTACTTCGGACGTGAAATTTTGAATCTGCCTCCTCTTCGGACTGAAAACATCAACTCTACCTCTCTTCAAATGAGAAAAATTAACTCTGGAAGACAAGCGCTAACATTGCATTCGAACGGTTTCATGTCGCGTTCGAACGCCTAATGCATTCGTTCAAACGGTCAGTTTTTACTTTGGCCCATTTATGTTCATTTAAGCTCGAATTTTTTGTAATTTGTACAACGGCAGAATTGGAACAATTTATGATTGAAAACAGTAATTTAAACCCTAACTAAGGCTAACAATCCCCTAAATAGAGAATTGTGACTACATTTTTAGAGGCTCATCATGTATCTTTGAAAAGTGACGGGAGAATTACATAACCCAAAGAGCATTTGTTTGTAGGCAAATATGTCAAATGGGTATGTGAACGTGGTCTTATCTTGATCTTCCATGGCTATTTCAAGTTGGCTATATCCGGAATAACCATCAAGGAAACAATAATAAGCCCTCCCCGCTTTACGTTCAAGCACTTGATCAAGGAAGGGAAGGTAAAAATGATCCTTGCTAGTGATGGCATTAAGACGATAGTAGTCAATGCACATCCGCCACCCAGTTTGAACACATGTAGGTATTGATTCATTATTCTCGTTTTAAACTACTGTGACTCTGGATTTCTTGGGAACCACTTAAGTGGGTCTAGCGCACCTAGAATTGGAAATCAAGTAAATAATATCTGCATCTAAAAGCTTTTGGAACTCACCCCTCACAACTTCCTTCATAGTTGGATTCAAATGCCTTTGCATTTGGCGCACTAGTTTAGCCCCTTCCTAAGGTAAATCCTATGAGTACACAAAAAGGGACTAATCCCATGTAAATCGGCGATTGTCCAATCTATGGCCTTACGATGCTTCTTGAGCACCTCCAATACATGAGTTCAAAATGGATGCAATGTATTAGATTTTACCGAACATGTATTTCACACGTTGTTATACGAAGTAGGAGAGAATTTTTGGCAATGAATTTTGAGAGAGACATGTTTTACACCTAAAATTATTTTTTCTTTGTTTTTAATTTCTTTCTTCCCCTACTTTCTTTCTTCTCCCACACTTAGAGATGACAATTTGACCTGAAAAACTTAAATTTTATTTCACTCCACACCTAATAGGAATAGTTTAGAGTATGAATAAATGGGTTAAGCTCGGGATACAAAGAAGAAAATATAACACGAAGTGGGCTTGCGATGGAGTAAGATTTAGGTTACCCCATCCTACTCCTGCTCTGATTATGTTATAAAATTTCTAAATACTCTTTTTATATTTTAATAAAACAAAATATCCTTTGTATATATATTGTGTTTGGAACCGAAGTTATTAAGAGAAAATAATGGAAAAAAAAAGGTGAGAGTTTTAAATATGGAAAATGAAGTTATCAATTCCTCTTACCTTTTCTATTCCATTACCAAATTCTTAATCCAAACAAAGTTATAAGTAAATGTTAGGGTTTTAATAGGGGTTAATTACAACAACACTCGCTAAACTATGACTCAGTATCACTAAACTCCCTTAAATTCTGAAACGTAACACATTGATCCCTTAAACTATTAATTTGCATCAATTAATACCTCTATTAGCAATAAATTAAGCAATTTGTTAAGAAAGTAGATAAAAAAAATTAACATGTGACTTGTACATGTTTACAAAAGTAAGATATTGTTCCTAAATTGACCTTTTCTTTTTGTAATAACTATTTAATGACTGAAATGTGTCTTGAATTATCTCATATTTACACAACATTTCAAAAAATATTTCAGTCATTAGACGATTATTATAATAAAAAAAATCAAAATAAAGTATACAACCATACTTTTTAAATATATGCAAGTCACATATTAATTTGTCATCTATTTTCCTAGTAAACTGCTAATATAAGGTGTTAATTGACACAGATTGATAGTTTAGGTAGTCAATATATCGCGAGTTAAAGGTTAGGGGGTTTAATAATACTGAGTCATAATTCATAAGGTGTTATTGTAATTAACTCTTTTAATATTACTTTTTATTATTGAAACTTATCCTATTAATATTACTTCTTATTATTGAAACTTAGCCTATTTCGTTGTCCATTTTGTATTTGTGTAATGTTTGCGTAGTTTGCATTATTTTTATATTTAAAAAATTAACTCTATTTCAAAATTTCAAATTAATTTACTTTGTTTCAACCGAAATCCCAATCGGGTGAGAAATTGAACTTAACATTCAAAGGATTGTATATCTTTATGCAAAAGTTTGGTGGAAACATCCCAATAATAAAGATCTGTGCCAGTCCAAAATTTATGCCGTGCTCATGTATATTATAAAGGACAAAACCTTTGCATTTGAAATCAGGGGTCCATGTACCTTCCAAACAGCAATGGAATTCTCTTCTTTAACTTTTTGTCCAATCAAGGGATTTTGTTTGCATATGAGACCATCTTTAGCTAGATACTTTAATTTAATTGTCCATGGCTATCTCAAATTAGATCATCTCCAGGCAATTGGGGTTTTATTGCTTATACATATACATACATACATATATATATATATATATGAGATAATTATTTTTGTGAGATCGTGATGTGACATTTTATCCAAAAAAAAAAAAAAAAAAGCAAGTTATAGGGATTTAATGGGTGCCGTGACAGACAAAACAATTTTTTAAAAAAGGAGCTCCATTTTTTTTTGGATTGATGCTTTGTCTCCATTTGGATTGAGCTCCATTTTTGTTTGAAAATTCAGCTAATTTTATTATTCAAGACTCGGACTATTATTTTGAATCACAAAGCATAGCATTAACATATTTAAAATATCATGTCGTTGGTCATGACTCATAAGCTCATAATAGACTAAAGCAATCATGCATTAGATACTCGTACGATCCCTTGGTTTCTTGAAAATATATTATGTGCCAAATTAAGCTGTTTTTTTCCTAGAAAATAAAACAAATACTTCTCGTAACTATATTATATTCCGGTGATAGTTTTTTTCTCCCTGTAACCCTAGTATAAATTTTAGGTGGGCATGTGTACTAAGAGATGGAGTAATTAAACGAATCAAACTCCAATTTAACATAATTACGTGGTGTAATTCCAATATCTGGAGAAATCTTAAAAACATAGGAAGAATGCTAAATAAAATGCTACTAAATGAACTTGTTTTTTCAGTTAAGGCCCCAAAAACATTGGTGAAAATTTTTGATTAATCCTAGATTATATATTGTCTCTATAACATCTAACGAAATGACTAAAAATCTTTCCTATATAACTAAAAGAAGGTAGCAGCCTAACTGCTTATTTGGAACTTGAAAAAAAGAAGGAACAATTATTGTTTATTATTATTTTTTTATTTAATTTTATTTAACAGATTAGGAAAAAATATAAAAAATTTAAATTAATCTCTATCTCCTTTTCTTTTATTTATTTATTTACAAAATCAAACTTTTTTTTTCTTTTTCCGCTTTTTCAACTCCAAACTTTAACTAGGCTAAGGGACATAGAGCATGGAGAAGAAGGGTACATTGATTGACCGACGTTTTTTATGATCTCTTTTTTCAATGCAACTCTGATGTCATATCAAATGGCAGACAAATCATGTGGTGGCCATGAATGATGAAAAGGAGAAATGATATAATGCTTCTATGGGCACCACAAATCCTTGCTCTGGATTCCCTACTTATCCAATGTTCCTATTAGCAGGTATATTTGATTACGCGTAATAGGAAATCTCACCATTTTATGTGGAGTAAAGATGATAAGATGTTTTTAAATTTCTGATTGCACAGTAACTAAATAAAATGGCACAAAAACATATGGTGGAGACCACACCCTAACTTTGCGTTTTGGTTTCAAATTTATAGCTCTTCTCAGCATTGATAGGCCCATTGATACAGGTATATGGAAGCACCATCTCCACCGCACAACTAAAAATAAATCTCATTCGGTTTAAAACTAAATTTTTGTTTAATTAAAAAAATTATATTTGTAAGTATGTCTAAGCCTTCTCGTTTAACATAAAATTTATTTAAAAAATAATTTTTTTCTCTAAAAATAATAATGAATAACATATAATTTAATTATATATACATATGTATAATATTAAAATATAATATTTTATATATATTTCAGGTTAAGCCGAGCCGGGCTAGGTCAATCTTCAAAGACAATTTTTAAGTCACCCATTAAACTAATCGAGGCTAAAAAAACAAAAAATTCAAAACTTATAATTTATGAGTGAGCTTGGACGAGGCTATCAGCTATCAACCCATGGCCACGCCTACCCCACGGTTGGTCAAAAGAATCAGAAAATAGCTCAAGCTTTCTTATTTTATTTTAGGTAGACAATTAATTTGTCTCTCATATTTTGTTTCAGATTTCAATGTCGTCCATGAACTTTGATTTCTTTTATTTTGACCCTCAAACTTTTAAAAGGAAGTCAATGTGGTCTAACATTTTATAACAACTTAGAAAAGTTAAAAATTAATTACACTTTGACCCTCTTAAGTATGCTTTAATTTTACTTTATCCGCTAAACTAAAAGTCATTAGTTTTTACCCCTAAACTATGAGAATTTAAGTTTGTATTAACACTATTAACTCAAAAAAAACAAATTAAACACTTGTAACATTTCTGATCAACTATTATATAAAAAAAATTTGTTCCTGATTAGCAAATGCATAGTTTAAAAAATCTCTTTGATATTGTTATGGCTAATAATTGGTGGTACACAAAAGTAAGATTTTATGAATTATTTTGGCCATTTTCTTAAACATTTTGAGATAATTTATAATATTGCTTAGCCATAAAATTATTTTTTTCTCTTTACTTTAGAGATTAGTATAACATTTTAACCAAATAAATTCCTAATTTTAAATTTTAGGATGGTAAAACTATAACTATTTTTAATTGAATGCGGTAAAGTAATATTAAGTTATAATTTAGAAGGCTAAATTATAATTAATATTTAATTTCCTTACTTATTTTGAAAACTTAGACTATATTGACTTGCTTTTAAAAGTTGAAGAGTTTAAATAAAAGAAATAAAAGTTTAAGAATGACAATAAAATCTAACCAACTAAGCTAGTCTAGTTGGTTAAAATCCTGACAAGGGTTCAATTCTCTCTCCCCTAGTTGCCTCCCTAGCTTAGGCCCTTCCTAATATAATCTCTTTTGATGTATAAAAAAATAGTAATAAAATTTGAGATAAAATTGGAGAGACTAAACAATTATTTACCCTTCTCACCTTTTTTTTCTAAACCATTTGGTTTGAGGGTTATATATTGTTTTTGGAACTTTTGTTTTTTTATTTATTTGTGATTTATGTTTTGTTTGGCTAAGTCAAGCACAGGGATGACAAAACACCCAACATCTAGTGTCCACATCCTCCCCGCCCTGCCCGCTCCAAATGGGAGTGGTATGGTGTAATACTAATTTGGATCAAGTTGGTTTGGCCTCTTCACCTGAAACTCGATCCTTTATACATATATATTTATTTATTTTATATATATAAATATTATATTAAAATATAAACAGTGTGATTTTTTTCCCTTAATACATGATTTTGATTTTTTTTTTAGTCATAATATATTTAAAAAAATTACTAATATAAAAAATACCAAACAAGAATAAGAGAGAGATTAGGCGAAGCGGAGCGAGGGCGTGGAAAGAGGTCAACATGTCGGGGCGGTAATGAAATAGGGTCTTCTGACTAAACCCGTGCCGTTGTCACTATATAAAGATCTTGTTGCATTACATTTAGGGCTATCATACTTCACAGTTCACACGTATATGTGCTTCTTTTCCTTGCTGAAACTTGAGTACACCCACTAGACCTCTACCTGTGAACTGCTCCACACTTGATCATGAGTACACCTCATTCACCATTAGCTTTCTAGTTCTAGTTTCAAGCTCGGGCAGCACCAGGGGGCAGCTCGCTCCAGGCTCACAAAATTAATACTTCAAGACAAAATCCAAGGTTTCAACCCTCAAGAGACTCATGGGTTCTTAATCTGCAGTGAAGAATTTGCATTGAAGCGGTAGTAGAATTATTGATTAGGCTATTTTAACAAGCTTGGTCGAGCTTGTGAACAAGTTTAAAGTGAGTCGAATCCCAAAGAACCAAGCTTGGATGGATAAAGCTGAGCTTTGGTACTTAGGTCTATACTCAATCTACCTCTTTCAACTTCTAATAAATGTAGTTTCAAGAATCATTTAGCATGATTCAGAAATAAATCTCCCAATCCTCAACCATTTCTGGCCACTTTTCTTTGAATTACTTTCCCTGATCTCAGGGAATATATAACTGAATCTGTATGCAATTATTAGTTTATTTCCCATAAAGGTTGGTAAATATAAGTCACCCTGTAGAAATATCCAAATTCTCCAATCTTTTACTGTGCTTCATGTTTGAACTGATATGACTGGGCATGAAGATGACTGATCATAAAGAGAAAGGTCATGTGGTCCTAGTTACTTTCTGATCCATATTCAACATTATATTAGTATTTATGGTTAACAAATTTATTCTGTATGCCTCTCTCTAACAGCCTAACTTCAAGCAGAAATTTCTAGCATGTGTGATAAGATTACCATTATTGTCAAGTAAGCAGCCTCATAGTTGAAATGTAAGGGTTTCAACTAATTAATATCAATCTTAGTCCAGTTCATCCCAGAACTTTCCGGTATTAAAAAGGAATTTCGACATACAATAATGTTCTTGGTTTTTGCGTTGAAAAATTGGATCTGAGATTTTAGTTTGATAATTCACATGGTAGAGGTATATAGTATATACTTGACCAAAGTTGGACGTAGGTGCCTGAGATATTTCTTCCTATTTTTTTTTTTTTGTCACCACGAAATGGGTGTCATATTACATCAAAAAAGATCATATATCGTACTTCTAAATCACCAATAACTGCAAGATGTGTCACCATGAGAGATCTGAACTCAAAACGTAACAACCGTAACTGCTGCACCACATACTTGCTAGTTAATAGTTATTTCAAGAACTTCAGAAAACAAAGCCTGCAAAGATGAAAAACACAAACTGGTAGCTTTTGTCTCCATACAAAGACAATATGTACATTTCTCTCCCTTTCAAGCGACCATAGCTAGAGCTCGAATACAGAGGTAGTATGAATTTATTCTCTTAAGTCCGGCAATTTTTTTCTTCTCGTCTTGTGCCCGTTGCAGCCTTTTGACAAAGCTAGAATAGGAACACTGTTTAGTCACTGCCCTTCACCTGGACCACCCCAAAGATTAAAACCCATCTCATGAATGCCATTGTTAGCCCCACACAAGATTGAGAATTCATGATTTCGTGTGTGACAATCACATGTGCTAATTTTGCTATGTCGTGTATGTTTTAGAACACTACCTACTCAATCTTCAAACCCATAAGGGACCCAAGCTGTAGCATACACTGAATTGTGACCTTTCCATGTGAGCACCAACATATCATCGTCTTTCTTCATTCCCCAACCGCTAGCATGTTCATCTAGCAAGAACTTAACATCCCTAACAGTCTCTTCACAAAATGGCATACTAAAAAAACCAGCGTTTTTCATTCTTTGAGAGAACTTTATTCCAGATTCTAACCTCTCTATCCTTTGAATCCCTTCAAAACCAATAACGTTTTCAATTTTATGACCGATATCAGCTTCATACTCCATTCTTTGGCCACTATCCTTGGGCAAGAAAGTTTCCAAGGCATCAAAAGGTATCCATATATAATTGAAACAAGTGGTGATCCTCGTGGTGAGACTCAATGCACCCAAATCAGAGTCCTCATCGACCACAATTATAATTCGAGGTTTAAGGCCTTTAATTATTTCAAGGAAAGCGTCTCTCCACGAAGGGTCATGAGCACTCCCTTTTCCCTCATCGGACAAATAGCGCAGCCAATTTTGGCAATTGATGACCAAAACTTCATCATCCCTAAGGTTTAACGTTGATGGATTCAATTGACTTAAGAGTGAATCATAGAGAAAACTAGAGGATTCTTTTGGGATATCTGCACCGTCAGAAGTTGAAGATAAGTCTTCAATCACATTGAATTCAAAGGAAACGTCCCTAAACTTGGCGAAATTCTCCAAGCGAAGGCCAACTTCTTCACTAGACACATTAAGCAGGGGAGGGACTTGAGGCCTCCAAGAAGGAACCGAAATTCGAAGTGAAGGGGGTCCTTCTGGCCTCTTAGCCAATGCGTCTATAAGAGTAGGCCACTGCATACAATGAGTGATGCTAAAATCTAAGATGTGAACTCTTTGACACCCTTGAATTGCCTTAAATATGGCGCTATTTGATGCACAAAAGCCAAACCTGTGCCAAGGGATTAGGTCAACGTACCCAGCAAGCTCAGTCACGGACATCATCCTCCTTTGAAGGGCATTGCTTCCATTGAAATTCATGGCAGTGGGGAAAACCCTAGATGCCCTTGAGATGAGTGCCCTTAAAAACCATGAAGTGACCCTCTGGTTGGGGTCTCCTACGGTAGAAGCCACGTTGTTGAGTACCCACATCACTTGTTGAGCCAAGGTCGCGTCGTTGCTCTCTAGGGCACTGGCACAGTGAAGGAGAAGCTTCTCTATGCACGTTCCGTCAAGGCTGCCGAGACACCCTTTGAATGCACCTGATACAGAGCTCTGAGGGTTACTCAAGAGACTAGGATTTTCTAAAGAAATGGATGTAGTGCTACCTCTTAGTTCTGTTTCCATAGCTAGTTGTTATAACTCAGAATATGAAACTAGGGTTTTTTTTTTTGCCTCAACGTGCATGGAAGGCCTGATATCTCCAGCGAAGAAAGAAAGGAGAATAGGTGTGCCACTTTTGCTTTTTCTTTGGCACGCATCTGATGGGTATTGGTATATGGGATTGAAAAGCTAGGGTTTTATCTGATGGTAGACGAGAATTTGCAGGATGAACAAATATGAGGTCTTGAATGATGGAGATCTAAACATGGCTCTAGTGGCTGAGACTCCGCTAGTGTGCAGAGAGAGAGAGAGAGAGAGAGAGAGAGAGAGTTGAAAGCTAGTTTATCATCTACTAGATAAAGGCCATATATATACACTAGGAAAAGGTTCCTATTGAATAATTATCAAGATACTACAAAGCCAAATTATTCTTAAATGAACCATGAGGTTATATGTTAAAATGCCAAGACTACCTGGGGTTTCCATCTGATCTTTTTCTCAGTTTTTCTTAGTTTTTGTTATGGTTCATGTGATGAACAGAGGGTAAAGAGTAGGTTAATGACGCTGGCTTAGCCGGCCACTATTTTGTCGAATTTGTGCTCATGCAATGCCGTTTAAAGACAAAATCCAATATTATTATTTTAGCTGATTTGGTTCTTTGTTTGAGTTTAGTGGTTGATGGCTACCCTTCCATCCCTTCCTTCCACCAACCTGGTTACTTGATCTATATACTGCCATAACAAAAGACAAAGGGACTTCTACACACGGGGACAAATAAGGTTAATTTCCATCAGAATGTAACACGCTGCAGTGCTGGTTAAAGACTAGAATATTTGTACAAGCTTTCCAAATTTTGCTTCTTTCTCATGAAAGTTTTTGCCGCTCTACGATTTATTACACATAGGGGGAGGGAATTGTGAAAATGTAGCAAGGTGAAGGTAACATATAAAGGTTATGTGAAAGTTAAAAGTTATTGTTAAAACAGTGTATGCTGTCTAGAGCACCTAGGTTATTTTGACATGGGAACGACTACAGTACCATGAGTCTTTTTCACAATATAAGTATTCAATAGTAAAAAAATAAAAAATAAAAAAAATCTCATTGGTAAGTAGGTCCGTTCATGTAGTAAATAAGATTAGTTCTAGTGATAAGTAACTTTTTCACGTTGATTCCAGCGAATGGTTGACAACTAAAAAAGTAATTGATCACTCGAATTGAACTACTTACCAGTCAAATTGATTTTTTTTAACTATTAATTACCGGAACTATAAAAACTACTAATGACACTGTGGAATTTTTTTTGGATGATGCCACTACATATTGATTTGTAACAGAGCTAGCCTTGTATAAAACTCAGAAATTGTAAAAATAAGGATTAAACAAGTCAATATGTTTCCACCAACTGAAAGAAGAAAAAAAAAAAGGAAGAAAAAAGAGAAATCAGACGGGCTTATCTTGATTCGTCATAAAACAACATTTAAGAAAATTAGCTAGTGATAATCCCAAACGTTTTAGGGTATTAGGAAGAGTAAAGGACATTATCACTGTCAATTATTAAATAATAGGGTGTTGATAGCATTGATATACCATGCTTGAGTCCAATATCTGTGTTTCGAGGACAATTACTGTAACATATATGAATCACCCAGCGTGCATTAGAGAGTCTCCCTTTACTTCCAATTTGTGTAGCAGAAGTGTGAGGTTTTCTGCACACGAAGACATGTCTATCTCACTTTGCAGAGAGCATGCTACAAATTTAATCTTGCAAGATAAATGATACATTTGTCCACATTGAAAGGGAGAATTTTCTGTGCTGATGTTGAAGTATAATATCAATAATACAGATTAGCATAGAACTACAAGATATACATCTATACTATTATAAAGCCAACACCTTTAGTTTGGTGAAACCTCCGATTTGACAAAGCCTCCACTTTGGTAAAACTTTTCCTGGTTGACAAAAATGGCCCACACAAAGAAATTTGCCTAATTTACGTTTAACACATGCAATGGTCATTATGTGATACACACAACTATACTGTTTATTCATATTCTATGACCTCTCGCTACTAAGCTAGTAGTAGAGAGAGTGATTAGGTATAGTGCAGCATAGTACATGTCATCCTTTTAGTATATATATACATATACATATGCATGCAGCATCAGCATCTTGATCAGTTGACCACCTCGTTTATCTTCATATTTACGTATTTATAAGAATAATGAAAAGAGCAAAGAGAAGAATGAAACAGACTGCGCCACATATGGTAACTGCTCGATACTGAAAATCAAGAACCAATTGACGATACCGGCGGGTAGTTCTAATTATATTTTGTAAGTGTGCAGATTTTATTGATAAACACACAGATATTTGGCTAGAAGTCTTCTTTAACATTTACAACTATTAAACTTACCACAAATTGGAGTCTTTGTAGCTTAAATATAAAGTCTTAATTGCACAAGGATTAAAATTTATTTTTGGTGTGCTATTTCGATTAGCAATGAAATGGAAATGTTTTGAAAAAATATTTTGGATTTTTTCAATGAAAGTTGTATAATATTTAGGAAAAATTCTAAATTTATGTCAACACAACTTATTATTTCGAGATATTGCCCTATGTTTTTGTACATTTTGTTATGTTCTAGTGTGTTTCAATGAAAAACACTGGAATTTCATTATTACATTAATGTTTCTCTTTAGCCTCTTAAAAAAATGGAAACCCTTAGACTGTTTTGACGAAAACAGATGAAATTTTTTTTTATTTGTGCTACACCCTACTTTATTCCAAATAGATCGGAAGGGCAAGAAAAACAATAGCCGATAACCCTCTTTTGTTTTATCTTCTGGTGATTTGAGGACATATTCAATGAAAAACCAACGCATTACGCATCTATTGTAGCATGCATTTGCCTTCAAAGATGAATCATTCAGACATTGACAGCGTACACGTCACGTATGACAATTAAACGTCCATGACCACTTCATTTTATATTATACAAAGCTAATTAATTAAGCATAGGAGTTTTCACCTAAACGTTTGCTTCAAAAGTCACACCAGATCTATCTTTTTGTCATTATTTAGTATTAAGTGAGAATCAAACAAATAATACTTAGTACGACTAAATTTCATAGTTACACTACTTCCATTAGCTTATGGTTAAATGAAGAAATATAAGAGAAACTGCAATAGAAGATGACAATCTAGTACATAGTAAGTTTCAAAGTATAGTTATATAGTTATATATATATATATATATGTATGTATGTAACTCTTCTAAAATTTGACCATGCGGTGTTTTTAATATTTGTTGGAATCTTTTTAGCTGCTGGAAAATGATTTACCAGCTTCAATGTACAGCTTTGTATCTTAGTAAAGAAGTTGCTTAATTTGAGAGGGTCAAATTGTTATTAACAATAATCGTAATTTGTTCCCGGCCATAGGAACAAAAACCAGACTCCCTTGGTGTTTTTCGTTTTACTTCACAAATATGTATTACTTCAATTATACAATTATCAACTATATATGATGTTCCATTGATGATTCGCATTATAATTCCTCTATCTTTCAAGGTTCCAATGGAGCAAGAGACTATAGATATAACATCAGTCTTAAGTAACATTCAGGTTTTCGATCTTTACAATTTTCAATTTCTGTAACTAGCAAGCTTCTGCAAGGCTGCTTTTCCAATGAAAGATAAAATGAACTGCTAAAATCTCGTATGCTTTCCATTAGCGGATTGAGGGTGGGGCGGGAGGGGCCACGACCCTCAAAATTTTTTTAAATTTTGTATACTTCTTATAGAATTTTGGGTGTTTAATTAAATATAGTGTATTGCCCGTCTCAAAATTTAAAAAAAAATTATCAAGTTCCCTACAATATTTGAAAAAATTTATCTTGGCCCCCACAATAAAAATCATATGTCCGCCACTGAGCGTTACAATCTATACATATGAAGGAGATGAGTTCAAACAATATTTGCTTGTGTGCGTATAGGGACATTGCTAGGTACAGAGTGGGGTGTCATACCGCTATTTTGATAAAATTGTGATTAGATCATATAAATTTTAAGTATTTATAATAAGAAATAACGTATTAGCCTTCCAAAATTAAGAGAATTTTGATATGACATTTCAAAATTCAAAGTTCTTTTTACCTTAATCCCCTCGAGAAAATTCTTGATTCCATCCTGTGTATGTATGTGTGGAGTGTTGTCCCACATCAACCTAACCAAAGGAAGAATGAAGTTTGGATTAAGTACATTTTACACCATTGCACTTACACCAAATATTATTTCAAGATTTTTATTTTCAATTATAACAATTAAGTCTTTACACTTCTAATTTATTGTAATTTCAACATTCTACTAATTTTTGTTTTAGAAAATAAATCCAAATTTTGCGTATGACAAGCACTTAGTCTATTTTAAGGAACAAAGATGTAAAATCATGTTTTTTTCTAATAATTTATTACAAATTTCTCTCAAATCACTTTAAAATTATGAGTATGATCAACTTTGTGATGTATATAATGTAATTAAATTTCATGTAAAAATTCTTAATTCAACTCACATGCAACACGTGTGAGTCTTTGAAATGAAAAAGTATAAGGATTTAATTATTATAATTGAAAGTGAATATCCTAAAGTAAAATTTAGTATAAAATACAATAATACAAAAATATAATTATCCCATGAATTTTCATGTTGTTTCCCTGTACAAATGTAACCTTGTGCATGGCTTTTCAATTACGCACGCACGCACGGAAACCCATTAATTTAATGGTTTAGGCTCGTTGCTGAGAACTTGTTTGGACTAAGGAATAAAACTTTGCTTTCACTATTTTGAGTATGCGGTACTGTCTCAAACAATGTTCAACCCAAATGTAAGACTTACCCAAGCGGACAAGTGAACTTGGATTCATTTTGTTCTATCCTAAACAGACCGTTGGCTCAGTTTTGGGTTGAACTTAGGTCCGATTAAAGCTGAGGTTTGGAAACTTGTAAGGAATAGGTGTTAATTCCCAAGAATCTTAGGGGTGCACATATAGACCGAATAACTTGAGAATCGAACTCAATCTGATTTTTTAGTTTGATTTGGTTTAATTTTTAAGAGACATTGGTTCGGTCCTAATACTTCAAAATCCAAAACCAATCATAGTTCGGTTTTTGAGTTGTCCAATTCAATACCCAAACCAACCATAGTAACCCGAATAATATATATATACATAATTATTTATAAACTCCTACACTTACAGGCTCGCATGCACCAGGTCTGAACCTTTTTCCAATTGATGTGGGATGCAAAGTGGGTTCTTTCGTCTCTGTCTTTGCCTCTTTGTCCAACAGTTCATTACTTTATATTATGAAGCTTGTCTCTCTTCTCTCTATATTGCTCCCAGATTTGATTTTTAGAGAGAGAAAATACACTCTCTTGCTTCTCTCTCTCTCTCTGGGCACGCCTAATACATCTACAATGAAAAAGAAATTAGATTGAGAGCGCGAAAGAAATCAGAGTAACAGAGCTTAAGAATCAGAGATACTACATATATACATACATATATATATATATATATATACATATATATCTGAAACCAGAGATTATATATAGATATATCTATGTGTGTATAAATATAAACAGATCATTTTGTTGCCCCAAATTTGTCCCTACAGGTATCAAATTCTCAAATAAATTTAAGACAACATCAAAGCTAACCTAGTTCTAATCAAAGCCTAAGACACAACGATGCGAGTCGACAACTTCTACAAAACCCATTTCCATAAACCCCCGAACAGCACAAAGTGAAAAAGAAAGCAATTAAATGACAATCCAGTAGATCATGCAAAAAGAAGAAGAAACTCAGTAAGTTATCAAAATATTAGCCATGAAAACACACAAAGCCACAAGCTATTTGAATTTGCTTTTGCAATTTGCTACAAGAAGTGGTACATTCTTCTCCAGGTGAAGTTATCATTTGCAAGTACTTTTTGGCTTTTGCATTTTGAATCAGCAAAATCCAGAACTTAGAATCTGATCTAACAAATTTGATACCCTTACATTAAAGTTGGTGGAGTGTGGTCTTGAGGACCACGGTTGGTGGCATGGTGCTATTCTACTCTTCAGTTAATTCGGTTCTCTGCTTTTTGTTTTCACTTTTCTACTAGTCTCACATAGCTAGAAAACAATGGTTTCCCTCATCGCTTCATATATAAATATTAACACAGACTTCATTCCTAAATAGTTTTGCCTCAATGTCACAGTCACCACCCAACCAAAAAGAAAAGACGTGTCATAACTAGACAAAGGCCTGCAACTCTGCAAGCAATTTACCAAAGAGATTTTAAAGTTGTGTTTTTTTTTATTTTTTATTTTTGTTTTCTTTTCTGGACCCTTTTTTTTCTCTTTTCTTGATAAATTTAAATTTTAAACACAGTCTAAAGTCTTTCATTAGAATTTAAGCTGTAATTTCACTTTCAAAAATGACATGGAAGTTGGAAACTATGCATCACTCCAGCAGATGTTAGATTCCCATCTTCAAAACCCTCAAAACAGGCTTTAACATAAAGCTCTATGGCAATGCAGTTTAAGAACAGAATTTGGAAACAACCATATATAATGCCATGAGCTAAAAGGGAGTTGGTAGTTGAGTTCGCTTTAGCAGTAACTGGGCTTAGAACTCCACTTTTCTTTTAAAAGTTGCATGTTCAAATTCACTTGCTATAATGGTTATGTGAACCAGATATTATTAAGAAGGGGCTAAATGTCTCTTGTACTTGAGTGAGACTGCGTGAGAGGATTGCCCTTTTTAAATCATTAAATATGACTCAAATCGAATATTGTACAGTAAATAAGAATTCCTATAATCACGTCCAAAAAAAATTACTACACTAGTTGCTACTTCTCATTTGGACTCTAAGCTCATGGTTTTCAATAGATTCGGTAATGATAGACGTAACTTCCGATTTCATGATTGTGCAAACGGCCTTGGCGATAGTAACCATGGTTGAAAACGATCCATCTTAATTAGCCCCTGGCGTTTCCAAAACAGAGATCATTAATTTATCCCAGAGAAATTATACATAAAAGCCTTCCCAAATAACATGACAATATGACAGCTTTGTAATGTTTTGTTTTTTCAAATCGTTTAGAAGCTAGCTTACTTCTATAGGAATACGGGAGACAAGCACTGCTCACTACTAAGCAGCAATTGGGGCTAGAGCCACCACAAGTACGAGAAATAAATCACAATAGAGATAAGAGTTGAACTTGTGACCTCAATTTTCACCCCTTAGACTATCTAAAGAAGTTGACATTTTTACCATAAAAAGTCATCTCATGATAATGGATTCTTTGTTTTAAAATAAAATGTACTTATTTAATCACATCATTATCTATACAAAAAAAAAAAAAAATTGTATAGTTTATGTGTTTGTACAGTCGTAGAATGTGCTCATGGGAATAGTAATATTATACAAATAGAGTTCTTCTATAGAAATTTTGAATAATGTGGTTGCTTATGGTCTTTTATCTAAACCAAACATTCATTGTTTTGAGTCATAATTTAGGAAATAACACCATCACATCATTTTGTTTGTTTAAAAGTTCTACAAGGTTAGAGTTTTCCTTCTGCAAATCTAGGAATTGCAGAAAGCTTTTTTCCAAGGGAAATTATTTCTCACCCGAGACAAGTTGGAGCTTAT
Source organism: Euryodendron excelsum (assembly GCA_033060915.1). Classification (NCBI taxonomy): domain Eukaryota; kingdom Viridiplantae; phylum Streptophyta; class Magnoliopsida; order Ericales; family Pentaphylacaceae; genus Euryodendron; species Euryodendron excelsum. The sequence continues at coordinate 27,191,252 of CM065381.1, read as the reverse complement.
TTATTTGTGCAAAATGACGTAGTATTATGAATTTTTTTAAAGACTAAATGAGGTGATTTCATCTGGTTCATATTTAAATGGCGTGTCAACTTAACATTAAATACAATGTTAAATTCGATGGAATTTTTTAAAGACCCAAAAATAAGATGGTTCCATCTGGTTTCATGGATATGCAATCCATTAGGATTCAATAAAGAAAAACTTTTGATTTTAAAATTGTCTATTTTATTGTAATGTTGGTTAATTAGTTGATACCCGGTCCACTCTAATTAATATTTCTTCCACTCTTTTGGTTAGTTGATGGTAAGGGAGTCAGTGATAACTCGTTATTTAAAATAATGTGACAGTAATATTTAATAATTAAAAATTATTTTGTTGGGTGTTTTGTTTCTATATTATAGATTTCAATCTAGTTTTATCATTTTGTATAAATTTATAAACTTTTTTTCTATTTGTATAGTATTATGAGCATTGTTAGAGGCAGTCGCATCTGTGTAACAATCTTCAAATGTGTTCTGTATCAGTTGGGGTTTACCTACAACTATACGGCAATTTTAAATGTGCTTCACATTAACTAAGGCACATCTGTATAAGCATATCTAGAGTTGTTGCATAATTATAGGTGGATCTCAACTGATACAAAGCACATATGAAAATTGTCGCACAGACACGACTGCCCTAGACTTCCTCTAGCATTATTGATACAATTACATATGAAGCCACATCATGATCAAGGGATGTCAACTCAACAGGTAATTAGTAGACAAACAATATCGCGACCACTCCTCTAACAGGCCAAGCATTTGTCAAGTAATTTATGGTTTACATGGATAGAAAATTTTACTGTGTCATGGGGATTTCACGACAACGGTTTCTATGCAATCTCAGTTCTTGGATTAAAAAAAATGGAAGTATTTTCATAAATGTGACTAGCGAAGTTGTTTTATAATTGAAAAAATTGAAATTGTTTGACTATTGGATGAGAAGTTGTTTCATAAATGTGATTAGCGAATATTTGGATGAGAATATTTGAAAAAATCGAAGTTGTATTAATGAAAATGTGATTATCATAAATGTGACTAGCGGTTATCAAAATGTGGTCATATTTTTTTATAATTGTTCTTATATTAGGCACCAGCGACGAATTTAAGAATTTTTTTTTAAGTGGGGTAAAAAATTTTCATAAGTAAGATGATTAAGTCTAGAATAATACAACGAATACGATAATTTTTAAGAATCTATATTAATATTAAATGTTTCTTACACAAAATAACATTAAAATAAAAGTAAATGATAAATTACAACAATTCTCTTTGTTATTTCATATTTTGAAATCTTTACAAAATAACTTTATTATCTACAATTTTGAATATGTCCCTTTTGATGTATGATGATTGTACTCTAAAAATACAATTTACATGTCTTTAATTAGTTATTTATTAGTTTTAGAATAAGTTTAATTATATTATTTTAGTCCTAATTTGTTACTAACTTAGTTTTATGTATATTTTTAGGAATCCGAGCTTAAAAAGGAGAAATTTGTGCTAAATTAGATTCAGCATTTGATGTGCGTTCGAACTGTTCTCAAGGGCATTCGAATGGTGCACCGTTGCGTTCGAACGGTACGTCAAACAATGTTATGCTAAAATCAGGTTTAAAGACCGTTCAATAGATTCACCGTTCGATAGACTCAAATAGCATAAAAGTCGTCCGAAGAGCATTAGAAGTTCGTTCAAATGGTCAGCAAGGGCGCTCAAATGGTTTTGAGCTTAAATGGAATGATTTCAGATGCAATTTAATCATAGGTTTTAATAGGTTGCTGTCAAGGTACAAGCTGCTGAAGCACGCAAAGTTGAAACTTTGGAAGCTCATTTCTCTCGAACCAGAAAAGGTATTCAGGCCCATAATATGTCGATTTTATATAACTTTTTGAGACCTACAACTTTTGTAAGTGAACCAGCCCATCTGAGCACTCGGTGGGGACCGTCCGTACAACTGACAACGGGATTTATAGATTAACTTACTTTTTAGTTGTAGAGAAATTAGTAGATAATAGAATAGATTTAAGAGTTTTATGTTTTTTAAGAGATTGATAGAGTTGACGTTTTTCTAGAGTTGTAGGAGTAAATTAGAGTAGTTTATTCATAATTTTCATTCAGTTTTCAATTCCTATAATCAGATTACTTAGTTTTTCAATATATTTTCAATACAATTTTGTGTATCTATGATTATGATGGGTAGCTAGATTTCATCTTGGAATCAATTGTGAAGATTAATTGAAGATCTTGGATGAATGAAGGAGGTATGTTCTTGGTTTTAAAGTTAAATTTTTTGGTTTTCTCTCTTCTTCTTCTTCGTTCTAAAAACCTTCGAAAACCTAGGCGTCCTATTATGTTCGGTAACGCTTATGCGTGAATACTACACTCAGTATATACACTACCTTGTAACGTTTATCCGTGAATTGGGTTCAGTATATGCGCTGCACGAACCAATGATGCACGTCTTTGATTCTAACAACCAGCTTTATTCTAAAAGTTGAAGTTTTGAAGAACCCTTGGTTTTATTGCTAAATCTTCCGAATCCGAGGCTCGCGATATAGTCAAAGGATTTGAGTTATTAAATTATCTCCTTCGAAATTTCAAGAGACACAATTGATTGGATCGATTGACCCCAGGACTTTTTCTTTATTTCTTAGTTTAAATTAGATAACAAATCTTTTCTCAACCTAAAATCAGATTTTTGTTTATTGGAGTGTTTGCCCTAAGATTTTTGATCCACAGTATGTTTTCTTATTTACGTAAACCATCTTTCCCGTGGGATCGATCTCGTACTTACGAGAAATTATTACTACATCGCGGTCGTGCACTTGTAGTTAAGTATCACCCTTTTAGGGAGCGATTAGATGACATTAAACAATCATACATCTACTCATCTTCCATGCAATTGTGTAATGGAGTCTTGACAATATTCAATGCAAAAAAAGCTCTATCAACCGATACAGTTACAACTGCTAAGATCAATGCCAATTTTACGAGCAAATAGATTAATGGGTAGACACTATACTTTTTCGTCTGAACTAACTTTTGAGCAAATCCACTATTACCTATCACTTCTGAAAATTGATAATTAGATCTTACATTTAGAATATAGGTCTCAAGTTGATTATCAAGTACCATAAGCTTAAGTGGGAAAAAAATCATTAAGATAAAACTCAGGGCATAGTATAAAATGCGTTAGGTTAAAAAAAAATTTCTAAATTTCAAGGGGGCGGACGTCTACCCTTGGCGCTTGGTTGGTCCACCCCTGTTAGGTACTACTAATTGTAATAAATTCAAGTGGCTTGAACAACCAGGTAGCAAAAAAGGCAAAAAAAAAATAAAAAAAAAATTCAAGTAGTAATTACGATCAATCGGAGTGGTATGTGCCTTCACCATACTTATACCTTCAAGCCCTGTTTGTTTGCGGGATGAGAAAATGGGAGATAAGTAATACTAGGGGATTAGAAAGGTGGCTATGAATGATAAGTAATACCTGATGTGATGGGAATTGCTCATACTACGTTTGGTTAGGATGAGATTATAATTGGATAAATAATATTATTTTGTTAAAATATCACATTAAAAATAAAAAAATAATAGAAAAACTAATTTTAAATTATAATATAGCTATTTAATATAATATTAACCTATTATAATAATAAAAGAAGGGTAAAAATATTATTTTTGAGCTCATCCTAAGAGATGGGATAAGTAATATCATCTCTCTCGTAGTATTACTTATTCCCCATTTTGGGGGACTAATAGTTCGGAAGGATTATATCTTCTCTATCTCTTTTTGTTTCTAAACATGAGATTAGATGAAGCCCACAAACAACAAATTTAATCCCTTACTCTTATCCCCCAAACAAACACAGCCTCAAGTTATTTCCCTATATGAATAGCCATATTATATGATTGATTAACATAATGGTGGTACTATTTGCAATCCTGCATGCCAAAAAAGAAAAAGAAAAGGAAAAAATTATTTATAATAATAATCATTATGTTATAAAACTGAAAGAAATATAAAGCAGATAAATATAACTCAACACAAGATATAATAAAATTAGTTCTTCAAGAACCGTCAAATATTTCTTAGATTAATTCTTTTAGAACTATTAAGGGTTCATCTTCTTGATTACCCAAGACTTCATTATATTATAAGAAAAAATATAGATACAACTGTATTTCTCTCAATATTTGTCCAGAGCTTTTACTCTATCTCTCTTCTCTTTTCTTTCTTTCCTCTTCTGCTTTTCTCTCTTCTTTCTTCTGCGTTTTCTCGCCCTTTGTTTTCCTCTTCCATTGTCTATATATAGGAAAAGGAAACATATGAAAATCAACCTACATCATACCTTCAACAATGAGATATGTTGTAGATGTGACTTGTCTTATAGAAAGTCATCCACAAGAATATTATTTTATTATTCACAACACTCCCCCTGGATGACTTTGATACAAAATATGTCTCATTAAAACTTTAGTAAAAAAATGCAATGGGAAAATAAAAACATTAGGGAAGGAAAAAGAGTATGATATTTTGTGCAGCATAAAATGTTGTGGGCGTGTTAAAACTACCTCGTTAAAACCCTGCCAAGAAAAACCCTGTAAAAAAAACTGTTGACGACAAAAAAAGAGTACAGTACGCAACTCTCCCTCATGAATACTGTCGCGCCCAGATTTTTCGCACTCGGGGAACACTCACCCAAGTTAGAAAAATGTTGTACTCTCTCGTTAGAACTTACCCTCCTAGAAGAATGAGTGCGACTAGGTTTGAATTGAAAAATTGATTTGAATAAAGGGCTTTTGAAAAAGATTCGAAGTCGTCACCTAACTTGATTAAGGTGAGTTAGGTCACCTAAAAACTAAGCGTAATCCGAAGATTATACTTAGGTTTTTGGAAAATGATTTTTGAAAATATCTCCTCGAGAGAGGGTTTTTAAGAAAATAGGTTGTTTGGCAACCTTTTGGAAAATATTTAGCCCTTTTTGAAAAAAAACTCCTTTTTTGGTCTTTGAAATCAGTGATCTAGGTTCGGAGGTTGGTTACGTGTAGGGAAGACGCACTAAGCTATCACCCTACCCCGCCCTTTCGGTATCTACATGTCAATCTACCCTAGATTCACCTATGAGAGTCTTCGACTAACTATAATTCAATCCTATCCGTTTTAGAAAAACAATGTTTGAAAAATATGATGCATGATATGCAAGTTGTAGAAAAGAATTGAAAAATAGATTAAAAAAAAAAAAAAGATTGCTTTGATTTGAAAATAGACTTGAAAAGATGGAATTGAAATTGGAAAGTCTGAAAATTGAGAGTATAAATTTGAAAATAGAAATTTGAAATTGGAATTTTAGATTTGAAAAGATTTTGAAAACCGCACCCATGAGGGTGGAATTGAAAATTTGAAAAGTATTGTGACCGCACCTATGAAGGTTGCCTACGTATCCCTTTGGGGGAATCAGGTCAGTCGTAGTTCGGACCGGAGTCTGATTGAAAATAGATTGATTTGAAGAGAGAGATTGGATTGGAAGAAAGAGATTGAATTGAAAATTGGATTTGATTTGAGATTAGAAAAGGAGATTGGAAATTGAAATTGGAGAGATTGGACTTGTTTTGGAAAGACTTGGTTTTGGGAAGAAGGAGGTTTAGGAAACCTAGACTTGAGATTAAGAAAGATTGGATTGGAATGTTGGATTTGGAAACTTGAAATTTAGGAAAGATTTGGATTAGGAAAGTTTCGAATTAGGAAAATGTTATCTTTGGAAAGTTTTATTTTTGGAAAGTTCCGAGTTGTGAATTAGGAAAGTTTTCAAATTAGGAGAGTTTCGAATTTAGAAATGTTTGAAAAATGGAAGTTTTGATTTTGGAAAGTTTTGAAATTAGGAAAGTTTAGAAATTGGAAAATTTTGAACTTAGGAAAGCTTTGAATTTAGAAAGTTTTGAAATAGGAAAGGTTTTCAAATTAGGAAAGTTCCCAAATTAGGAAAGTTTTGAAATAGGGAAGTTTTGAAAATTGGAGAGTTTAGAATTTGGAAAGGTTTGAAAACGGAAAGTTTTCAATTTAGGAAATGTTTGAATTAAGAAAGACGTTTTGAGTTTAGAAAAGTCTTAGATTTGGAAAGATTTGAAGTTTAAGAAAGTTTAGAATTTAGAAAGTTTTTAGGTTTAGAAAGATTTGAACTTAAGAAAGTTTTGAATTTAGGAAGTTTTAAATTTGAAAAGATTTGAAACTTAGGGTTTTAGAAAATCTTGAGATTAGGAAAGGTTTGAGTTTAGAAAAGGTTTGAAAAATTAGATTTGAAAAGTTGAAATTTGAAAAAGGGGTAGGATTAGGAAAGAATTGAATTAGGAAAGATTTTTATGTTCAAGTTGTGGAAACTTAAGATTTAGGAGAGGGGAAGTTTAGGAAGGATTTGAATTAGGAAAGGTTTGGATTAGGAAGGGATTGGATTTAGTTTCTAAAAGAGAAAGGTTGGATTTTATTTCCAAAAACGGAGGATAGGATCTAGTTTCCTAAATGGGGAGATTTGATTCGGTTTCCTAGAGGGAAGATAGGATTTGGCAAAGATTTGGAAAGGGAGATTCTAGAAACCCTAGTTTTGGAAAACTATAGTTTGGACGTAGAAAATAGGTTTTGAAAATATGTATAGTTTGGATGTAAAAACAAGAGGTTTTGGAAACTTAGGTTTAAGGCAAGGTTTGAAAACTATGTTTTTGGAAAGAAAACTAGTGTTTCCTAATTGTGGACTCTAAGGCTTGATTTGGGGCTCTAAGGAAAGAGATTTTTGGAAAATACGCTTTTGGAAATGAGTTTTTAGAAGGAAATCCTAGGGAGGAGTTTTTGGAAAGTGAATTTGAAAAGAGAGTTTTTGGAAAAAGATTTTAAAGAGAAGGAGTTTTGGAAAGTGTGTTTTTGGAAACGTAGATTTTGGAAGGAAGATCCTAGGGGGAAATTTCTAGAAGGGAGATTTTGGAAAAGAGAGTTTTTAGAAAGATTTTTAGGGAGAGTTTTTAAAGAGTGGATTTTGGGGAAAGGAGTTTGGAAAGGAGTTGAAAAAAAAGAGAGTTTTGAAAAAGAGATTTTGAAAAGGAGTTTTTGAAATCAATTTTGAAGAGGGGAGTTTTAGGAAAGTATGTTGAAAAAGAGATTTTTAGGAAGAGATTTTTAAAGAGAGTTTTTAGAAGGTGTAAAAACATCTCACTTTCCTAAAGCAATTCTAACCATAAGAAGGCTAGAACCACTTTAGGAAAGCGGTTTTGAAAACAAAGTTTGAAAATATAGACCAAATGGTCACTTTTAATATAACACTTTCCTAAAGCAACCCTAGCCATGGAAAGGCTAGAATCACCCTAGAATTGTGGTTTTGAAAATAAGTTTTTGAAAAAGAGATTTTGATGCAATTTTGAAAACAAGTTTGAAAACGTTTTGAAAAACAACTTTGAAAATGGTTTTTGGAAGATGCAAGACTATGATATGCACAATGCAATTTGGGGTCGTGAACATACAAGGTTAAGGCTTCACCACATAATCAAGAGGGCCGGACCCACGTGGTCTTTGGTTAGACTAGAAGAAAGCCCCCGACACAGTGACTCTCTAATAGTTCAATCCTACACATGAACTAGGAATCCCCTTGTTTCAAGCATGCAAAGAAAGGGCGAGAAAGAGATGGGGGATTAAAATAGAGAAAACCCAAGTGGGTTGGAGAGAGAATAGAGAGGGGGAATGCGGAAATTTAAATAGGGAGCCTACCTTGTTTCTTGTTTATTTGCGCACCGTGCGGTCTTCAATCTTCGGTCTTCGTCTTGATCTTCTTCTTCAGTCTTCAAGGGTTGTCTTCAAGCTTTAGATGGCAGCTCTTCAAGTCTTCCAAGGATGGTTGAAGGTTAGGGTATGAGTGTATGGAGGAGTGTATGAGTGTATAGGAGGCTAGAGTTTGTGTATAGTGGCTAGGGTTTAGAAAACCTAAGGAGGCTTGGGTTTTGGAGGTGCTCGAGCTCTGTGTATCGAAATATGGGATTTTTAGGTTAAGTTTGCAGACCCCTTTCACGTTGAATGAGGCTCTGTATATATAGAAGCTGGACAAGCCTGGCGCCTGTTGCAGTGGCGCCAGGGCAAAATTTACACTGGCGCCACTACTAGTGGCGCCAGGCCATTTTTTGGCTTGGCGCCACTGCTAGTGGCGCCAGCCATTTAGGAAACAATTAAGGTGGGCAAGCAACGTATCTTTGACTAGATTTGGGCGCCTGTACTAGTGACTACCATGTAAATTTTAGCCTGGCTTCACTAGGAGTGACTCCGGAAAGTCCGGGAATGATTTGAAGGACCTGGGAGTGACCCGGAAGGCCGGAAAGGAGCAGGAACACTTGAAATAGTGTCCTGGAGGTATTTGACTTGAAAAGTGAGGATAAGATGTGTCGAAAAGGTTAACCGAGCCTTTAGGGGCAAAACGGTCAACTAAACCGGAAAACTGCCGGGACAGACTCAGACTGTCCCAAAAGAAGACTTGGGATCTGGAAACATTATTTAGAATGTTTCCAGAGGTTGCTGGTTTGATTCCCAGAGCCGGTGTGGTCGGAAAAGGAGACCGGCCTACTAGGGGCAAAACGGTCATTTTGCACCGGGTTTGCCAAAACTGACTCGGAATGGTTCGGAAAGGTAAAGGAAGGTTGAGAACACTATAAAAAGTGTTCCCGGGTCATTACCGGTTTGATACCCAAAGCTGGTGTGGTCGAAGAAGGAAACCGGCCCTCTAGGGGCAAAATGGTCATTTTGTACTGGGTTGGCCGGAACTGACTCGGAATGGCCTGGAAAGGTAAAGGAAGGTCGAGAATACTATAAAAAGTGTTCTCGGGGCATTACCGGTTTGATACCCAGAGCCGGTGTGGTTCCCGGGGCATTCGGATGCTTAGGGGCAAAATGGTCATCTTGACCGAAAAGTCTCGGAAAAGGCCCTAAGGGTAGTCTGGTTATTTTTCACCGAAGTGAGCTAACAAACATGGGTATTGGCCTAGGTGTTGAGTATTTCCGCTACTCGGATGGGGTTGAGTATTTTCGCTACTCGGACGGGGTGGACGATTTGAGAGTATTTCCGCTACTCTAACGGTTCTGTGAGTATTTCCGCTACTCTAACGGTTCTGTGAGTATTTCCGCTACTCTAACGGGTTTGTGAGTATTTCCGCTACTCTAACAGCTCTGTGAGTATTTCCACTACTCTAACGGTTGAGTATTTCCGCTACTCGGACGGCTCTGTGAGTATTTCCGCTACTCTAACGGTTCTGTGAGTAGTTTTGCTACTCGGACCGTCTCGAGGAATAAACTGTCTCGAGAGAGGGATTGGAAAGGGGTCTTATCGTCTCCGAAGAGACGTGCCTGGATTGGAACCGTCTCGAGGAATAAACTGTCTCGAGAGTGGGATTGGAAAGGGGTCTTACCGTCTCGAAAGAGACGTGCTTGGGTTTTGAGTGTTTTCGCCACTCTGACGGTTTTGTGAGTGTTTCCGCCACTCTGACGGTTTTGTGAGTGTTTCCGCCACCCTAACGGTTTTGTGAGTGTTTCCGCCACTCTAACGGTTTTGTGACTGTTTCCGTCACTCTGACGGTTTTGTGAGTGTTTCCGCCACCCTAACGGTTTTGTGAGTGTTTCCGCCACTCTGACGGTTTTGTGAGTAGTTTTGCTACTCGGACCGTCTCGAGGAATAAACTGTCTCGAGAGAGGGATTGGAATCGGAATAAGAAAAGACAATGCCCCTAAGGGCATTTTGGTCATTTTGCCTCTACTTGGGCCTGACAGGCCCACGAAGCGATGGAAAGATGGAATTTGAAACTAGAGAATTGGATTCAATAGGAATATGCCCAAAATGACTTGAAAACAAGTCTGGACGGAGTGTAGACTGCCGAGCGGTCAAAAATGGGGTGCTTACAAATACGTCCAATAAAAAATTGATAACTTAAATTGTACAGCATGAAACATTCTTGAAACTGTCGCGCCCCAGATTTTTTGCACTCGAGGAATACTCACACAAGCGGGAAAAATGCTGTCCTCTCTCGTTATAACTCACCCTCCTAGAAGAATGAGTGCGACTAGGTTTGAATTGAAAAATTGGTTTGAACAAAGGGCTTTTAGAAAAAGATTTGGAGTCGCCACCTAACTTGATTAAGATGAGTTAGGTCACCTAAAAACTAAGAATAATCTGAAGACTACACTTAAGGTTTTTAAAAAACAATTTTGAAAATATCTCCTCAAGAGAGGGTTTTTAAGAAAAACAGGTTGTTTGACAACCTTTGGAAAACATTTAGCCATTTTTTACAAAAATAACTCATTTTTGGTCTTTGAAATCAGTGATCTAGGCTCGGAGGTTGGTTACGTGTAGGGAAAACGCACTAAGCCATCACCCTACCCCGCCCTTTCGGTACCTACATGTCAATCTATCCTAGACTCACCTATGAAAGTCTTCGACTAACTATAGTTCAATCCTACCCACTTCGAAAAAGAAGAATGTTTAAAAAAACGAAACTAATATGATGCATGATATGCACGTGCAAGACAAGAGAATTGGAAAATAGAAATTGATTTGAAAAGAAATTAATTTGATTTGAAAATAGATTTGAAGAGATGGAATTGAAATTGGAAAGTATGAAAATTTAAAAATAGAAATTTGAAAATAGAAATTTTGAAATTGGAATTTTGAAAATAGATTGGAATTTGAAAAATGTGGAGACCGCACCCATGAGGGTGGAATTGAAATTTTGAAAAGTGTTGTGACCGCACCTATGAAGGTTGCCTACGTATCCCTTTGGGAGAATCAGGTCAGTCGTAGTTCAGACCGGAGTCCGATTGAAAAGAGATTGATTTGAAGAGAGAGAGATTGGATTGGAAGAAAGAAATTGAATTGAAAATTGGATTTGATTTGAGATTAGAAGGGGAGATTAGAAATTGAAATTGAGAAGATTGGACTTTGATTTGAAAAGATGGATTTGGACTTGTTTTGGAAAGAGAAGGTTTAAGAAACCTAGACTTAAGAAAGATGAGACTTAGGAAAGACTCGAGAGTTTAAGAAAGATTGGATTTAGGAAATGTTCGAATTAGGAAAGGTCTGATTTAGGAAAGTTCCGAAAGTTTCATTTTTGGAAAGTTTCAAATTAAGAAAGTTTTGAATTTAAGAAAGTTTGGAAATTGGAAAGTTTTCACTTTAGGAAAGTTTTGAAATGGGAAAGTATTGAATTTAGAAATGTTTTGAATTAGGAAAAGTTTATGTAAGCACCCCATTTTTGACAGCTCGGCAGTCTACACTCCGTCCAAACTTGTTTTCAAGTCATTGTGGGCATATTCCAATCGAAACCAATTCTCTAGGTCCAAATTCTGTCTTTTCATCACTTCGCGGGCCTGTCAGGCCCAAATAGAGGCAAAATGACCAAAATGCTCATAGGGGCATTGTCCTTTCCTTTCCGATTCCAATCCCACTCTCGAGACAGTTTATCTCTCGAGACGGTTCCAATCCAGGCACGTCTCTTCGGAGACGGTAAGACCCCTTTCCAATCCCTCTCTTGAGACAGTTTATTCCTCGAGACGGTTCCACTCCAGGCACGTTTCTTCGAAGACGGTAAGACCCCTTTCCAATCCCACTCTCGTGACAATTTATTCCTTGAGACGGTTCCAATCTAGGCACGTCTTTTCAGAGACGATAAGTCCGCTTTCCAATCCTACTCTCGAGACAGTTTATTCCTCGAGACGGTTCCAATCCAGGCACGTCTCTTTGGAGACGATAAGTCCCCTTTCCAATCCCACTCTCGAAACAGTTTATTCCTCGAGACGGTTCCAATTTAGGCACGTCTCTTCGGAGACGATAAGACCTTTTTCCAATCCCACTCTCGAGACAGTTTATTCCCCGAGACGGTTCCAACCCGGGTACGTCTTTTCGGAGACGATAAGTCCCCTTTCCAATCCCTCTCTTGAGACAGTTTATTCCTCAAGATGGTTCGAGTAGCGAAACTACTCACAAAACCGTTAGAGTAGCGGAAATACTTACAAATAGGTCGATATAAGGAATTGGCAACAAACCCCTGTGTCACGACGACCGCCGTTAGAGTGGCGGAAACACTCAAAACCCAGGTCAACACCAGTGTCTGTTAGCCCACTTTGGTGAAAAATGACCAAACTGCCCTTTGGACCTTTTCTGAGACTTTCCGGTCAAGATGATCATTTTGTCCCTAAGCATCCGTTTTGCCCCTAGAGGGCCGGTCTCCTTCTTCGACCACACCGGCTCTGGGTATCAAACCGGTAATGTCCCGATAATACTTTTTATAGTGTTCCCAACCTTCCTTTACCTTTCCGGATCATTCCAAGTCAATTCTGGCCAACCCGGTACAAAATGACCGTTTTACCCCTAGAGGGCCGGTCTCCTTCTTCAACCACACCAGCTCTGGGTATCAAACCGGTAACCTCCTGAGACTACTTTTTATAGTGTTCTCAACCTTCCTTTACCTTTTCGGATTATTCCGAGTCAGTTTCGGCAAACCTGGTACAAAATGACCGTTTTGCCCCTGGTGGGCCGGTCTCCTTTTCCGTCCACGCCAGCTTTGGAAGTCAAACTGGCAACCTCTGGGAACATTCTAAATAATGTTTCCAGATCCCAAGTCTTTTTCCGGGACAGTTCGAGTTTGCCCCGGCAGCTTTCCGGTCTGATTGACCGTTTTGCCCCTAAGGGCCCGGTCAACCTTTCCGACACATCTTATCCTCACTTTTCAAATCAAATACCTCCAGGACCCTATTTTAAGTGTTCCTGCTCCTTTCCGGCCTTCCGGGTAATTCCTGGCTCCTCCAAATTATTCCCGGACTTTCTAGAGTCACTCCTAGTGAAGTCAGGCTAAAGATTGCATGGTAGTCACTAGTACAGGTGCCCAAATCTAGTCAAAGATACGTTGATTGCCGACTTATAAAGTTTCCTAACTGGCTGGTGCCACTAGTAGTGGCGCCAAGCCAAGAATTGGCCCGGCGCCACTCCTAGTGGCGCCAAGAGCAATTTTGCCCTAGCGCCACTGCAACAGGCGCCAGGTTTGTCCAACCTCTATAAATACAGAGCTTCATTCAACGTGAAAAGGATCCGCAAACTCAACTTAAAAATCATATATTTCGATATACAGAGCTCGAGCACCTCTTAAACCTTAGCCACCTTAGGTTTTCCAAACCCTAGCCACCCTACACAAACCCTAGCCTCCTATACACTTATACACTCCCCCATACACTCATACACTAGTCTTCAACCATTCTTTGAAGACTTGAAGAGCTGCAATCCAAAGCTTGAAGACAACTCTTGAAGACTGAAGACGAAGATCAAGACCGAAGACCGAAGAAAGCAAGGCGCGCAATATAACAAGAGACATACGGTAGGCTCCCTATTTAAATTTCCGCACTTCCTCCCTCTCTCTTCTCTCTCCTAACCCACTTGGGTTTTCTCTATTTTAATCCCCCATCTCTTTCCCCCCCTTTCTTTGCATGCTTGAAACAGGGGGATTCCCGATCCATGTGTAGGATTGGACTACTGGAGAGTCACCATGTCGGGGGCTTTCTTCTAGTCTAACCAAAGACCACGTGGGTCCGGCCCCCTTGATTAAGTGGTGAAGCCTTAGCCTTGTATGTTCACGACCCCAAATTGCATTGTGCATATCATAATCTTGCATCTTTCAAAATTCGTTTTCAAACTCGTTTTCAAAATCGTTTTCAAACTTGTTTTCAAAATTGCATCAAAATCTCTTTTTCAAAAACTTGTTTTCAAAACCACAGTTCTAGAGTGATTCTAGCCTTTCCATGGCTAGGGTTGCTTTAGGAAAGTGTTACATTAAAAGTGACCTTTTTGGTCTATATTTTCAAATCTTATTGTTTTCCAAAACCACTTTCTTAAAGTGGTTTAGCCCTCTTATGACTAGAATCGTTTTAGGAAAGTGAGACGTTTTCATACTTTCCAAAAAAACTCTCTCTTCAAAAATCTCTTCCTAAAAATCTCTTTTTCAACATACTTTCCTAAAACTTTCATTTCCAAAATTGTTTTCAAAAACTCCCTCCTAAAATCTATTTTTCAAAACTCCATTTTTCAACTCCTTTCCAAAATCCTCTCCCCAGAATCCACTTTCTAAAAACACTCCCTAAATTCACTTTCCTAAAAAACTCTTTCCAACAATCTCTTTCCAAAAATCTTTCTAAAAAAACTCTCTTTCCAAAATCTTCCTTTTAAAAACTCCTCTCCCTAGGATTCCTTTCTAGAAAACCTTCGTTTCCAAAAACGCACTTTCCAAAAAACTCTTTCCTTAAAGCACAAGTCAAGCCCTAGAACCCATGATTAGGAAACCCTAATTTTCTTTCCAAAAACATGGTTTTCAAACTTCGCCCCAAACTAGGTTTCCAAAACCTCTTGTTTTTTTACATCAAAACCATACATGTTTCCAAAACTTATTTTCTATGTCAAAACTATAATTTTTCAAAACTATAATTTCTAGAATCTCCCTCTCCAAATCCTAGCCAAATCCTATCTTCCCTTTAGGAAACCAAATCAAATCTCCCCGTTTAGGAAACTAGATCCTATCTTCCGTTTTTGGAAACAAAATCAAACCTTCTCTTTTCGAAACAAAATCCAATCCCTTCCCAATCCAACTCTTTCCTAATCTTTCACTTTCCTAAATCTTAAGTTTCCAAAATTTGAACATAAAAATCTTTCCTTGGTTTTAAAACTCACCTTTCAAATCTTTCCTAATTCAACCCTTTCCTAATTCAACCCCCCTTTTCCAAATCTTAACTTTCCAAATTCAAGTTTCAAACTTTTCCTAAACTCAAACCTTTCCTAATCTCAAGATTTTCTAAAACTCGAAGACTTTCTAAATCTTAAACTTTCTAAATTTCAAATCTTTCCAAAATCAAAACTTTCTAAATTTGAAACTTTCTCAAGTTAAATCTTTCTAAACCTAAATCTTTCCAAATTCTAAATTTTCCAAAACTTCAAAATCTTTCTAAATCTAAGGCTTTTCTAAACTTAAAACTTTCTTAATTCAAACATTTCCTAAACTGAAAATTTTCCTTTCTCAAACCTTTCCTAAAACGAAACTTTCTTATTTTCGAAACTTCCTTGTTTTCAAAGCTTTCCAAATTCAAAACTTCCCTTTTTCAAAACATTTCTAAATTCAAAACTTTTCGATTTTCAAAACTTTCATAATTTGGGAACTTTCCTAATCTTAAAACCTTTCCTTTTTCGAAAACTTTCTAAACTCGAAGCTTTCCAATTTCAAAACTTTCCTAAAATGAAAACTTTCCTAATTTCAAACTTTCCAAAAATAACACTTTCCTAATTCGAAACTTTCCCAATCCAAATCTTTCCTAAATTCCAAGTTTCCAAATCTTTCCAAATCTTCCAAATCCAACATTCCAATCCAATCTTTCTTAATCTCAAGTCTTTCCTAGGTCTCCTATCTTTCTTAAGTCTAGGTTTCCTAAACCTCTATCTTTCCACAACCAAGTCTTTCCAAAATCAATCTTTCCAAAGCAAGTCCAATCTTTTCAATTTCAATTTCCAATCTCCTTTTCTAATCTCAAATCAAATCCAATTTTCAATCTCTTTCTTCCAATCCAATCTCTCTCTTCAAATCAATCTATTTTCAATCGGGCTCTTGTCCGAACTACGACTGACCTGATTCCCCCAAAGGGATACGTAGGCAACCTTCATAGGTGCGGTCACAACACTTTTCAAACTTTCAATTTTACCCTCATGGGTGCGGCCTCCATATTTTCAAAACCCAGATTCCAATCTATTTTCAAAATTCTAATTTCAAAATTTCTATTTTCAAATTTCTACTTTCAATTTTCAAACTTTCCAATTTCAATTCCATCTCTTCAAATCTATTTTCAGATTAAATCAATCTCTTTCCAAATCTATTTTTCAATTCTCCTAACTTGCACATGTATATCATGCATCATATTAGTTTCGTTTTTTTAAACATTGTTTTTCAAGGTGGATAGGATTGAACTACAGTTAGTTAAAGACTCTCATAGGTGAATCTAGGGTAGATTGATATGTACGTATCGAAAGGGCAGGGTAGGGTGATAGCTTAGTGCGTCTTCCCTACACGTAGCCAACCTCCGAACTTAGGTCACTGATTTCAAAGACCAAAAAAGGAGTTATTTTTCAAAAAGGGCTAAATGTTTTTCTAAAGGTTGTCAAACAACCTGTTTTCCTAAAAACCCTCTCTTGAGGTGATATTTTCAAAATCGTTTTCCAAAACCCCAAGTGTAGTCTTCGGATTATTCTTAGTTTTTAGGTGACCTAACTCACCTTAATCAAGTTAGGTGGCGACTCCGAATCTTTTTCAAAAGCCCTTTATTCAAATCGATTTTCAATTCAAACCTAGTCGCACTCATTCTTCTAGGAGGGTGAGTTCTAACGAGAGAGTACAACATTTTTTCCACTTGTGTGAGTATTCCTCGAGTGCGAAAAATCTAGGCGCGACAGTTTAGTTTAAGAAAGACTTAGAATTTAGAAAGTTTCAAGTTAAGAAAGTTTTGAATTTGGAAAGCTTAGAATTTGGAAAGATTTGAAATTTGGAAAGTTTAAGATTTGGAGAGTTTTAGAGTTTGAGTTTTAGAAAATCTTGAAATTAGGAAAGGTTTGAGGTTAGGAAAAGTTTGAAAGCTTAGATTTGAAAAGTTAAGATTTGAAAAGAGGGTAGAATTAGGAAAGGGTTGAATTAGTAAAGATTTGAAAGTTGAGTTTTAAAATTTAGGAAAGATTTTTATGTTCAAATTTTGAAAGCTTAAGGTTTAGGGAAGTGAGAAGATTAAGAAAGATTCGATTTAGAAAATATTTAGATTTTGAAATTTAAGGAAAGATTTAAAGTTTAGGTTTAAGAAACTTATGGTTTAAGAAGATAGGAAATTAGGAAGGAGTTGAATTAAGAAAGGTTTGGATTGGGAAGGGATTGGATTTGGTTTCTAAAAGCAAAGCTTTGATTTTGTTTCTAAAAACGGAGGACGGGATCTAGTTTCCTAAACGGGGGAATTGGATTTGGCTTCCTAAGCGGGGAGATTTGATTTGGTTTCCTAAAGGGAAAATATGATTTGGCAAGGATTTGGAAAGGGAGATTCTAGAAACCCTAGATTTGAAAAATTATAGTTTCGACGTAGAAAATAGGTTTTGGAAACGTGTACAGTTTGGATGTGAAAACAAGAGCTTTCGGAAACCTAGGTTTGGGGCAAAGTTTGAAAACCATGTTTTTGGAAAGAAAATTAGGGTTTCCTAATTGTGGGTTCTAGGGCTTGACTTGGGCTCTAAGGAAAGAGTTTTTGGAAACTGCGTTTTTGGAAACAAAGATTTTGGAAGGAAATCCTAAAGATGAGTTTCTAGAGGGAAGAATTTTTGGAAAGGATAGTTTTTGGAAAGAGATTTTTAAAGAAAAGGAGTTTTTGGAAAGTGTGTTTTTGGAAACGAAGGTTTTGGAAGGAAATCCTAGAGAGGAAGTTTCTAGAAGGCAGATTTTGGAAAGAGAGTTTCTTAGAAAGGTTTTTGGAGAGAGTTTTTAGGAAGGTGAATCTGGGGAGTGTTTTAGAAAGTGAATTTTGAGGAGAAAGTTTTTGGAAAGGAGTTGAAAAAGGAAGCTTTGAAAAATAGATTTTGGAGGGAGTTTTTGAAAACAACTTTGAAGAGGAGAGTTTTAGGAAAGTATATTGAAAGAGATTTTTTAGGAAGAGATTTAAAAAGAAAGTTTCTGGAAGGTATGAAAACGTCTCACTTTCCTAAAGCAATTCTAGCCATAAAAAGGCTAGAACCACTTTAAGAAAGTGGTTTTGGAAAACAATAAGATTTGAAAATATAGACCAAAAAGGTCACTTTTAATGTAACACTTTCCTAAGGCAACCCTAGCCATAGAAAGGCTAGAATCACCCTAAAATTGTGGTTTGAAAACAAGTTTTTGAAAAAGAGATTTTGATGCAATTTTGAAAACAAGTTTGAAAACGAGTTTGAAAACGAATTTTGGAAGATGCAAGACTATGATATACACAATGCAATTTTGGGGTCGTGAACATAAAAGGTTAAGGCTTCACCACATAATCAAGAGGGTCGGACCCACGTGGTCTCTGGTTAGACTAGAAGAAAGCCCCCGACACGGTGACTCTCCAATAGCCTAATCCTACACATTGACCGGGTATCCCCTTGTTTCAAGCATGCAAAGAAATGGGGGGAAAGAGATGTGGATTAAAATAAAGAAAACCCAAGTAGGTTAGGAGAGAGAAGAGAGGGGGAAGTGCGGAAATTTAAATAGGGAGCCTACCGTATGTCTTGTTTATTTTGCGCGCCTTGCTTTCTTCGGTCTTCGGTCTTCGGTCTTCGTCTTGATCTTCACCTTCAGTCTTCAACAGTTGTCTTCAAGCTTCAAACTCCAGATTTCAATTCTTCAAGTCTTTGAAGGAGGGTTGAAGACTAGTGTATGAGTGTATGGGGGTGTATATGAGTGTATAGGAGGCTAGGGTTTAGTGTATGGTGGCTAGGGTTTGGAAAACCTAAGGAGGCTAGGGTTTAGGAGGTGCTCGAGCTCTGTATATCGAAATATATGATTTTTAGGTTGAATTTGCGGATCGCTTTCACGTTGAATGAGGCTCTGTATTTATAGAGATTGGACAACACTGGCGCCTGTTGCAGTGGCGCCAGGCCATTTTTTGGCTAGTGGCGCCAGCCAATTAGGAAAGGTTTAAGGTCGGCAAGCAACGTATCTTTGACTAGATTTGGGCCCCTGTTCTAGTGACTACCATGCAATTTTTAGCCTGGCTTCACTAGGAGTGACTTCGGAAAGTCCGGGAATGATTTGAAGGAGCCAGGAATGACCCGAAAGGCCGGAAAGGAGCAGGAACACTTAAAATAGTGTCCTGGAGGTATTTGACTTGAGAAATGAGGATAAGATGGATTGGAAAGGTTAATCGGGCCCTTAGAGGCAAAACGGTCAATCAGACCGAGAAGCTGTCGGGGCGAACTCGGACTGTCCCTGAAGAAGACTTGGGATCTGGAAACATTATTCAGAATGTTCCCAGAGGTTGCCGGTTTGATTCCCAGAGCCGGCGTGGTCGGAAAAGGAGACCGGCCCACCAGGGGCAAAACGGTCATTTCGCACTGGGTTAGCCGGAACTGACTCGGAATGATCCGGAAAGGTAAAAGGAGGTTGAGAACACTATAAAAAGTAGTCTCAGGAGGTTATCAGTTTGATACCCAAAGCCGGTGTGGTTGAAAAAGGAGACCGGCCCACCAGGGCCAAAACGGTCATTGTGTACCGGGTTGGCCGAAACTGACTTAGAATGATCCGGAAAGGTAAAGGAAGGTTGAGAATACTATAAGAAGCAATCTCAGAGGGTTACCGGTTTGATACCCAGAGCCGGTGTGGTTCCTGGGGCATTCGGATGCCTAGGGGCAAAATGGTCATCTTGACCGGAAAGTCTCGGAAAAGGTCCAAAGGGCAGTTTAGTCATTTTTTACCAAAGTGGGCTAACAAACACTGGTGTTGACCTAGGTTTTGAGTGTTTCCGCCACTCTAACAACGGTCGTCGTGACACAGGGGTTTGTTGCCAATTTCCTATATCGACCTATTTGTGAGTATTTCTGCTACTCTAACGGTTTTGTGAGTAGTTTCGTTACTCGAACCCTCTCGAGGAATAAACTGTCCCGAGAGAGGGATTGGAAAGGGGTCTTATCGTCTCTGAAAAGACGTGCCTGGATTGGAACCGTCCCGAGGAATAAACTGTCTCAAGAGAAGGATTGGAAAGGGGTCTTACCGTCTCCGAAGAGATGAGCCTGGATTGGAACCGTCTCGAGGAATAAACTGTCTCGAGAGTGGGATTGGAAAGGGGTCTTACCGTCTCTGAGGAGACGCGCCTGGATTGGAACCGTCTCGATGAATAAACTGTCTCGAGAGTGGGATTGGAAAGGGGTCTTACCGTCTCCGAAGAGACGTGCCCAAATTGGAACCGTCTCGAGGAATAAACTGTCTCGAGAGTGGGATTGGAAAGGAGTCTTACCGTCTCCGAAGAGACGTGCCTGGGTTGGAACCGTCTCGAGGAATAAACTGTCTCGAGAGTGGGGTTGAAAAGGAAACTTATCGTCTCCGAGAAGAAGTGCCTGGGTTGGAACCGTCTCGTAGAATAAACTGTTGGCCCAAGTAGGCAACCCAAGAAGGGGGGTGAATTGGGTTTTATAGTTTTTATATCAAGAATTGCAACTAAAAACCGTTTATGTATTTCAGCAACAATTAATCAAAGTATATATATCAAGCAAGTAAAGTATACATCAATACAAATATTTGTGCAAGCATGTATAGTGAGCAAATAAGCAAAACAGAGGCAGAAGAGAAGTGCACCAGATTTATAGAGGTTCGGCCAACCTTGTCTACGTCCTCTCTTTTTCGATCCTTTCGAAGGAATTTCACTATGTAATACTCCTTACACAGCTACTAGTTTTGCCACAAGTGCCCAGCTCACTCTTACAAAAGCTTATTCCCAAGCTTTCAAAACCTAAGAGATTTTGTCCAAGCTTCTCTCAAACTTACAAGTATTTTTACCCAAGAACACTCAAACTTACAAGTTTACAAACCCACCCAAGTGAGAATGAATAAAGGTTATACAAAGGGTAACTCTCGTAATGAGTATATGAACAAATACAACTCAATGGATAACCTTAAACACTCAACAAAAGTATGTGGCAGTGAGGTACAGGTGATTTTCAGCTTTAAGCACTTGATATGAATGATATAATTGCTCTACTCTTATTTTTTGAAGCTGTATGTATCTTGTATATATAGGTATGGATCGATTCTAGCCGTTGGAGAAGTATGGGAGAAGATTTGGTTGCATATTTGCCCATACCGTATGTCAGAAAACTAGCCGTTACTGTCTAGGGGTCGACTCTTTTTACAATGAGTCGACTCTTTTTGCATTTCAGTAGATTTTTCAAGTCACTGTCCAAATGAGTCAACTCTTTTAAGCTGTCTGCAGAATTTTTGTTCTCTGTTGCAATGAGTCGACTCTTTTTGGCCAAGAGTCGACTCTTTTGAGTCTCCAGCACAAATCTAAGACTCTATTCGAATGAGTCGACTCTTTTTGCTTGAGGGGTCAACTCTTTTTACCAAAAACCATATTTTTGTAACTTTTCTTCATTCTTTTCCAAAGCTTCCAATCTCTTCAAGGATCATTCAAATAACCTTTTTAAAGCTTGCAAATGCTTCTTCAAGGTTAGATGACTCCAAGAACATCTTCAATCCATTCAAGATGAATTTTCTTCATTTTCATCACTTGTAGAGCTCTTCCATCATCATAGCTTCATCCATTGATTCAAGTCTTCTTCAAGATCTTCAAGAGAGCTTCCATGACTTAGAATCTTCATTTCTTCAATTGATTTTCTATTCTTCTTTGAGCATCTTCATTTCTAGATTTCTTCTAGAATTCTTCAATCAATATAGCTTCTCCATGGACTTCAACAACTCTTCCAAGAAAACTTTCCAAGTCTTGTGATTCCTTCCATGTCTTCAAGACATCTTCAAATCTTTCAAGAAAGCTTTTATGTTTTTGAGTTGGTCTCTTCTTCTTCTATTCTTGCAAGATATCTTCAAGTCCTCAAAGTCTTCAATCTTTTCAATCAAGACTTTTAGCATTTTTATTCTTCTCGCTTGATATCCATTATTTTCTTATAATATCAGCTTTGTGGAATACATCACCTCATCATGGTTTTCATTATTTATTCAAATCTTTGCATCACAAATCCTCTATTATGATAAGCTTCAAGTTAAGATCTAATTAATAATTCATCTGCACACTAAGTAGAATTATTAGATCAGTTAACCATGTTTTGTTATCATCAAAATCAAGGCATTGACTCAACAATCTCCCCCTTTTTTATGATGAAAAAACATTAAAAATATATGCAATTAATTTCAACATGAAACATGAGGATTAATATGTATGAGAAGTATGGGACTTCAAATTTTCAGTTTTCTTCCCATTTCAATATATTTTTCATTAGTAGTTTTTCCCCTTTTTGTTAATCAATCAAAAAGGTATGCAAATTTGAAATGAAAAAGTGGAGTCATAGTTCAGATTTTAAACACTTCTCGTTCTTACTGAAGGAGTTTTTGTTGATAGGGCATACAAAGAACTCAAAATTCTAAGAAGATCAATAAGAGAAATTTAGAGAGAGTGAGATTTTCATACCAATCATTTGCTCCCCCTTGCTTTTGTACTTGGTGCCTTAGAGTAGTTTCAGAGTTAAGGTAAAGCAAGTTCCAACGCTGATGTGTTAGGACATGTAGGCACCTGGAGATTCATGCTTTATCCATTTCATTTGGTGTTGCATTGTGCATGCTCCACTACATTATATGCATGTTCTCCTTTCTTTTGCACTTGTTGCTTGAGAGTTTTATTGCTTAAGATCCACTGAATCAGGTTCATGCTCCCCATCAGACAAAGACTCTAAATGAGGTTTCAGTTTCAGGGCAAAACAAATTCTAACTCAGAGGTGCAGGGCATGTAGGCATCTGGTGATGTAGAAACTTCATACTGCATTTATGGCATTGGATGCTTCTTACTGCTTCAACTTCATCAAACCAATGCTCCCCCATTCCTTTGCAGTTGATGCCTTATGATATAATTCCTGGTAATGTATTGAGGAGTGTTTTCTTCCCTTTTGATCTTTTTGAGAATAATTTCTTCCCCTTTTTGTCAAATCCTCAAAAAGATGAGTAATAAATGGAGAAAAACAGACAGGTACAATAGCAAAAAGAAATAGAATACAATGATGTTTATGTGAAGATCATTGACTAAGGCAGTTAAAGCAATCATTCATTCAGCAAATTCAACAATGTTAAAGCAATTATTCATTCAGCATTGTTAAAGCAATCACTCATTCAACAAACACAAATAAGATAGCAATGTTAAGATAATGAGATCCAAAACACATCATTCATTCATGAAGAAACATTTAAGAGAGTTTAATAAAAAGAACCATCCACAAAATTTTACATATTGTTTTAGAGAATGATTTGTTTAAAAACAGAAAAGGTTCAGAGGCAGAGGTTTTCATTTTCTTTTGGGAGAAGGGGTTTGAGAGAGATCAACTGGATTATCAGCGGTGTTTGAAAATTTGCTGCTTGAAGGTCTTTGTCTCAGGCCATATTTGTGAGGTGCAACAGAAGACTTTGGAGGAGTTTGGTTAAAGGGATTAGAGGGGTCTGCAGGTGATGGCTGAGAAGAGGTATGCTCCTTTCCACTAGATCTTTCCAACTCATCTGTACTTGAGTCCTCTGCTGCAAATTCTACTGCTGAAGGGAAAAGAGGCTGGTATTGGTCTCCAACCAGCTTCTTCATATATTTGCCAATATGCTCCGTGGAAAGAGCAATGTCATTGGCAACTTTCTCCCTTATTTTGTTTCCTTCAAACACAAAGGCCTTGCTTAATTCCCTCACCTTCTTCTCAACAAAGAATAATCTGGTAGCCCCATTATCAATTTTTTTGTCCAACTTGGTGAACATCTCTTCTTGATGCCTTTTCAAGTCTCTTACCATGCTCATCAAAATAGTCATATCCACTAATTGGCCACCTGGAACAATGCTCATTGGAAAAAGTTCCCTTGGAGCAGGAGAAGAGGTAGGTCTAGAGGGTTCACCACTTTCAATGGATTCAATTCCAGGAGTCCCACTGTCAATGTGTTTCTCCTTTCTAGGGGTCCAGGTCTTGCTCTGTGGGTTGAAGTGATAGCCCATCCTTGACAAAGTTTTCTGATTATACTCATCAGAATTTGAATCAGGGTTCTGTGCTTCTCACCCTTTAAGTCTATCTTGAAGTGTTTGAAAACTTTGGTCAAGAGAATCCCATAGGGTAGGCTAACTTTGGTTCTTGATGCCTGACAATGTGCTCTAAAATGAACTCAGGCAAATCAATTTTGGTGTCCGTCAAATAGGCCCAAAGGAAAAACAATTCCCTTTCAGTGATGTAGTCAAATTTGCCACTTTTAGGAATGAGAATGTGACAGATAAAGTGATGCACCAGTCTCAGTTCCAAAGGCAACTCATTGGCCATGGGTTGGAATGAATCATCAGTAATCTCTTTTCCCAATAAGGCAGACAATGCAGTTTTTCTACTAACATCTTTCTTGTCCATTTGCCCACCACTACCAATTTTTAAAATTTGACAGATCACTCCTTTAGTGAGTGTAATGGTTTCACCATTCACATAACTAATTACATTTACATCCCCAGTTTCCTTTTCTACATGGGCATAGAATTGTCCCACAATTTCAAGATATACATCATCCTTTAACAGGGTAATGGATTTCCAACCAAGGGCTTCAAATTTTGGTTCAACTGCAAACTTCTCTTTGGCAAAGAAAGCATAATCTATCCATCTTCCATTTAAAATAACTCTAGAGGAGAAGATTTTCTTATACTTATCTCGGTTGGATTTCTTCTCAAAGTAAATAGTGTTGTCGAGAAATTCATCTTCCTCCTCCTCAATTTGCTTCCCTTTTCTCCTTTTTGAAAGCCTGGAAGAGTCCCCTTTTGTCATCCTCTTAGTTCCTCTTTTGGATGTGGGAGTCGGCTCTTTTAGGGCTTTCTTGCCCTTCTGTGATGTAGCAGATTTGGGAGCCATGGAAGGTTGAAAATGGCAGTTGAAGGAAGTTAGAAAGACTCTAGGATGATCAAATATAGGTTGGGTAAGGATTGAGAAAGAGTTTTTCGGTGGTTAGAAGTGGAGGTGGCGGTTGATCGTGAAAGAAAAGAGAGAAACCAGAAATTTTTAAATGATTTGAATAAAACAGGGGTTTTACAGTTTTAAAGTAATTTGAACTTAAATGAGTCAACTCATGGCTAAAAAAGGTCGACTCTTTTGAGTGAAGAAAGCTTCATGAACTCTTTGTTCAAATGAGTCGACTCTTTTGACAAAAGGAGTCGACTCTTTTCAACAGAGGACATCTGAGGCTGATTCCAGAGTCCAAGAGTCGACTCTTTTGAGGCATGAGTCGACTCTTTTTCTCCAGAAATGAAAAGATGTATTTTTAAAAGCCATGAAATGCATCAAACAAGTTTGTAATCAATTTCAAAGATACTTATGCATTCATCAAACATATATAGACATCTAAGCATTCAAGATAAAGGGTTACTCATTCCCAATTCTCTCCTAATCATACAAAACCTATCTTCATTTAAGGGTTTTGTGAATATATCTGCAAGTTGATGTTCGGTACTCACAAAATCAAGCAAGATATCACTTTTTTGCACATGATCACGTATAAAATGATGTCTAATCTCAATATGCTTTGTGCGAGAGTGTTGGATAGGATTTTTAGTCAGATTGATGGCACTTGTGTTATCACATCTAATTGGAATATGTTCAACTGTTAAACCAAAGTCCTCTAGTTGATGTTTTATCCAAAGCACTTGTGCACAACAACTTCCGGCTGCAATATATTCAGCCTCGGCTGTAGAAAGTACAACAGAGTTTTGTTTCTTACTAGACCATGAAACAAGCATATTTCCAAGAAATTGACAAGAGCCACTAGTGTTTTTTTTATCAACTTTGCTACTAGCATAATCAGCATCTGAATAACCAATTAAGTTCAAAGATGTGTTTTTAGGATACCACAATCCAAGATTAGGTGTGTGCTTAAGGTATCTAAATATCCGTTTAACAGCAACAATATGTGATTCCTTAGGATTAGATTGAAATCGAGCACACAAGCATACACTATACATAATATCAGCCCTACTAGTAGTTAAGTAGAGCAATAAGCCTATCATACTTCTATATAGCTTGATATCTACCGAAATACCTTTCTCATCACTGTCAAGCTTTGTTGAAGTATTCATAGGAGTGCTCAATGGTTTCGCATTTTCCAGCCCAAACTTCTTGAGTAGATCTTTGATGTACGTAGCTTGGTTAATGAAAATTCTTTCCTTTGATTGTTTGATTTGAAGTCCAAGGAAGTAATTGAGCTCACCCATCATGCTCATCTCAAACTCACCCTGCATATACTTAGCAAATTCTTTGCAAAGCTTTTCATTAGTAGAGCCAAATATAATGTCATCAACATAAATTTGCACAAGCAACATGTCATGATTTTTAATCTTTATAAAAAGAGTTGTATCAACTTTTCCTCTCGTAAAATCATTTTCGGTCAAAAATTTGCTTAGCCTTTCATACTAAGCCCTTGGGGCTTGCTTTAAACCATATAAGGCTTTAGTAAGTTTGAAAACATGTTCTGGAAATATAGGATTTTCAAAACCAGGAGGTTGTTCAACATACACCTCTTCAGATATAAAACCATTCAAGAATGCACTCTTCACATCCATTTGATAAAGTTTGAAATTTTTGAAACATGAGAATGCAAGCAACATTCTAATAGCTTCTAATCTAGTTACAGGTGCATATGTTTCATCAAAATCAATACCTTCTTCTTGATTACAGCCTTGAGCTACAAGTCTTGCCTTGTTTCTAGTAATAGTTCCAGATTCATCCATCTTGTTTCTAAACACCCATTTGGTTCCAATTACAGGATCATCTTTAGGTCTAGGAACAAGATTTCAAACCTTATTCCTTTCAAATTGGTTTAACTCTTCTTGCATGGCCATAATCCATGACTCATCATTTTCAGCATCTTGAAAACGTTTTGGTTCTATTTGTGCAAGAAAAGCAAGATGATTACACACATTTCTAAGAGATGATCTTGTTTTTACCCCTTGTGATGAATCACCTAGTATTTACTCTGTTGGATGGTTGTGGACAAATTTTCATTCCTTTGGCAATCCTTTATTCTCATCTTGTTGGCTTGAAGAGTCATCTTGATTTCCTTTGTCATGTGGTGAAGCTTCATTTTGAGTTGGATTAATGTTCAACGTATCCAAGTTCTTCTCCACATCATCTATATCATCATTCACAGCCTTTCTAGATAAAGAGTTTAG
This sequence comes from Euryodendron excelsum, assembly GCA_033060915.1. NCBI lineage: Eukaryota > Viridiplantae > Streptophyta > Magnoliopsida > Ericales > Pentaphylacaceae > Euryodendron > Euryodendron excelsum. Next base: position 27,164,246 of record CM065381.1, on the reverse strand, counting down.
TTCATCAAAGGTAATATGAATTGATTCTTCAACAACTAAGGTTTTCTTATTGTAAACTCTATAAGCCTTGCTATGTGAGGAATATCCTAGAAAGACAGCTTCATCAGATTTTGCATCAAATTTACCAAGGTTGTCCTTGTTATTATTCAATACAAAGCATTTACATCCAAAAGCTCTAAAATATGAAACATTTGGTTTCTTGTTTTTCTAAAGCTCGTATGGGGTTTTATTTAAAAATTTTCTTACCAAAACTCTGTTTAACACATAGCAAGCTGTGTTAATAGCTTCAGCCCAAAAATATTTTAGCAAATTATTTTCACAAAGCATTGTTCTCCCCATTTCTTCCAAAGTTTTGTTTTTCCTCTCAACAACTCCATTTTGTTGAGGAGTTCTAGATGCTGAAAAATTGTGTTCGAAACCATTTTCATCACAGTATATTTCAAAAGGTTTGCAATCAAATTCACCACCATGGTCAGTCCTAATTGTTGTGATAGTAAATCATTTTTCATTTTGAACTTTTTTACAAAACTTGATAAAGAAAACAATTGTTTCATCTTTGTGAGCTAGAAAGAATGTCCATGTAAACCTTGAGTAATCATCAACAATGACAAGAGCATATTGTTTACCCGCTAAGCTTAGAGTTCTAGTTGGTCCAAACAAATCCATATGCGATAGTTGAAGTGGTCTAGAAGTAGAGAGCATGTTTGTAAATTTAAAATAAACTCTGGTTTGTTTCCCATTTGACATGCATCACAAGTTTTGTCTTTTTCAAAATTGAGTTTGGGAAGACCATTTACTAACTCATTTTTTGAAATTTTTGAAAGAATGCTCATACTAATATGAACAAGCCTTCTATACCACAACCAACTATCATCTTTGCTCACAGCAGCAAGGCATTTGATCTTACAAGAAGATAATTCATTTAAGTTGAAAATGTAAATATTGCCTTGTCTATGGCCAGTCAATATGATCTTGTTATCATTTATGTTTACTACATTACATTTAGATGATTCAAACACTATTTTGCAACCTTTGTCACATAATTGACTAATGCTTAACAGGTTGTGTTTAAGTCCTTTAACAAGTAAAACATCCTCAATAGAAGTTGAAGAATTTTTACCAATACTACCTATACCGATGATCTTGCCTTTGCTATTATCTCCAAAAGTGACCAATCCTCTATCCTTTGGTGTGAGAGAAGTGAATTGAGTTTCATCTCCAGTCATATGTCTTGAATAGCCACTGTCCAAGTACCATTGATCCTTTTTGGAATTGGCTTGAAGACACCTACAAAACAAGCAACTCAACCTTTGACCTTTGGTACCCAAATCATCTTGGGTCCAGTGGAGTTAGTCTTCAATGTTCCTTTTGGAACCCAAGCTTTCTTGACAGCATGAGATTTTTGAATAAGGAAACATTCATTTGCAAAGTGACCTCTTTTATGACAATAAAAGCATGTGATTGGAGCTTTTGAAAACTTTTTATGTTTAGAAACATTGTAACCTATTCCAGCCTTGTCAAGAGAGCAATTTCGTTTTCTAAGCATAACATCAAGTTTATCTCTTCCATTGACACATTTAGAGAGAGATTTTTCTAAATCAGTGACTTTTTCTTTCAAAATAGAGTTTTCATTTTTCAAAATATCATTTTCATTTTGTAACTCTTCATTTTCTTTTGTGAGAGTGGATACCATATTCTTGAGAAGATTGTTTTTGAAGCCTAATTTTTTAAATTCAACAATCAAATCATCAAAAGCATCTTGCAATTCATTAAAAGAAAAATCAGAATTAGTTGCCTCTGTTTCTTCTTTATGTGCCATAAGACATAAGTTGGCTACTTCATGAGTTTCAAACTCATCTAAGCTTGAATCCTCACTGTCACTCCATGTTGCAGCTAGAGCCTTCTTCCCTCTTTCTTTCTTTCCTTTCTTTTTCAGCTGGGGACACTCATTTCTCATGTGTCCTGGCTTTTTGCATTCGTAGCATATAATGGTAGAATCCTTGTTGTTGGATTCACCCTTTGCTTCAATCTTCTTTTCTCCCTTCCACCTTCTTTTCATGAATCTCTTGAATTTTCTTGTGATGAGAGCAAGATCTTCCTCATCTTCTTCTTCACTCCCAGATTCATTTTCTGATGTGGTGGACTTGAATGCAACAGACTTCTTTTTCTTGTCCTCTTCTTTTTGAGCATTCTATTTTCAAGTTAGCTCATAAGTCATGAGAGAGCCTAGAAGTTCTTCAAGAGGTAGAGTGTTGAGGTCTTTAGCTTCTTGAATGGCTGTCACCTTTGCTTCCCATGTCTTTGGCAGCGATCTTAAGATTTTCCTCACCTGTTCACTGTTAGGATATACTTTTCCAAGAGACTTTAAACCATTTACAAAGTCAGTGAATCTAGTGAACATCTCAGTTATAGACTCATCAGATTTCATTCTAAATAATTCATAATTATGCACAAGAATGTTAATTTTTGACTCCTTGACCTGATTGGTCCCTTCATGAGTTACTTCAAGTCTGTCCCAAATTTCTTTGGCAGATTCACAGGTAGAAATTCTATTGAACTCATTTGGATCTAATGCACAATATAAGATGTTCATAGCTTTAGCATTAGATTGCATAAGCTTCATGTCATTCTCATCCCATTCATTTTCAGGTTTAGGGATAACTTCTCTTTCAATAACCTTGTTGGGAGTTTTAGGACCATTAACAATAATCATCCATAACTCATAGTCAACAGATTGAATATAAATTCTCATTCTATTCTTCCAATAGTTATAGTTTGTAGCATTAAACGTCGGAGGTCTGTTAGTGGATTGACCCTCATTTAGAGAGCTTCCAAACATGGTTACCATGGATCAACTCTAAGGATGTTAAGCCTTTAAGCTAGAGTACTAGCTCTGATACCAATTGTTGGCCCAAGTAGGCAACCCAAGAGGGGGGGTGAATTAGGTTATATCAAGAATTGCAACTAAAAACCGTTTATGTATTTCAGCAACAATTAATCAAAGTATATATATCAAGCAAGTAAAGTATACATCAATACAAATATTTGTGCAAGCATGTATAGTGAGCAAATAAGCAAAACAGAGGCAGAAGAGAAGTGCACCAGATTTATAGAGGTTCGGCCAACCTTGTCTACGTCCTCTCTTTTTCGATCCTTTCGAAGGAATTTCACTATGTAATACTCCTTACACAGCTACTAGTTTTGCCACAAGTGCCCAGCTCACTCTTACAAAAGCTTATTCCCAAGCTTTCAAAACCTAAGAGATTTTGTCCAAGCTTCTCTCAAACTTACAAGTATTTTTACCCAAGAACACTCAAACTTACAAGTTTACAAACCCACCCAAGTGAGAATGAATAAAGGTTATACAAAGGATAACTCTCGTAATGAGTATATGAACAAATACAACTCAATGGATAACCTTAAACACTCAGCAAAAGTATGTGGCAGTGAGGTACAGGTGATTTTCAGCTTCAAGCACTTGATATGAATGATATAATTGCTCTACTCTTATTCTTTGAAGTTGTATGTATCTTGTATATATAGGTATGGATCAATTCTAGCCGTTGGAGAAGTATGGGAGAAGATTTGGTTGCATATTTGCCCATACCGTCTATCAGAAAACTAGCCGTTACTGTCTAGGGGTCGACTCTTTTTACAATGAGTCAACTCTTTTTGCATTTCAGCAGATTTTTTAAGTCACTGTCCAAATGAGTCGACTCTTTTAAGCTGTCTGCAGAATTTTTGTTCTTTGTTGCAATGAGTCGACTCTTTTTGGCCAAGAGTCGACTCTTTTGAGTCTTCAGCACAAATCCAAGGCTCTGTTCGAATGAGTCGACTCTTTTTGCTTGAGGGGTCAACTCTTTTTACCAAAAACCATATTTTTGTAACTTTTCTTTATTCTTTTCCAAAGCTTCCAATCTCTTCAAGGATCATTCAAATAACCTTTTTAAAGCTTGCAAATGCTTCTTCAAGGTTAGATGACTCCAAGAACATCTTCAATCCATTCAAGATGAATTTTCTTCATTTTCATCACCTGTAGAGCTCTTCCATCATCATAGCTTCATCCATTGATTCAAGTCTTCTTCAAGATCTTCAAAAGAGCTTCCATGACTTAGAATCTTCATTTCTTCAATTGATTTTCTATTCTTCTTTAAGCATCTTCATTTCTAGATTTCTTCTAGAATTCTTCAATCAATATAGCTTCTCCATGGACTTCAACAACTCTTCCAAGAAAACTTTCCAAGTCTTGTGATTCCTTCCATGTCTTCAAGACATCTTCAAATCTTTCAAGAAAGCTTTTATGTTTTTGAGTTGGTCTCTTCTTCTTCCATTCTTGCAAGATATCTTCAAGTCCTCAAAGTCTTCAATCTTTTCAATCAAGACTTTTAGCATTTTCATTCTTCTCCCTTGATATCCATTATCTTCTTATAATATCAGCTTTGTGGAATACATCACCTCATCATGGTTTTCATTCTTTATTCAAATTTTTGCATGACAAATCCTCTATTATGATAAGCTTCAAGTCAAGATCTAATTCATAATTCATCTGCACACTAAGTAGAATTATTAGATCATTTAACCATGTTTTGTAATCATCAAAATCAAGGCATTGACTCAACATAAATTGTCTCGAGAGAGGGATTGGAAAGGGGTCTTATTGTCTTCGAAAAGACGTGCCTAAATTGAAACCGTCTCGAGGAATAAACTGTCTCTAGACTGGGGGATTGGAATTGGAATAAGAAAGGACAATGCCCCTAAGGGCATTTTGGTCATTTTGCCTCTATTTGGGCCTGGTGGGCCCGCGAGACAATGGACAGACGGGATTTGGACTTAGAATGTTGGTTCCGATAGGAATATGCCCATAATGACTTAAACACAAGTCTGGACGGAGTGTAGACTGCCGAGCGGTCAAAAATGGGGTGCTTACAGAAACGACGCATGCTAATTTTGTGTAATAGTTTCTTAAACACTGCAATTGGTAGAGCATAATTTTCCTTAAACATATCTACTGGATATTGATATCACCGCCCTTCTAGAGCTCATCTGTACAAAATAATTTTGACAGAATATGCTTGGTTCGATCACCTTTGATGTAGTCTTTCATAATTTGTACAATATAGGTTGTATTATCTTTATACTTCATCACCAAAGTATACTTGATCAAAGAGAACCTGCAAGTTTCTTGAATAGGTTAGATAATAAATCCCAGCCAAATGCATTCTCGACTTGCTCGTTTATGATCGGGCTTTATGGAGGTTAGAAAGTTAGCCAGCATTTGTATAACCAACTAATTCTATTTGTGTCTCATTTGAATAGAATAAACCAATATCCCTTGTTCTTCAAAGATAATGTAATATATGCTTAACCCATTTCCAATGTATTTGAGTTTGGTGCAAAAATATATCTTACCAATAAATTGACAGAGAATGCAATATCAAGTCTTGTACAATTTGTAAGATACATAAGAACTTCAACAGCACTATGATATGGTATTTTAAGACCAAGAATTTTTTTACCACTTCTTGAGGACAAAAAGTATCTTTTTGTATATCAAGTGATCGAACAGCCTTTGGAGAATCCAGTGGATAACCTTTATCCATATAAAATCAATATAGAATCTTTTCTGTACATGTCGACTGATGAATGACAATTCCTTTTGATAAATGCTCAATCTACAAGCAATATTTTATTCTACCAAGTTCTTTCACTTCAAACTTATTCTTTAAATAACAATTAGTTATTGTATGCTCTTCAGGAGTATCAACAAGATTCAGATTATCAACATATACTATAATAATAATAAATTCATATTCTAATTTCTTAATAAAAATGCATGGACAAATTGTATTATTCATATATCTTTCTTTCAATAGATATTTACTGGAACAATTATACAATTTGCATCTTGATTGTTTTAACCCATACAAATACCTTTAAAACTTGATAAAATATATCCTTTGAGGTTTTAAAATATTTTCTTCAAGCATTTTTAAATCATTCAGAAATTTTTATATGTATATCATTATCTAATCCACCATATGAATACTCTTATACATTCATTAGATGCATATCCTGTCATTCTAAGACTGAAAAACTAATATGAATGTAATGGCATCCCACTAGAATAGAATTTCTCATTATAGTCAATACTAGGTCTTTGCGAGAAACCTTTTGGTATGAGTCGTGCTTTTTATTGTACTATTCCATTTTCTCATTGCACAAATACTCATTTATATCAAATCGGTTTTACATTTCCTAGCGGGTGGACTAGTGGTTTAAATATTTTACATCTTCTGGTGTTTAGACTAAGGTCCGACATCTTCTAGTATTTGAACTACAGTTTCGACATATTCTGGTGTTTGAACTACAAGTTCGAATACATTACATCATGCTAATGAATTTAATTCTAACTCGGTAGTTTCTTTTCATTTTGATCGATCATATCAACATCGACATTTGTTAACTATCTATGATTCAGTCTGTTCATTACTTTTAGTAACTGCAAGATCCAATTTAAATAAAAATATATTATCGAAAACAATATCATTTCTATTCCATCGTTCTCTTGTATTCACATTACTATTCATTGAGATCTCATTTTTTTTAGGTACCATTTCCTCTGTAAGGGACATCTCTTTAAGTGGTTCTTCTTCTAGGGATTCTGTTACAGGAGTTTCTTCAGGAAGTTTAGATGATGGAGATTTCTCTTTTAAAGGTTTATTTTCTTCTTCAAGAATTTTAGAAATTATGGTTTCTTCAGGAATACTAATTTGCTTATTTTATTATGCTTTTCTCTTTTTGAAACTTTTGATTTTTACACCAACGTGGCTTTTGCACCGACTAGCCTTCTACGCTTCAAGTATATTTTGAAATCATATACTACTATATTAATAGATTGTCCTATAGGGACATCAATACGTAATGTAGCATTAACTGCTGATATATATAGTTTTGATACCTTCTTTGTGTCAGTGAATGCTTCAAGTAATTGATTTACAATCGTCTACAAGTAAATAATTTTGTGAATCTGATGATTAAAATGAGACAGTTTTATAACATTCCAACTGATCTTATCTCTTTCTAATAGCGAAAAAACTAACTCATCAAAATGACAATCTGCAAAAATATGTAAACTAGCAGAAAACAAAGTAAAAAAATACATAAAATATTATATATGATAGATATATTAGTCTCACAAAGCAATCAACATATGAATAATTACTTGACAAAAAGAATCTTTTAGTTCTTTAACAGATGTCGATAAGAGTTTTTAATTGTTGTACCTGAATAACCAAGATGATCATGCCAAAGTATAAAATTTTGTTAGGGTCAAAGCATTACAGGTGCATCACTTCAGGTGATGTTACAATATAAAAATCTTTTGGGTTTAAAACAATTCTAGTGTATCACTTCAGATGATTCCATAATTATTATAATATAATATAACTCAGAAGAAAAGAAGCAAATTTCTCTATTATATGCTTCTGGCATAACAAGAGAAATATAAAAAAAGTTATTTTTCATTATATGCTTCTAGCATGCAATAATATAAACAATGTAAAAATATCTTTAAAACTAAGCAAGTGTTTTGTAACTCTAACAGTATAGAAGATATTATCAACAAAGTTCTGTGCCCCATAGCAATATTATATTAGCTCTTCCGAGCTTAACTCTTCCAGAATCTAGATCTTCTAGAGCCTTCAATTAATTTTGTAATTCCTGATATTGTTGTTGCGTCCTGACTTTTCGTATTCGAGTAAATAAGTGAGAAAAACACGGTACTTTCTTATCAGAACACATCCTCCTAGAAGGATGAGTGCGACTACGTTTAAATTAGAAATTGATTTGAATAAGGGGTTTTGAAAAAGATTTGGGAGTCGCCACCTAACTTGTTAAAGTGAGTTGGGTCATCTAAAACTAAGTGCAATCCAAAGATTAAACTTAGGATGTTTGAAAAGATTTTGAAAAACTGCCTCAAGTGAGGGTTTTTTTTTTGGAAAAAAATAGGTTGTTTGGCAATCTTTAAAAAGATTTAAGCCCTTTTTGAAAATAATTCCGATTTTGGTTTATCAAAAATAGTGATCTATGGTCCAGGGGTTGGTTACGTATAAGAAAGATGTACTAATCTATCACAATATCTTGTTATTGCGGTACCTTTATGTCTTTCTACCCTAAATTCACTCATTTAGAATCTCCGATTAACAAACGTCTGATTATATCCACTTTAAAAATTTTAGAAAGAAGTTTATGTCATCACCTTAGAGATGATGTGATGCAAGGTATGCAAACTCATGAGAAGAATTTGAAAAGAGATTTTGAAAAAGGAAATTAAAATTGTGAAATAGGTTGTGAAAATTGAAAACTTGAAAAAGGTTGTGACCAGACCCATGAAGATTGTCTACGCATCCATTTGTTAGAAATCAGGTCAGTCGTAGTTTGGATACGGGGTCCGATTGAAAATAGACACTTTGAGGTCTTGTTTGATTTAAAAAGACACTTCGAGACCCTTAAAAAATTTGATTTGAAAAGGTTTGATTTGAACTTTGATTGGAGGATTTGAAATTGAACTTTAAAATCAACTTTGATTTGAAATCGAACTTTAAAATCATCTTGACTTGAAGTAGAGTTGAAAAATCATCTTGGTTTAGAAAAAAGTTAAAGCTCCCTAAATTAAGATTAGGGGTTGAAATTGGTTTTTGACATCCTAGGACTTTGGTAACCTAAGGTTTGAAGTATACAATTGAATTGGAAGGACTTGATTTGAACTTAAGAGGTTTGATTTTAGAAACTTCTGATTTAGAAAAGTTTCGAATTAGAAAATTTCTATTTTTGAAAAGTTTCGAATTAGGAAAGTCGGATTTAAAAAAGATTAGAAAATAATTTAATTTGATTTAGAAACACTTGACTTAAAAAGACTTGTAAAGATTTGACTTGATTTGGGAATATTTTATTTGGAAGAATTTGAAAAGTTGAAATTTGGAAAACCTGAACCTAGGAAAGCTTTGAATTAGGAAGGTTCTATTTTAGGAAAGTTTCCATTTTAGAAAGTTTTCATTTTAGGAAAGACTTGATTTAGAAAGATTTGATTTAGAAAAAATTTCAAAATTGAAAGGTTTGAACTTAGAAAGATGCGAATTTGAAATTTGAAAAATTAGAATTTGGAAAAATGTGAAAAGTTGAATTTAGAATTTGACATGGTTTGACCTTTGATTAAGGTAACTTGGGATTTAGACAATCCTAAGACCTAGGATTTATGCAAAGTACTTGAAAAGATTAGATTTCAATTGAAAACAAAAAGTTTTGTTTTTGAAAAGTTTTGAAAAATGAAGTGTTGGAATGTAGAAATATTAAAATTAGGAAAGATTTGACTTCTATTTCCTAAAGCAAATGATTGAATTTCATTTTCAAAAAGAGAGCATTTGATTTAATTTTCAAAATTGAGATATTTGATTTGACTCAAAATTGGAAAGCTTGAGTTTTAAAAATCTACGATTTGATAAAAAAAGAATTTTATAAATCTATGATTTGAGACAAATAGGAAGTTATGACTTTAAGAAAAGAATTAGAATTATCTAATCATGAGTTCTAGGGTTTTGACTTGCACTTTAAGACAAGGAGTTTTTGGAAAGTAAATATTTGAAAAGAGCTCTTTAGGACGTAGATTTGCAAAAATTATTTTGCACATGTTTGAATATAGACTTTTGCAAGTCTTCTTGAATATTTTATTTTCTTAAAACTATTCTAACCATGAAAGGATTAGAACCATTCTAGAATTATGATTTTGACAATAACTAGGGTTTGAAATATGAATCATAATGCTCACATTGAATGTAACATCTTCCCAAAACAACACTAACTACGGAGTAGTCAAAATCATCTTAGGAGTTATGATTTATTGAAAAACAATTTAGGGTTTGAAAACAAGATTTGGACCTTGATGATCTCTTTAAATATATCACTTTTCTAAAACAACCACAACCATAGAATGATTAGAATCATCTTAGGATTATGATTTTGAAAACAAATTTGAAAGAAGGAAGTTTTGAATGCAAGTTTTGAAAGAAAACTTTGATGCAAGTTTGAAAAGAACTTTGAATGCAATGCATGAACATGACAATTACAATACAATAGGGTCTTGAACATACAAGGTTAGGCTTCACCACATAATCAAGCGGCCAAACCCACACCATCTTAGGTTGAACTTGAAGAAAGTTCCTAGCACGGTGACTTTCAACAAGTCTTCATAGGCATGAATCGGAAAGTCTCTTGTTTCAAGCATGCAAGAAAAGAGGGGTAGAAGATGGGATTAAAATAGAAAAGAACCCAAGTGTGTTAAGAGAGAGAAGAGAGAAGGGGAATTACATAAACTAAATCGAAAACCTACCTTGTCTCCTTTTTTTTTTTTGCTTTGATTGCTTTGTTTTCTTTGTTTGCTTCACCTTGAAAGCTTTAAGTACGCAACACTTAATCTTCAATAGATGTTTGGAGACTTGTATTTAAGTATATAGAGTGTATAGAGGCTACGGTTTGAGTGTATGGATTGAAGGGAGGCTAGGGTTTGAAGGAAACTTAAGAAAACTAGGGTTTCAAGGCTTGTTTTCAATGAGACAGTGTTTTTGGAACAAGTTTGCGAATTCTTTTTACACAGGGGGTAGCCTGTATTTATAAGCAATTTAACTAACCTTAGCGCCTGTTGTAGTGGCGCCTTGGTTAATTTCCTATTGGCTCCACTACTAGTGGCGCAAGGTTTAATTTTAGCTTGTCGCCACTACTAGTGGCACCACTTCCTTAGGAAAGTTTTTAGGATGGCAAGAAATAGATCTTTTGACCATTGAGAAGCAAAGCAGAAAATTTGGGCGCCTGTTCTAGTGACTATCATATAATTTTTAGCTTAACTCTACTATGAATGACTCTATAAAGTCTAGGAATAATCCAGAAGGCTGAGGATGGATAGGAACCCCTGAAAGAGCGTCTCAAAGGTAGCTGGCATGAGAATCAATGCCGAAATAGTGAAAAACAGTAACCGGCCTACCAGGGGTAAAATGGTCATTTGAACCAGGGAAACACCGGGATCAACTCAAAGTGATCCGGGTGAAAACTTGAAGGTTGAAAACGCTATCAAGAGTATTCTGTGGGATTATCAGTTTGATACACAAAGCTGGTGTGGTTGAAAAATGCGGTCGGACCACTAGGGACGAAGTAATCATTTTGTACCGGGCTTACCGGAATCGAGTTGGAATGGTCCAGAAAGGAATTAGAAGGTTGGGAATTCAATTAGAAGTACCCTTAGAGGGTATCTGGTTTGATACCCAGAGCCGGTGCGGTTCCCGAAGGCAATTGGATGCCTAGGGGCAAAATAGTCGTTTGGTTTCAAGTAAGCCTTTCGCGACCAGTGGACTGGATTGGCGTTTGAAGGGTGGGTGTGAGTCTAAATGTGATGTTTGAAAGTGAGCCCGATCGGGCCGAAGATCGTCGAGCGGGCAAATATGGGGTGTTTATAGTTACCCTTCTTTTTCTGTCTTTGCTTGTCGGAGACAAAATGATAAAATAAGGGTCCCATGTTATCTGCAAGCCAATTAGAGGGATCAGAAAAGTTGGAATTCAGAGAAAAATTATATCGAACCGATTTTCCATCTGGCAGAATGATATTCTTCTGGGGAAGTCCACGATTAATGGCTAGAAACTGATACTTCTTGAATCGACACTTCGTCTGGTGGAATGATACTCCTCTGGGAAAATTGATTCTTCTTGAACTGATGCTCCGTGTGGCGGAATGATGCTTCTCTAGGAAAGTTGATTCTTCTTAAACCGATGCTTCGTCTAGCGGAACGATACTCCTCTGGGAAAATTCAAGGTTGATGTCTTAAAACTGCTACTTCTTGAACCAACACTCCACCTAGCAGAACGATGCTCCTCTGGGAAAGTTGATTTTTTTTTTTTTTTTTGAACCGACACTCCATTTGGTGGAACGATACTCTTCTAGGGAAATTGATTCTTCTTAAGTTGATGCTCCGTTTAGCGGAATGATACTCCTCTAGGGAAATTGATTATTCTTGAACAAACGCTCCGTCTAGCGAAACGATATTCCTCTGGGGAAGTCCAAGGTTAATAGCTTGAAACTGCTACTTTTTGAACCAACACTCTGCAACACTCCTCTGGGGAAGTCCAAGGTTGATATTTGATTTTCTGTCTAGCGGAATGATACTCCTCTGGGGAGGTCCATGGTCAATGTCTGACGTTTCGTCTAGAGGAATGATACTCCTCTGGGGAGGTCCATGGTCGATGTCTGAAAACTGAGCACGAGGTGCCATGGGAGACTACTTCGCACTGGTGATTCTCTAGTCTTGGAATTTGAAGGGGAAGACATTGATCCATCCTTGGTCAAGATTTCTTGAGATTCGAATACAAGGTGTTGGCTTGACTGTTGAGTGCTTCTCTTACTGACATGTCTCTGGAGGGATAGTGCTTCTCTTGAGTTAACTTATGGGAGGAGTGAGGTTACCTTTGTCCAGTTCGCTTTGAATCGATCAACTCATTTGGAAGGAGGGTGTATGGTGGGCCATTACCCCATTCTTTGTTTCCTATTTGAGAGAAAGAGAAAGAGAGTAAGTTTTGTGTAAAAAAATAGTTTATTTATGCCAATTCTAAAAATGCATAAGTAATAAGGTGAATGCATGTTATACTTTTTTATGAATACATATACAGGAATAGATGAATACTTGTCATACTTTTTTATGAATGCACAAGTTTATACAGGAATGGAATTGAATGCATGTCCTACTTTTTGATGAATGCATATGCAAGAATGGAATTGAATGCATCTCATGAATGCACACATTTTACATATGGATGAGAATGGATGCATGCCTCCTTAGGTTTGCCTCAAGGTTCATGTTCAGTTATGATCGGAGTGATTAGAAGTGATAGCACTTGCACCACTCTCTGAGATTTAACCAATTGACTCGGTTTCCCCCCTCTTTTTTGTTGGAAGGAAAAACTCTTTTTAAAACTCTCTTTGGTAGACCTCTCAATTTCTTCTAGGACTCTTCTTTGGATCGGTGGACGCTCTTAAGTGATAGCCGGTATCGCCGCTTGGCAAAGCAGCAGGTAGTTTTCTTTCACAGTTCGAGAAGACCTTGAAAGTTATTAAAAAGTGCAGGCAAACCCAGTTTTTGGTAGAACCATTGAACTTTTCAAATTATAGGGGACCTATAAAGACATGATTAATCAATTTAGGGCAAATATAGATTTATAAATATCAAGATGTAGCTTAGCTTAAAAGATCAACATCAAATATGCATAAAACCACACAAAACGAGCACAATTAGTCGTGAGATGATCAAGACCATATTAATAATAGTGTAGTGGTGTAAGTGTAGACTTCACTGAGACTAATAAGAATATAGACCCTAGGCGTGATTTAGGATGGTATAATAGCTCGCGAATTAACACACCTAAAAGTCAAACCTGTTCATCCCATGCTCTTTTTTCTTTTTTTTTCTTTTTTTTTTTTTTTTGGTGAAAATTCAACTCTATCTCTCCAATGATGGAAATACAAAAATGTAAAGTATGGCGGCTTTCACACATATGAGTAGGTAACCTTCCCCTCTTGTCACATAACAATGGTAGCTGCCCTCAAACTCACTAGTAGCCCTTTCCTAAAGTGATGAGAGAGGGAATTGACAAAAGGTCAATTTAGGTGTGAGACAATCCGCAAATGTTTAACCATTTAAAATATATCATAAAGGCAGATTCCATATTCAAAGAAGTCTCGAGAAGTGTGCATTAAGACGAACATGACACACCAATATGGTAAAAATCATGAAAACCGTTGACTCATATTTATGGAAGTGATCATGCACATAAGTTGGCGGGCCTTCCTGTTGAGGTTAAAAGATGGTTGGACTGTCATTGGCTAGGGAGCAGGTGCTTGAATAGCCATGGGTGGCTGAGACTGGTATTATGGGTGACATTGCGATAGTTGAGCAGGCAAGATGGCAGACACTTCTCTCTCCTTTCGGCCTATTTCTTATGCTATATGCACCGTCTTTCTTAAGCTTGTAGAAAGTTCTTCAGTTTTAGCATAGGGGTCAATGATCCTCCCAGTTTTCAGGCCCTTGCATGATCAACTCTGAGAAGCTCTTTCCTATGCTCGTGCAAAGCTTCTAGTAATATAGCCTCTAAAAGGTTTGTACGAACAGCTGCACATACTTTTTTTCTTCCAGTAGCGGATTGACTTGTGCTGCAGACTCCCTCCATCTCAAGGCATAGGTCTTGAAACTTTCTTTTTCTTTCTTGGTCATTAACATAAGGGCCCAGCGGCCCATGGTCAAGTCAATGTTGTGTTGATATTGTGTTTTGAATTCATTGACCAATTCAATTCAGATCGTGATCTTTCTCAGTTCAAGTCGAGCAAACCATTGCAAAGCGGACCTAGTTAGGCTGTATTGAAAAAGTTGCATGAGAAGTTTTGGGTTATTCCCATGACCACTTAATGCTTCAGCATATAGGCAAAGATAGGCTATAGGATTTCCAGTGCCATCGTACTTTTGAAATTCAGGCATTTTGAACTTGGTCGGTCTTAGGTGGTCAAGAAATATAGCTCATCGTAGGAGGTGAGCTTGAAAGTGTCACTACCATGGATTTGTAGCGAGTCTTCTAACCCTTGGATTTTCAAGCTAAAGGGGTCTAAGGAAGTTATTTTTGTAATAGGCAAGAGCAATATAGTTTCTTCTTCTTCGATGTTAGCCCTCTTGGATTCTTCTTTGTTTTTCCCTATAATGTTGGATTGTAGCATAGTTCTTGGATTGGCGGTTTCGGAGTCTTTGGGGAAGCCTATGGATGATGATGGGCCTGAAGCAGCATCTTTTATGGCTATGGCTTGGATGAACTTAAACATTTCATCAATCTTGGTTCTCGTCTCATTGACCTCGTTTCGAGAGACTAGGGTGGTTTCGTCAAGATTGGTTGCCATTAGTAAAGCTCTTTGCTTGGTGATGATCGGGTTCCTAGGTGGATGTGAATCTTTCTTATGAGCAATGATGTCTTTCTATGGTGTAGTCTTTATGAAGAAAAAAAAAAGAAAAAAAAAAACGAGGACACAAGCCACAAGTTAGTGGTTGACATGTGAAAAGTTTTATGTGAAGCATGTCTTAGGAGGATGTCCCTGCTTTGAGAGAGAGACTAACTATTATGCACTTTTTTTACCTCACTTTTTGGAGATAGTGAGTTGCTCTTGCATGCAAATATTTTACTGTTGATTGGGAACATACATCCATTCATACATTCACGTACGAGAAAAGAAAAGTACATTGAACTTTGAGTTTAAATACAAGAGAATTGAAGTACATTTCAATAAGGGGAGGGAAAACATTTTCCTTAGGACTTCCACCAATCTACTTTTATATTCTAAATCCTAAACTACTCTTGAGTTTTTGGATTTGCCTTATTTGAGTTTGATGTTGAGGACGTCATTGAGAGACCTTGCTTCTTTCTTTTTTTTTTTTTTGATTACCCCTTTCCTTCTTGGAAATCCTATCACCATAAGCGGAAATGGATTGAGGCCCCTCTCTATGGGATGATTTGAAATGTATGCCATGAGTCCTTAGGGTTGCATAGGAACCCTTAAGATTTTGGTGGGTTTTATACAAAGGAGAGTGAACTTGATGTCACTCTTTATGGGTTGATCATAAACATGAAGATGCAATGACTTGAGTTACTTTGAAACTCTCGTCTTGAGATGAGGCATTGAATGCATGTATATGTATACATGAGCATAGGGAGAGAGAGTACAATTATAAAGTAAATATACATGCATGAACATTATACAAGCATTATAACAGCAAAAATAGATAAGAATAAAGGAATGTGCGTCGCCCTTTCCCCTATGGTTTTGAAATCCACGTGAGTATCTTAAATTCGGCAAAGATTTGGCTATGTAGGGTTTTTATATGGGCATGAGGTTGAGGGTTTACTAATGCTTCCTAAGAATGCTCGGTTCCCAGATCTTCATACCTAGGCCCACTCCCTGAAGTGGTGCCATTATCGGTTGGTGATCCTAGCGGGGAGACCATCATGAGGTTATATGCTAAGAAACTGACACAACATCCGCCCACAACCACAGTACCATCCCCCCTTTTTAACTAGAAGGGTCATAATCAAGTAATAATGCAAAGATGCAAATGCAAGTGCGTGTGCAGTGTGTGTGTGAATTTTAAAAAAGCAAAGGAAATAGTCCAACAATTTTCATCCATCCTGTCCATTCCATCTTGTCATTCGTGGCAATTTATATAAACAACGAAACTAAATGTGAACCTGGTCTACCTATAAATAAAATTCAAAAAGTCAATACTTTGATGACAAACTTAATGTATAACAAAATGATTGCATATGAATTGAATGCAAACAATGATATGTTTGAAAACAGCTTTGAAAAATTGATTTTGAAAATTGATGAGCAGATAGAATTAGACAAGTTAATTGAAGATTCTAGATGAGTGAAGGGTAGCAGGACATGACAATGGCCTAACCCTCTAAGCATCCCCAGCGGAGTCATCAGCTGTCGTGCACCAAATTTTCATACTCGAGAAAATAAGTGAGAAAAATACGGTACTCTCTCGTTAGAACCCATTCGCCTAAAAGGATAAGTGCGACTAGGTTTGAATTAGAAATTGATTTGAATAAAGGTTTTTTAAAAAGATTTGGAGTCGTCACCTAACTTTGTTAAGGTGAGTTAGGTCACCTAAAACTAAGTGTCATCCGAAGATTAAACTTAGAATTTTTTAAAAAGTTTTGGAAAACTTCCTCAAGAGAGGGTTTTTTGAAAAAATAGGTTGTTTGGCAACCTCTGGAAAGATTTAAGCTCTTTTTTAAAATAACTCTAGTTTTGGTCTCTCAAAAATAGTGATCTATGATTCGAGGGTTGGTTATATATAGAGAAGATTCACTAAGCTATCACCATATCCCACCCTTGCGATACTTACAGGTCTTTTTATCATAGGTTCACTCATTTAGAATCTCTGATTAACAAATGTCCGATTATATCCACTTCGAGAATTTTAGAAAGAAGTTTATGTTATCACCTTAGAGATGATGTTACACAAGGTATGCAAGCGCATGAGAAGAATTTGAAAAAGAAAATTGAAATTTTGAAATAGGTTGTGAAAATTGAAAACTTAAAAAAGGTTATGACCGCACCCATTAGGGTTGCCTACATGTTTCTTTGTTAGGAATTAGGTCACTCGTATTAGTCCAGGTGACAACCCAAGAGAGGGGGTCAATTGGATTTAAAGAATAATTCAACAAATAATTTTAGATTAAAAATTGTAACTAAATATTCAATGAAAAAACAAATATTAATCAACCAATAATATGTTATAAATAAATGCAAACAATTCAAAGTATAAAATAAAGGAGATAGAGAGAAGAGAATACGATACTAAGATTTATCATGGTTCGACTTCAACTCCAAAGTCTACGTCTACTCCCCAAGGCTCTTTCCTTGAGATGTTTCTCCACTATATCCAAATCGTAGATACAACCACTAGCCTTTTAACCCAGGCCCTAGCAAGGATCAAAATTTCGTTTCGTTTCAAACGAAACAGCCGAAACATTTCGGTTTCCCAACCACCAAAGCGAAATAGCAGAGGAATTACGACATTCCAAGAATGCGAATGAAACCAAGATGTTTCATGGTGTTTCGTACGAAACATCGCAGTGTCGGTGGAAAAAAGCTAAAGTGTCGAAAAATTGACAATCATGTGCGCAGCTCTGCTACAAAAACAGCAAGCCCGTGAATTGATTATGATTTTGAGAGGAGAAAAAGAGATAGAAGACAAAGAGGAATCTACACAAAGTCACAGAGAATCTGACACACTAAAGCAAAAAAATTTTAAAAAAGCCATCAAATTTGGGAAAAAACTACAGAAAAAGGAAGAAGATAGAGGGAGAAGACTTACGGTACATCTTCAAACTATAGTCGACTCCCCGCCAGATTAGTCGTCGACTCCAAAGTTCAGACTCCAGCTCCAGGACCTCCAGGTACATCTTCTTTCTCCTCCTCTTCTCCTTGGTTTCAATCTTCTTCTCCCCCATCCTTGAATCTCTTCCCCGGATCTCTTCCTCTCTCTTCTTCTCACCCCTTCTCTTCCTTAGATCTATGTCTCTCTCTCTTCTTCTCCGCCTTCCCTTCCCTAGATCCCTTTCTCTCTCTTCTTCTTCCCCCTTTTCTTCTCCAAATCAACTCTAACGTCTCTTCCCCTTGTTCTCTCTCTCTCTCTCTCTCTCTCTCTCTCTCTCTCTCTCTCTCTCTGTGAATCGCAAGCTTTCCCCCCCTCTCTCTGTTCGTGCGTCAATCGAAGCCTTGGAAATTAGATTGCGCAACCTTCGGTTCGGCTAAGGTAAGTAATTTAAATAAATTAGATTTTAAATTTTATATTAAGACTTTCAGATTTGTGTTATGTTTATATTTTATTATTTATGTTATTCAATTATAAACATTATTCATGTTATACAAATGTAAACATTATTCAGATTGGTCAAAGGTCATTCATATTATGTTTATGTTTAACTTATAATTAATTTGTTTAAAAGAGGCTTTGGCCTAAAAAAACATATGTATATCTATAATATTCTAAATTATAATAAATTATAGGTTTAAAAAATATAAATATTATTATTAATTTGAATTAGAGTAAAATATAAATTTTATGTTAAAAACATATTTATAGTTGTATTGTTATATATAGACAGTAAATAATTTTATTATATTTTTTATTGAACTCTTAAAATTTTGATATATTAAAAAAACTCAATTGTTTTCAATAAAAATCTCACCCACTTGCACACTTAGGCTATGAGGGAATAATTGAAATAAATATTTTGAATATGAAAAAAAAACATTGGGCATATAATAAATCATAGGTTTAACAAATATAAATATTATTACTAATTTGAATTAGAATAAAATATAGATTTTATGTTAAAAGCATATTTATAGTTGTATTGTTATATATATAGACAGTACATAAATTTTTTATATTTTTTATTGAACTCTTAAAATTTTGATATATTAAAAAAGCTCAATTGTTTTCAATAAAAATCTCTCCCACTTGCACACTTAGGCTAAGAGGAAATAATTGAAATAAATATTTCGAATATGAAAAAAAACACTGGGCATATAATAAATTATAGGTTTAACAAATATAAATAATATTACTAATTTGAATTAGATTAAAATATAAATTTTATGTTAAAAACATATTTATAGTTGTATTGTTAGGCTAATTAAAATAAATATTTTGAATATGAAAAGAAACATTGGGCACATAATTTATATTTAAGTTTATTGTTTATGTGTAACTGAAGAGCGTGAATTTTAGTAGTGATGGTGAATTTTTTTTTTTTGTAGATA
>CM065381.1:27082335-27139835 GCA_033060915.1 Euryodendron excelsum | reverse complement strand
CCCCTATTTAACCTAAAAAGGACCTTACGACACTAAACACCCTCGACTCGATAAAATTTTTCTGGATCGTCTCGTAGACACTCCCCCAGAATTGCCTTTTCGCCTTATTCTCTTGTTATAACGCACCGTCAAACGACTTCAGAAATACGTAAACCAGGGAATTCCCAAAAGCTCATTCATAGATCTTTCCATTGATACGGCTCGATCGGATAGATCGCTTCCCGAAACTCCTCATTGTATGGCTCGAAAAGTATAACTTTCAGCAACCCCTAAAGCGTTTCACAGGCACTCCGCCAAGATTGACTTTTTCCCCAATTCCTTAATTATAACGCACCATCAAACGACTTGAGAAATGCATAAATTAGGAAATTCCCGAATATATTTTCAGAGTACTTTACATCGATATGCTCCAATCGGAGAGATCGCTTTCCGAAGGCCTCAATCATGCAACACAAAAACAGCTACTTTCGATCCCCCGCGAAGCGTATCATAGACGCTCCACAAAGATGTGATTTTATGCACATTTTCTGAGATGTTATCTCATACTTCCGAACACCATTCAAACTTTTTGAAAACACAAAAATTCTCAAGAAACCCTAAGAGAACACCATGGGTGCAACCGATTGCAACCGATTCCTCTGAAACCTTCTCAGTTGGCTCAATTATCAAGGCAAAGTTTAAACGAACACTCCCGGTGATGGAGCATATGCTACATGCGCCCAGATTTTGATCAGATCGACCAAATTTTGATCAACCGTCAAGATTTGACCAGTACACTGAGTGCCATGTGGCCTTCATTATATGGAACAGTACTGGTGCATGTAGCACATGCACCAGTGTTCAAACATTTGCTTATAAATATAGGCCTCTCCCTTTGCATATTCCATATTCGAAAATTGATGCAAAGTGCTGCTGAAATTGGCCCAGAACCTCGAATTCCTATATACATTCCACTCCTCCAACACTTAGGCTAGATTCCACCTCCCTCTAGCCCATACACTTCACTTACATAGCCTCATACACCTTCAAACATCACCTTCCAGCCCCTCAAGCCTACTTAGAGCCATTCAAGTTCAAGTCAAGGCATCCATAGAAGGCTACAAGTGTATTAAAGGCAAAGGGTGGTATTTCTTTTACATTTTAGTCTTCCCCCACTCTTCTCTTCTCCTTCCCAGCCTACTTAGGCTATTCTCTATTTTAATCCCCATCTTCAACCCCCCTTTCTTGTATGCTTGAGCCATGAGGACTCTTAGTTCATGCCTAGAGGAAAGCTAGTGGGAGCCACCATGTAGGGGGATTTCTCACTAGCCTACTTTAATATGGTATGGCCTAGGAGCCCCTTGATTATGTGGTGTAGCCTAAAAGCCTTGTATGTATTCATGACCCCCTTACATTTTGCTAACTTGATCACGTCTTATGCTAACTTGATCACATCTTATGTGCTTGGCTTCATTTTCATGTTTCTAACCATGTTTTACAAAGCTTACATTATTCTTATTTCCATGCCATTTTCAAGTTCAATATTCCTCTCAAAATAGTTCTAAGAGTGGGCTTCTTGAAGTTTAGGATGAAACCTTAGAAATCATGCCTTAAAAAATCTCCCACTAATCCCTTACTCACACTTTGGTATCATTGCATTTCAACTTGCATAAAAGTTGTTTTCCAACTCTCCAATTTCAAGGTTTTCATCCTCTCAAGTGTAGTAGTTGAAATGGCCCCATGGAACCCTTGTTTAAGTGGCCTCCCTTTTCTTAGCCATAGGAACCCTACCTTGTTGAAATGGTTTCCTCTAAAAATGGTTTTCAAAATCTCCTCTTAAAAATGGTTTTCAAAAATCCATTCTTAGCATTAAAAATAGTGTTTCAAAAATTGTCATCATTATATTGATTCTTGGACTCCATACTCTTGTCAAGATAATGGTTATAATGGTCACTAGGAAACCTTCTTTGGAATGGTCTTCAAACACCAACCATATAAATCATACTCTTGGCTAAAGTCAAATTTTCATGGAAATGATCTTCAAAAAAGGTTGTCTACCAAGGTCCTTTGCATATCATGTTTTGTTTTACAAAATCCCTTTCAAAACTGCATTAAGCCACCTTTTAAAACCATCTTTCAATTCAACCCTAGGTTAACTTGACCCCAGTTACTCAACCCTAGGTTAACTTGACCCTAGTTGTCCAACCCTAAGTTAACTTGACCCTAGTTACTCAACCCTAGGTTAACTTGATCCTAGTTGTCCAACCATAGGTTAATTTGAACCTAGTTACTTAACCCTAGGTTAACTTGACCTTAGTTATCCAAGCATAGGTTAACTTGATCTTAGTTGACCAACTCTAGGTTAACCTAACCCAAGTTAGTTAACCCTAGGTCACCTTAACCCTTGGTTAACCTAACCCAAGCTACTTAAGCCTAAGTCACCTTAACCCTTAGTTAATCAAACTCTAGTTAGTTAACCCTAGGTCACCTTAACCCTAAGCTAACCTAATCCAAGTTAGTTAACCTTAGGTCACCCCTAATCAATGTTAACCCAACCTAGGTTAATATACTTCAAGGGTCTAACTCATGGACCCCTTTTTTAAATGATCTTCCTATTTAAAACTATTCTCATGACTCACTTTTCCATAACCTCCAACTCTTTCGAGATTTCTAAAAACCAACTCCATAACCTCTTCAAATGTTCCTACACTCCATCTTCTAAGTATTTCCAAAAATGTTTTCAAGAGCTCACGACCCTAAGGTGTCCCTACCCCCTTTATGGTTATGGATCCCAAATGAAGGTGATATATCAAAAACAACTTCCAAGGTTGTCCATATTAGAGTTCCTAAGCCCTAGGTGTTTTCAAAAACCATTTTCGAAAACTTTTTAACACTCTAAAATCATGCATCCAAGGTTTGCAAAACAAAACCTCAAAACATTCTCAAGCTCTCTTGAGTTATCTCAAAACATTTCCAAAACCCCCGTGAGTTGCCCTAAAAATATTTCAAAACATTCCAAAACCCCCTTTCAAGAGTTTCAAAGTTCTACTTCAAAACACTCCAATATCCAATTCCAAATCAAAACTCTCAAGTTTTTTTTTTTGTCTAAAGGCCACAAAGTGGCTTCAAACCTTTCCAAATACCTCAATGTGTCTTTAAAACTTTCCAAAGGCCCTAATGCGCCTATTTTCCTATCGGGCTCTAACCCGAACTACAAATGACCTGATTCTCACCAAATGAGATACGTAGGCAACCTAAAAGGGTGTGGTCATAACTTTTATTTCAACTCCAATCCCCTTTTCAAAAATTTCCATCAACTCAAAGTTCCTATCTCAAACCCCTTTAAAACTCCCATGTTTTCAAATTTCTTCTAAAACTTGCATCATGCATCATTTATCCGAAAAATGATAACTAAACCCTGTTTTTAAAATTCTAAAGTGGACATTACGTGGATAATGGTAACCGGTTATTCTAGTGAGTGAACAAAAGGGTGATTAGACATATAGGTACCGAAAGGGCGAGATAGGGTGATGATCTTAGGATATCTTCCCTACACGTAACCAACCCCCGAATCATAGGTCTTCCATTTTCGAAAGACCAAAATTGAGTTATTTTAAAAAAGGGCTTAAATATTTCTAAAGGTTGCCAAACAACCTATTTTCTTAAAAAAAAAAAAAAAAAACCCTCTCTTGAGGAGATTTTCAAAATCTTTTCCAAAAACCCTAAGTTTAGTTTTCGGATTAACACTTAATTTTAGGTGACCTAACTCACCTTAACCAAGTTAGGTGGCAACTCCTATTTTTCTAAAAAGCCCTTAGTCAAATCACTCTTCAATTCAAACCTATTCGCACTTATCCTTCTTGGAGGATGAGTTCTAATAACAGAGTTCTACGCTTTTGGTCTCCGAGCCGAAAAGACCTTGGACACCCAAAAATCAGAGCGCGACATAGTCTCTCTCTTATAAAATAAAGAACAAGAGTACAACCACTCTTGCTTACAAATAAATTCTCTCAAAGAATGAATATGCTAATGAAGCTCTCAAAATAATACAAGATAAAATACAATGAAGCTCTCAAAAATTTTGTAGGATGGATAACACTTTGATGCACAAACTCTTGTTGTTCACTTTTACTCCTCAAGTATATCTCTATTTATAGATGAAGATAGAAGGGTAATTTGTAACTTCAAATGCGTTTATATAGCCGTTGGAGAGCATTGAAAACATTTCTTCCCATTGAGTTACTTGCTGCCAGACATGTTTTGGATTTCAAATCAAATGTCTTCAATTCCACCTCGATTTTCTTCTTGATAATGTTCGAATTTAAAAATGGCTATGAGAGAAAAGTTATAGAAATGGAAGTCCTCTTCTCAAAACCTCAAGAATCAGGTCAATTCAATAGTTAGATCAAAAGTTATAATCAAATTACTCAAGCTGCCTCTCAGCTGGCCTATTTAAATTTCAACACAGTTATATCAATTTGCATCAGCTTTTTCATATGGCAAACATTCGAATTTGAAAATATATATAAGATATGAAATGTATATAAGGATGTTATCTTTTCAAATCGTTAATAATCAAAGCATTTGAATAGTTGAGTCAAAAAATATGACTGAAATACTTAGGTTGTTGTCGCACCCAGATTTTTCGCACTCGAGGAATACTCACACAAGCGGGAAAAATATTGTACTCTCTCGTTAGAACTCACCCTCCTAGAAGAATGAGTGCGACTAGGTTTGAATTGAAAAATTGTTTTGAATAAAGGGCTTTTGAAAAAGAATCGGAGTTGCCACCTAACTTGATTAAGGTGAGTTAGGTCACCTAAAAACTAAGAATAATCCGAAGACTACACTTAGGGTTTTTGAAAAATGATTTTGAAAAGATCTCCTTAAGAGAGGGTTTTTAAGAAAACGGGTTGTTTGGCAACCTTTGGAAAATATTTAGCCTTTTTTAGAAAAACAACTCCTTTTTGGTCTTTGAAATCAGTGATCCTAAGTTCAGAGGTTGGTTACGTGTAGGGAAGACGCACTAAGCTATCACCCTACCCCGCCCTTTCGGTACCTACATGTCAATCTACCCTAGATTCACCTATGAGAGTCTTTAACTAACTAATGTTCAACCCTATTCACTTTAGAAAAACAATGTTTGAAAACTAATTTAGCATGAGGCATGATATGCAAGCAATAGAAAAGAATTGAAAAATAGATTTAAAAAGAGATTGCTTTGATTTGAAAATAGACTTGAAAAGATGGAATTGAAATTGGAAAGTTTGAAAATTGAGAGTAGAAATTAGAAAATAGAAATTTGAAATTGGAATTTTAGATTTGAAAAGATTTTAAAAACCGCACCCATGAGGGTGGAATTGAAAGTTTGAAAAGTATTGTGACTGCACCTATGAAGGTTGCCTACATATCCCTTTGGGGGAATCAGGTCAGTCGTAGTTCGAACCAGAGTCCGATTGAAAAGAGATTGACTTGAAGAGAGAAATTAGATTGAAAGAAAGAAATTGAATTGAAAATTGGATTTGATTTGAGATTAGAAAAGGAGATTGGAAATTGAAATTTTGGAAAAGATTGGACTTTGATTTGAAAAGGTAGATTTGGACTTGTTTTGAAAAAGAGAAGGTTTAGAAAACTTAGACTTAGGAAAGAGAAGAGACTTAGGAAATATTTGACTTGGCTTGGAAGATTTGGAAAGATTGGATTCTAGGAGATGTTCAAATTAGGAAAGGTCCGATTTAGGAAAGTTTCGAATTAGGACAGTTTTATTTTTGGAAAGTTTTCGAATTAGGAAAGTTTTGAATTTAAGAAAGTTTAGAAATTGGAAAGTTTCGAGTTCAGAAAGTTTTCGAAAAAGGAAAGGTTGTCAGATTAGGAAAGTTCCCAAATTAGGAAAGTTTTGAAAATCGGAAAGTTTTGAATTTATAAATGTTTTGAAAAAGGGAAGTTTTGAATTTCGAAAGCTTCAAAAACAAGGAAGTTTTGAAAATAAGAAAGTTTCGTTTTGGAAAAGGTTTGAAAAAGGAAAGTTTTCAATTTAGGAAATGTTTGAATTAGGAAAGTTTCGACTTAAGAAAGTCTTAAATTAAGAAAGCTTTGAGTTTAGAAAAGTCTTATATTTGGAAAGATGTTGAAGTTTTGGAAAGTTTAGAGTTTAGAAAGATTTGGGTTTAGAAATATTTAACTTAAGAAAGTTTTGAATTTAGGAAGCTTAGAATTTTAAAAAGATTTGAAATTTAGAAAGTTTAGAATTTAGAAAGTTTTAGAGTTTGAATTTTAGAGAGTCTTGAAATTAGGAAAGGCTTGAGTTTAGGAAAGGTTTGAAAACTTAGGTTTAAGAAGTTAAGATTTGAAAAGAGTGTAGAATTAGGAAAGATTTGAAAGTTGAGTTTTAAAATTTAGGAAAGATTTTTATGTTCAAGTTTAGGAAATTTAAGATTTAGAAAAACGGAAGTTTAGGAAGGATTTGAATTAAGAAAGAGTTGGATTTTGAAATTTAAGGAAAGATTTAAGATTTAGGTTTAGAAAACTTATGGTCTAGGAAGGAATTGAATTAGGAAAGGTTTGGATTAAGAAGGGATTAGATTTGGTTTCTAAAAGAGAAAGGTTGGATTTTGTTTCCAAAAACGGAGAACGGGATCTAGTTCCCTAAACGGGGAGATTTGATTCGGTTTCCTAAAGGGAAGATAGGGTTTGGCAAGAATTTGGAAAAGGAGATTCTAGAAACCCTAGGTTTGGAAAATTATAGTTTTGACGTAGAAAAGAGGTTTTGGAAACATGCATAGTTTTGATGTAGAAAACGAGAGGTTTTGGAAACCTAGGTTTAGGGCAAAGTTTGAAAACCATGTTTTTGGGAAGAAAATTTAGGGTTTCCTAATTGTGGGTTCTAGGGCTTGACTTGGGCTCTAAGGAAAAGGGATTTTTAGAAAGTGCATTTTTAGAAACGTAGATTTTCTAGAAGGGAATCCTAGGAAGGAGTTTTTGGAAAGTGTGTTTGAAGAGGGAGTTTTTGGAGGGAAAATCCTAGAGGGAAATTTCTAGAAGGAAGATTTTGGAAAGAGAGTTTTTGGGAAAGATTTTTTTGGAGAGAGTTTTTCTAGAAAGGTTTTTGGTTAAAGATTGTTGAAGAGAGTTTTTGGAAAGATCTTTGGGGAAGGTTTTTTAGAAAGTGGATTTTGGGGAGAGGATTTTGGAAAGGAGTTGAAAAAGGGAGTTTTGAAAAATAGATTTTGGAAAGGAGTTTTTGAAATCAATTTTAAAGAGGGGAGTTTTAGGAAAGTATGTTGAAAAAGAGATTTTTAGGAAGAGATTTTTAAAGAGAGTTTTTAGAAGGTGTAAAAACATCTCACTTTCCTAAAGCAATTCTAACCATAAGAAGGCTAGAACCACTTTAGGAAAGCGGTTTTGAAAACAACAAGATTTGAAAATATAGACCAAAAGGTCACTTTTAATGTAACACTTTCCTATAGCAACCCTAGCCATGGAAAGGCTAGAATCACCCTAGGATTGTGATTTTGAAAACATGTTTTTGAAAAAGAGCTTTTGATGCAATTTTGAAAACAAGTTTGAAAACGATTTTTGAAAACAACTTTTTGAAAACGAATTTTGGAAGATGCAAGACTATGATATGCACAATGCAATTTGGGGTCGTGAACATACAAGGTTAAGGCTTCACCACATAATCAAGAGGGGCCGGACCCACGTGGTCTTTGGTTAGACTAGAAGAAAGCCCCCGACACGGTGACTCTCCAACAGTCTAATCCTACACATGGACCGGAAATCCCCTTGTTTCAAGCATGTAAAGAAAGGGGGGGAAAGAGATGGGGGATTAAAATAGAGAAAACCCAAGTGGGTTGGAGAGAGAAGAGAGAGGGGGGAAGTGCGGAAACTTAAATAGGGAGCCTACCTTGTATCTAGTTTATTTTGTGCGCCGTGCGGTCTTCAGTCTTCGGTCTTCGATTTTTGTCTTGATATTCACCTTCAGTCTTTAGGAGTTGTTTCCAAGCTTTGGATGGCAGCTCTTCAAGTCTTCAAAGGATGGTTGAAGGCTAGTGTATGAGTGTATGGGGGAGTGTATAAGTGTATAGGGGGCTAGGGTTTGTGTATGATGGCTAGGGTTTAGTATAGGGTGGCTAGGGTTTGGAGAACCTAAGGAAACTAGGGTTTTTGGAGGTGCTCGAGCTCTGTATATCGAATTGTGTGATTTCTAGGTTAAGTTTGCAAACCCCTTTCGCGTTGAATGAGGCTCTGTATTTATAGAAGTTAGACAAAACTGGCGCCTGTTGTAGTGGCGCCAGGGCAAACTTTACACTGGCGCCACTAGGAGTGGCGCCAGACCATTTTTTGGCTTGGCGCCACTACTAGTGGCGCCAGCCAATTAGGAAAGGTTTAAGGTCGGCAAGCAACGTATCTTTGACTAGATTTGGGCGCATGTACTAGTGACTACCATGTAAATTTTAGCCTGGCTTCACTAGGAGTGACTCCGGAAAGTCCGGGAATGATTTGAAGGAGCCGGGAATGACCCGGAAGGCCGGAAGGGAGCAGGAACACTTAAAATAGTGTCCTGGAGGTATTTGACTTGAAAAATGAAGATAAGATGTGTCGGAAAGGTCGACCGAGCCTTTAGGGGCAAAACGGTCAAACGAACCGGAAAACTGCCGGGACAGACTCAAACTGTCCCGGAAGAAGACTTGGGATCTGGAAACATTATTTAGAATGTTCCCAAAGGTTTCCAGTTGGATTCCCAGAGCCAGCGTGGTCGGAAAAGGAGACCGGCCCACCAGGGGCAAAATGGTCATTTTGTACTCGGTTTGCCGGAACTGACTCGGAATGGTCCGGAAAGGTAAAGGAAGGTCGAGAACACTATAAAAAGTATTCTCGGGACATTACCGGTTTGATACCCAGAGCCGGTGTGGTCGAAGAAGGAAACTGACCCTCCAGGGGCAAAATGGTCATTTTGTACCGGGTTGACCGGAACTGACTCAGAATGATCCGGAAAGGTAAAGGAAGGTCGAGAACACTATAAAAATTATTCTCAGGAGGTTACCGGTTTGATACCCAGAGCCGGTGTGGTTCCCGGCGCATTCGGATGCTTAGGGGCAAAATGGTCATCTTGACCAGAAAAGTCTCGGAAAAGGTCCTAAGGGTAGTCTGGTCATTTTTCACCAAAGTGAGCTAATAGACACTGGTGTTGACCTGGGTTTTGAGTGTTTCCGCCACTCTAACGGTGTGAGTATTTCCGCTACTCGGACGGGGTTGATGATTTGTGAGTATTTCCGCTACTCGGACGGGGTTGAGTATTTCCGCTACTCTAACGGTTTTGTGAGTATTTCCGCTACTCTAACGGGGTTGATGATTTGGGAGTATTTCCGCTGCTTGGACGGGGTTGAGTATTTCCGCTACTCTAACGGCTTTGTGAGTATTTCCGCTACTCTAACGGTTTTGTGAGTATTTCCGCTACTCTAACGGGGTTGATGATTTTGGAGTATTTCCGCTACTCGGACGGGGTTGAGTATTTCCGCTACTCTAACGGCTTTGTGAGTATTTCCGCTACTCTAACGGCTTTGTGAGTATTTCCGCTACTCTAACGATTTTGTGAGTAGTTTTGCTACTCAAACTGTCTCGAGGAATAAACTGTCTCGAGAGAGGGATTGGAAAGGGGTCTTACCGTCTCTGAAGAGACGTGCCTGGGTTGGAACCGTCTCGAGGAATAAACTGTCTCGAGAATGGGATTGGAAAGGGGTCTTACCGTCTCTGAAGAGACGTGCCTGGGTTGTGAGTGTTTCCGCCACTCTAACGGTTCTGTGAGTACTTCCGCTACTCCAATGGTTTTGTGAGTGTTTCCGCCACTCTAACGGTTTTGTGAGTAGTTTTGCTACTTGGACCCTCTCGAGGAATAAACTGTCTCGAGAGAGGGATTAGAATTGGAATAAGAAAGGACAATGCCCCTAAGGGCATTTTGGTCATTTTGCCTCTATTTGGACCTGACAGGCCCGTGAAGCGATGGAAAGACGGAATTTGGACCTAGAGGATTGGTTTCAATTGGAATATGCCCACAATGACTTGAAAACAAGTCTGGACGGAGTGTAGACTGCCGAGCGGTCAAAAATGGGGTACTTACAGTTGTCTATCTAGTTGTCATCTTTGAATTTTTGTAGCACTAAGTCAGATGTATATCCTTTTTCATCTAGATAACATTTGAATTTGAAATTTCATATAGGTGGTCAAATGTATATGTGGATGTTAACTTTTCATAACTTTAAAAATCAGATCATTTGGACTTCTGTATCAAAAGTTATGGTCAAATAATCATGACTGTCACAAAGTTGTCATATTTTGAATTTCAAATCCAATAAGTCACTTTATAGCTCATTTTCGTCTTATAAATCGTTCTTTTCATGAAACCTTTATAAAACACCATAATTAGATATTTGAGATTTCTTTCCAACCCAGTAAGAATCAGATCAATCCAATGGTTGGATCAAAAGATATGGGCAAAAACTAAAGTTTTATCATAGGATATAATTTCCTTGAATTTTCAAACTTAGAAGAAAATTATGTCCTTTAACTTTCTTCCTTGAATCAAGTTTCCTTAAAACATGATTCTCTAGAATTTAGATTTTACTTTTCAAGTCTTGATCTTTCTTTCAAGTAGTTCATAATCTTGCAAAACTTTATTACACCAACTAGATCACGGATTAAAAATATTAAATATATTTAATCAAGAAAACATTTATAAATCAAAATAAGTTATCATCAAAATCATAAATAAATTTATATTTGAATAAACTTAAGGCTAACAAGTCATAGTTCGGACATGGGGTCTGATTAAAAATAAACACTTCGGGGCCTTATTTGATTTAAAAAGACACTTTGAGGCCCTTAGAAAGTTTGACTTAAAAATGTTTGATTTGAATTTTGATTAGATGATTTGAAATTAAACTTTGAAATCTACTTTGATTTGAAATCAAACTTTGAAATCATCCTGACTTGAATTAGAGTTTGAAAACCATCTTGATTTATAAAAGAGTTGAACCTTCCTAACTTAGGGTTAGGGGTTGAACTTGGTTTTTGACATCCTAGGACTTTGGTAACCTAGAGTTTGAAGCATGCAATTGAATTGGAAGAACTTGATTTGAATTTGAGAGGTTTGATTTTAGAAATTTTTGATTTAGAAAATTTTTGAATTAAGAAAGTTTCATTTTAAGGAAGTTCTATTTTTGGAAAGTTTCAAATTAGGAAAGTTAAACTTAAGAAAGATTAGGAAAGAATTTGATTTGATTTAGAAATACTTGACTTGAAAATATTTGTAAAGATTTAACTTGATTTGGAAGAATTTAGAAAGTTGGAATTTGGAAAGCCTAAACCTAGGAAAGCTTTGAATTAGGAAGGTTCCATTTTAGGAAAGTTTTTATTTAAGGAAAGACTAGATTTAGAAAGATTTGGTTTAGGAAAATTTTGAAAATTGAATGGTTTGAACTTAGAAAGATAAGAATTTAAAATTTAGAAAGTTAGAATTTGGAAAGATTAGAAAAGTTGAATTTAGAAAGTTGAATTTGACATGGTTTGACCTAGGATTGAGGTAACTTGGGATTTAGACAATCCTCAGACCTAGGGTTTATGCAAAGCATTTGAAAATATTGGATTTCACTTGAAAAAAGAAGGTTTTGTTTTTGGAAAGTTTTGAAAAGGTAAGTTTTGGAATTTAAAAATATTGAAATTAGAAAAGATTTGACTTCTATTTCCTAAAGCAAATGATTGAATTTTATTTTCAAAAATAGAGGATTTGATTTAATGTTTAAAATTGAAAGATTTGATTTGACTCAAAATTGGAAAGCTTGAGTTTTGAAAATCTTGAATTTGAAAATTTACGATTTGGTAGAAAAAGGGTTTTGTAAATCTATAATTTGAGGCAAATAGAAAGTTATGACTTTAAGAAAAGAATCAGGGTTTCGTAATCATGAATTCTAGGGTTTTGACTTGGACTTTAAGACAATGAGTTTTTGGAAAGTAGATATTTGAAAGTAGCTCTTTAGGAAGTGGATTTGCAAAAACTATTTTGAAAGGGTTTGAATATAGACTTTTGCAAGTCTTGTTGAATATTTTACTTTCCTAAAACGATTCTAATAATGAAAAGATTAGAACCATTTTACGATTGTGATTTTAACAACATTTAGAGTTTGAAATATGGATCATAATGATCATATTGAATGTAATACCTTCCTAAAATAACCCTAACTATGGAGTAGTCAGAATCATCTTACGAGTTGTGATTTATTGAAAAATAATTTAAAGTTTGAAAACAAGATTTGGGCTTTGATGATCCCTTTAAATATATTACTTTTGTAAAACAACCATAATCATGGAATGGTTAGAATCATCTGAGGATTGTGATTTTGAAAATAAGTTTGAAAGAATAAGGTTTTGAATACATGTTTTGAAAGAAAACTTTGATGTAAGTTTAAAAACAACTTTGAATGCAATACATGAACATGACAATTACAATGCAATAGGGTTGTGATCATGTAAGGTTAGGCTTTACCATATAATCAAAGGGGGCCGGACCCACACCGTCTTAGTTTGAACTTGAAGAAAGCCCCTAGTATGGTGACCTTCAATAAGTCTTTCTAGGTATGAACTGGGAAGTCCCTTGTTTCAAGCATGCAAAAAGGAGGGGGAGTAGAAGATGGGAATTAAAATAGAAGAAAACCTAAATGGGTTAAAAGAGATATAAGAATGGGGAAATTACATAAACTAAATCGGAAACCTATTTTGTCTCTTTTTTTTTTTTTGCTTTGATTGCTTTGTTTGCTTCACCTTGAAAGTTTTGAATATGCAGCACTTGATCCTCAATGGATGTTTGAAGACTTATATTTGAGTATATAAAGTGTATAGAGGATAGGGTTTGAAGGAAATTTAAGAAAACTAGGGTTTCGAGGCCTATTTTTTGTGAGGCAGTGTTTTTAGAGCAAGTTTACAGATCCTTTTTCTGTAAGGGGTGGTTTGTATTTATAGGCAATCGAACTGACCTTGGTGCCTATTGCAATGGTGTTAAGGTTAATTTTCCATTGGCACCACTACTAGTGGCACCAGGCTTAATTTTTCCTTAGCGCCACTCCCTTAGGAAAGTTGTTAGGGCAGCAAGAAACAGATCTTTTGACCCTTGGGATGCAAGGTTGAAGATTTGGGCATCTATCATAGTGACTACCATGCAATTTTTAGTTTGGCTTCACTAGGAATAACTCTAGAAAGTCCGGGAATGATTTAGAAGGCCGGAGATGGACAGGAACCCCTGAAAGAGTGTCTCGTAAGTAGCTGGCTTGAAAACCAATGCCAAAATAGTAGAAAAGGATAACCGACTCACCAGGGATAAAACGATCATTTGAACCAAGGGAACACCTGGATCAACCTAGAGTGATTTAGGAGAAGACTTGAAGGTTGGAAACACTATCGAGAGTGTTCCGAGGAATCGCTGATTTGATACCCAAAGTCTGTGTGGGTGGAAAAGGCAATCTAACCACCAGGGGCAAAGCAGTCATTTTGCACCAGACTTATCGGAATAGACTTGAAATGGTCCGAAAAGATATTAGAAAGTTGGGAATACTATTACAAGCACCATTGAAGGGTAATCGGTTTGATACCCAAAGCAGATGTGGTTCCTAGAAGCAATTGAGTTTGGAGGGCGGGTGTGAGTATAAATGTGATGTTTAAGCTCAGTCGAGTCAGAGATTGCCGAGCGAGTAAAAATGGAGTGCTTACAATTGTCTTAATATTAATTTGAGTTAATATTAAGTTTACTACTTATCAAAGAATTGTATGTGTTCTAGTAGTACTATCTGCTAGACATATATCTTCTTCATTCATATTTGTAATAATGAAAGCATTAGTATGATCTATGTCTTTATATGCAAAATATATATAAAGTTTCAATCTTTAGTAAATGAATAATGTTAGAAATTATAAACATAACGTATGAAGCAATGCATTATCAATTAATAATCAAATTTACAAAATTTATTTTTATCGTAGAAATTTATTTAATATTTATTTGTAGGTACGTGATAAATGAAACATATTCATAATTCTTGGGAAGTTTATTCAATAAAATTTTTATTTTATTTTATTTTGCTCTTACATTATTCCACTTCTTTCTCAATTTATTGGTTACACATTCAGGGTAACTGCATAATTTTAAATATTATTACATCACAATTACATATGCGATAATATCCACGACTAGCAAATAAAATTATATTATCTTCAGGAAATAATATAAAATTGACCAAACACATCAGCTAATTATAGAACTTAATTTAGTGAGCTGCACCATGCTGGATTCATATCATTCACTCGATACTTCAAGATTTGATATGTATTATAAAATTGCATTATTCTTTTGTCTTTAAGAAAGAAACAAATTAAACATGTTAGTACTTTGCTAGAACTGTACATCTATTATGCACGTAATGATTTTCTTCAAAAACTCATTATTTTATCCGGCTACAAGAATACAATATTTCAAAATATTTTTCTTAAATTAATGCTCTTATGTTGCAATTGTAAGAGCACGTTCGAGGCATAAAATATAAAATATGTTTTTATAATATATTTTGGTCAAGAAGATTTCCTCCAAATAATTTTCATTGTGGACAGATTTAAATAGTAAAAACTATACTCATCATCACTTGTAAAATAATACAACTTCAGGTGCATTAAATCATAACTTTGCAATTTCAAGTGTATTCAACCATAATCTTGCAACTTCAAGTGCATTTATACTTTTAAGAATATTACAATCTTCTGGTACTCGTATATTTTTTTATAGAAAAATTTAATGAAAATACTATGCTAAAAAATAAATACCATCCATAATAAGCATAGTTAAATGATAGAAGTAACATAAATTAAAGCAATAGCAGCCGGCAAGCCAACCTTATAAAGCAACAATAAGTAAATAAATGGCGTGCACGCCTTAAGAAACATTCTATAGGCATGTTTGAATAAACTCAATCAGTTTCGATCGCAATTTTTTTTTTCGAATTTAAATTGTTTATAATTGTCAATCCATATATCAAAATATAATTAAGTCACATGTTTATGAAAAATTATTGAAATAAAGATTCCAAATATATAAATATCATAAGCCAAAAATTCAATATTTGTGAGAAATGAACCAACAAAGTTCAAATTTTAAAATCTCTTTGTTTAGATTTACGTCAAACGGGAATGACTTTTCTTATGAAATTTCACCGATTGAATCATGTTGTTATAGACTACAACATATTTAAAAAAAAAAAAAAAGGCCAATCGGAGATCTTTTGGCCAAAACCACCATTAAAACTCAACCAAAACTTCGTGAAGAAAATAGTATACGTAAGCACAAAAGCACACTTTTTTTCTTTGATACTAAGGTTATAAATATAAAACACAACAGAATTAAACTAGCAACGAGCACACCTTAAAGTTAATGTAACCCAAAAAAAAAAAAAAGTTTTGCATGCTATCTCCACAAATTATTTGACATGGTGAAGAATGTAAAATAAATAAATTTTACAAGCACTTAGAGTCTCGTACTAATAACGTGTTATAAAACTAAAAAAAATATAAAACAGATAAATATAACTTAACATAATATATAATAAAATTAGTTCTTTAGAAATTGTCAAATATTTTTTAAATTAATTTTTCTAAAACTATTAGAGTTGATCTTTTTTATCACTCAAGAGTTCATTATATTATAAAAAAATATAAATATAATTATATTTCTGTTAATATTTATTCAGGATCTTTGCCCTACCTCTTTCCTCTTTTCTTTCTCTCATCTTTTTTTTTCTCTTTCTTTCTTATGCGTTTTTTCGCATACATATGAAAATCAACGTACATCATGCCCGTAACAGTAAGGTCTGGCGTGAATGTGACGTGTCTTATGGAAAGTCATCCACGAGAATAGTATTTTACTATTCACAACACATTACAACCCTATCCTATATTACATTAAACTGACTCCGTGCCAAAGTTGTTCAACAGTTAAACGAACATGGCCATGCCACAAGGACCAACTACTAAACGAGGAGGCCCAGATTTCTGTCCCTAAATTAAACTGATCTCCCGTGCGCCCAGTCCGTAATTAACAATAAAGACTATTTTTTTTATTATGCAGTCAGAGATGTTCGGATCAGTTTATATATATTTTAATTAATTTTTTTTTTAATTTAGTCAAATACAAACTATCCATGTCAAGATTAAAAAATTCACAGAAGATAAATCTTTTACTACTTGATCTTGAGAAAGTTGTCATGATTCGAATTTAGCACGTGTCGATTTACAGCTCATCCTTATTTCTAATAAGCTATCTCTCGAAATTTTACAAACAGAATTTTTACATGTTGAATGAAGTAGTTGTTTGTGATTTGTTCATTTCAAACTAAAATACCTGTTATTTTGAAAGAGTTTTATTATCAACAAATTATATATTAGAAAGAAGCTCGCACATCTCCAACCGTGTCATTTTAAATAAAAATTTTACAAGAATATAATTTTCCTTCTCTTTTCATGCCAAAACTTCATATAAATAACGTTGATATATAACAATCATTGTAAGTTCATCCACATATGGTTTGTGAACGATGTGGATAATACAAGAATTTGGTGCAGCTCCTCTAACTCAACGAATTACAGAAGTTACTCTCTTTCGCTTTCTCAAGTGGATAAGTTTAGATAAGGAAGAGAAAAATCCGTGGAAAAAAAAAAAATGTCACTAACAATGGAATAAAATCTTCAAATCAATCTTTTTTTAGATCTTGAATTTATGAAAAGAAATAAAAATAAAAGGACAACGAAAGTAGTTATACATGTTTATTTTGAAAGATAACTGAACAAAAGGACAAAAAAAAATTTAAAACCCAATGATTTTCCTAATTACTGAGCAATGATATTCTTATTTTTCTAACTCAATAATTTTATTTTTCTACATCACAAATTTAAGATCTAAACATAATACCACTTGATTATGTAATTACTGAGGATAGAGTGACTTTCTGCAAATCTTCAAAACTCTCCTTAAGCATGACTAATCAGCCCACTATTAAAGAATATAAAGATGTAGAGGTTGAGACATGCCTTTTCTCATTGCAGTCTGTTCTTCATTTATATCTTACGCATCTTGCCAGCACGGCGTGCCTATGTGTGAGCCATGGGGCCCAGCCCCCTGGATTTTTAAATTTGTGTGTAGGCCTCATCCATTCAATTTGAAATGATATTTTCTTCATCACAATTATTGTGAAAAGACATTTACAAAAATGAGGCTTAAACAGACTTTTATGAAAATGAATATATAGCCAAAAATGGACTGCACCTAAAATAAGGAGTTTTTATATGTTTATGATAAAAATTAGTGTTTTTGACCTCCTTAAATTTTTAAAATGATATTTTTATTTATAACTTTTTAAATATTTAGGATAAAACCCCTTAAAATTTTAAAAAATTTACCTTAGGCCTCTCAAAAAAAATTTTATGTCTCTTCCTGCAATGTAGAATATCATAAGACGAGTGATTTGACAAATTTTGATTTCTATATATTCACTCATGTGGTACTTCATTATACCATATATAAAACATCATCATCTACGTCTAAAAAGTCTTATGCTTTGAAAGCTACTTGTACAATTTGAGAAGGGATTTTGATCAATAAAAAAGAAGAATCTACTTCAATCCATATGCCTTAGGCACGGCATACATAACATAGAAATGATAATTAGCTAAAAGCAGCAGGTGATGTAACAAAACTAATTGTAAAAGAGGAAAAATCGGCCACCGATTACTTGTACGTCAACACGTCCTTGTTCCATCAAATATCTCATGTGCACTGCAAAATTTTTTAGGCAAAGCACCAGTGCGACACACCCAAATCTCCTTATCACTCTTTTCGTGTCTTCAAATGCGAGTCGACATAGTTCATATCCCTTTCAAATCCAAACACCTGAAAACAACCTAACAATGGATATTTCAACAATGGAGCGAAAACGATAACGTCGCCGTTCTAATTTTCTCTCCTAGCATTTTCCAGTTTTTTTCACCAAATCACATACGTAATTAGGACCACCAACGCCATGATTACTGAATTGTCATTTGTCAAATGGCCTGAGAACTTGTTTTCATTCTGGCTCGGATGGCATGGAAGAATATTTTTCTGGACAATAGCCGGGATCAAGAAGCTGCTGCTAGTGTTTTCTTGCAACATTTGTGGTGCAGATGCGTTGGTATTTTGCCTTCAGAGTACGGCATGAACTTGAAGCACTTCCTCTTTAATGAATGAATCTAGATGTTTCTTGTTATATTTTGAGCCTCTAGCTAGTTCCATTTTGGACAGCACAAAATTGCACTAAAGTAGGAGGGGCCCAAAAATCGGCATGACTGTGAGATGTTTGGATTTGTTGTTGAAAATGTTTTACGGTTCAAGGCCATGGCAAGTTTGAAGTGGACATATTCACCAACTTATGCAATTTTGTAGAAAGAAAATGGAAGTTGGGAGAATATATTCATGGTTTTTGTGTTGTCTGAACAAAATGGGTTAAAAAATTAAGTATGCTCATTTGCTTCATTCAACAAGGTGAAAAATCAGCTTTGTTTGCAATTTTTATATACTATGTTTGAATCTTAGATTTGTGAAAGGAAAAATAAAAAAGATAGGAAGAGAAAGTAAAGTGAAAGAAAACTAAATTTGTTTTTATTTCTTTTCTGTTGGCTAGGAAAATGAACATGTATTTGTCACAAAAAAAAAAATTGCTTTATTGTTTGATTACCCATAAAAAAAATTAATGTGTAAAAGTAATTTCATTTTTCTTTCTCCTAACAAATTCAAGATTCAAGTATAGTATTAAGCAACTAATATTTACTAAAGGTTTGATGGTGTGTAAAACTTGATGGGAAATGAGAAGGGTACTAGTGCTAATTTTCATCATTTAGTGTAATTTTGCACAATGACCATAAACTTACAATAATCCTACGTGAAAGATATTTGTTCCTTATTTTTGCCATAAAAATTTCCTTCCAACTTCTTTACGGCAAGGTAAGAGGTAAAGGCATAGAGCAAATACATTTGCCCCAGCCGCGCTAGACAAGCCTGCAAGATTATCTCAAGGCTTGTAAATCAAGTATAGAATCCTAAGTCACAGAATGCAGGAGCGGGTGCACAAGTGTTCTTTTTTAAAAGGATTGAAAATGAAAATGTTTCTAAAGTTCATATACATATTTTTAAATAAATATTATATTTGTATATTTATATAATTTATTTAAGTTATTTTATTTTATTTTATGCTTCAACGTTTGTGAATTGATACATAACCACAAATAATTATTATTATTTTGAATTGATTGGCTTTACGAGCTAGCAAACATGTGATTAGCACGGGTATAACCACATTAGTAAAACGTTCAATGCCTTTATTGGTTGATCAAATATTCAAATGTCACTTGACCGATAAAATTATTAAATAAAAAAATTAAGGTGCCCAATTGGTTGACTTTGACCGATTCACACAATTGTTTAATACAGGGAGTGACCCCAAGATTAAGGAAAATAAATTCTTTTAATATTTGCCACCTACGTGGTTACATCTACCATAAGCCTTAATTAATGACTTTGCTCAACATCAACGGTGCCCTAGTAGTGATGCACACATATGCTAAGCCTTAGCACTAAAATCTTCCGTACTTAATTTTCAATTTTATAAAACAGACTATTAATCAATTTACATCATGTTCGAAACCGAGGAAAGGGATGATTTTCCTTCCTTTTCCATGTTTTGTTTCTAGTTTAAAGTGAAAAAAAAAAAAGAAACGAAATCGAAAGAAAAAGAAAGGGAATGTTGTTTCCCTTCTTAATTTTCTTTCATTTTCTTTTTTTTTTTTTTAATAGTTACTCTATTATTATTTTTTTCTTTTTTTTCAATTTTAAATAAAAAATATTTTTATTTTTTTTTCTTATAAAACTAAAAGAAGAAAAATAATTTTCTTTCTACAACTTCAAAGTTCCTATCAACAGAGGAAGTATAAGAATTTCCTTCAATTTAGGCGAGAGAAAATCCTTTGCTAGCACCGCATCAAATTCCACATTCTAAAAACACTACAATAATAGTTGTGAATCCTACTTTTTACTTTTTCTAGATTCATGACAATATTTACGCGATGTCCAAATAAAAACAAAAAAACATGTATGCTTGACGGCAAGTACAAACTCTTACAACAAAGACTAGAGGAAATTCTTATCCAATAAAACCACATCATCCTCCAATTAAGGCGGCTCCAACAGTTTTGTGGACGGCGGTAAACGTTGTTTCCTCAAAGCAGCAAAATTCTCTCAAAGCTTAAAAAGAAGATAAGGACAACAAAACTTGGAAATTCCAGAAACCCAAAAATACAATCCACGTCAGATATTTCCCATCTTCCCTAGCTCTCTCCCTATATATAGATAGAATCAGGTCACAGAAAAGTTAAAACAATACATCTATAGAGTGAGTGAGTGAGAGATAGAGAGAGAGAGAGAGAGTTGAATCTTCAATGAAGTTCTTCTCAGAATTTGGTTCGTGTTGTGGCGGTGCCACCGTCACGCCCGCGTCGGACTCCCCCGCAGCTCCGCCCCGGCAACAGGTGGCTGCACCTCGAATGAGCGCCGGGAACAGCCATGCGTCTTCTCGGAGTAGCGGCCGGTCAATGAAAGTGAACTCCTCGGCGCATTGGAAACCGGCGCTTTCGGCGATTTTGGAGGACAGAGATCTAGGTAGCAGAAAGATTGAACGAACTGTTAGATCTCGGAAGAAAGCCAAATCGACCGCTATCGCTAGGTCTCCCCGTCACGGTGATGAATACAGGTAACAAAATCAAAACGACTTTTGGTCTTTGCCTTCAGAAAAACTTTACTTTCATTATGCTAACTATTTTTTGGTGGTGATTTTTGCAGGAAAGATTCGATGATGATGGCACTTCCCGCATTCTCGCCGACGGCGTTCTTATTTTGACTTCGATTGATGCATCTTCTTTCTTCTTCTTCTTCTTCAGAGTTCAACCGAGCCTTTGTATATTATATTTGAATTGATGGATGAATAGATTCATTGGTACATTAATATACTACAAGTTTTTACAATTGTTATGTTGATCCCAATAGGAGCAAAAAAGAGTGTTTCTACATAGCTATATTTCTTCATTGAAGCTTTTTGGTGACTTTATGCTGTGTGATGAATGGTAAATCCTAAGGAAATTTGTCGTAGCAGTTGAGTTTGGCGATTTTGGAAGATCCTATCGTATGGGAAATCACTATGGGCTTGAAGGAATTTTCACCAAAACGTCGAAACCGCACAGCAGAGCTAGCAAACCAGACCCTGACAGTGACCACAAACCCTTTCAGCAATATGCAAAGCTCACTGTAGATGTCTACTTACACACACTCCACGCAAAAAACTAAAAAAACTTTCTCGTTTTTGTACTTGTGGACAAAAAGATGAAAAGGAAAAGGAATCGTTAGAGAAATTTTAGGAAAAGTTAGTTTTTTTTTAATTTGGTTTTGAAAAGAAAATAATTGAGTAATTATTAAAAAGGTAAGAGCAATGAAAATAAGGGAAAGCATAAAAAAAAAAAAAACCACTTTTTCTTATTTATTTTTCTCTTCCCTCCCAAACTAGGGACCAAACAAAGGAGAGAAAGGATCCTTTTCCTTTCTTTCCTCCGGTTCCACAAAAAGAGCTACAAGTTCTTATTTTCTTCTTCACCAGTTAACTGGGCGCCTACTCCCTTCCAGTTTGCCTATCAAGTGAACAAAAAATGACAGTGAAAGAACACCAGAAGAAGTTAGCATGCAAAGAGAACTATAGAGGCGAGCTTTAAAGGTTGAGTTAACACGATCTGCAAAGCCACTCGATGGCATCAATAAATGCAAGTAAGCCCAAACCGATGCAATGGGATCAAATACAGCAATTGTAACCAAGATGAATGCCATTTAAACAACAGGGCTCACGGTTATCTGTACAACGAAATAAGGGCTTTTCCCAGGCATGTCCTTTTCACCAGAAAATCAATCAGTTACAGGTACTGACCTCAAGAATGCTCGGGCCAGCTATATTGCAGAAACTATATTCTCATAATGCATACCTGAAGCATCTGGGGAAGCAGATCTCGGTTGCTCACTGGGCTTCTGCCAAGC
Organism: Euryodendron excelsum; assembly: GCA_033060915.1. Taxonomy (NCBI): domain Eukaryota; kingdom Viridiplantae; phylum Streptophyta; class Magnoliopsida; order Ericales; family Pentaphylacaceae; genus Euryodendron; species Euryodendron excelsum. The sequence continues at coordinate 27,117,667 of CM065381.1, read as the reverse complement.
ATCAGGATCAGATTGCCAATCTTGCTGCAGTGTTGTCTCAGTAATCCCCGCTGGCCTTCCAGTGCCCAAAAATATGTGGTCTCCCAGCATACATCCACTGATTTTTCCTCTCACCAATCCTCTTCTCAAGAGCAAGATTCTCGGTTCTATCAATGTGCCTAGCAGGAGGCCCCATATGATCCAGCATTGCTTCAGTCTTGCAAGTGTCAGTAGCCCTTCACGTGTCAATGGTTTATCTTAAAATTAGCCAATATATATGAATTGAGACTAGTGTTCTTGTGTAAAAGAAAATGTTTGCATTTGGGATAAATATAGGGCACCCTTGGACACCTCATTTAGATTGAAATTGCTAGCCATCACCACAAACAATTGCAAAGACTTCAAATAGTACCATTTTCACTGGCAATCTTTTTTAAATGCTAAATATCTTAACCTTCAAAATGCTACATGAAATAAAATGAAGCAATCCCCTAAGGAGGCTGAAGTGAAAATTAACATGGAGTGGCCATTACCTGATGGGCATATTACTTGAGTCAAGATCGTTGATTGTTGGATCATTGATACCCCATTCCTCGAGAACCTAAGAGAGGGCGCACAACACTATCAAGCTTAATTCAGAACATAGCTCTAAAAACAGAAAACGAGCGGACAAGAAAAGATCAAAACCTAGCTGATTTTTAGAACATTTTTATGTCCAAAAAAAGCCATCTCCTATGGACTTAATCTTCCAGAGAGGAAAACCACCAAAATAAAGTACACACAGAATAGTGATCTTAATGCTAGAGAAACAATATCGAGAATATTTCGCAGACATTAACTGATAACTGTTCTAACGCCAACTATTATAATATCATAGGTACCCCGGATTAATAAAAAAAAAAAGGCTGATTAGCTAAAAACATACCACTACTCTTGGATGAGCACCACCAAACAATGCGCTGCTGTATCAATAGCAGTTGCCATCAGGAGTTAACTCACAGTCATTGTGGAGCAGTGTTGAGATCCATAATATGCACCTTAGTAGAAAGAAGAGAAAAATCAAATTACATATTAATGAAGCGTACAATCAATTGAGGTTATATGCCCAGAGAAGTGTGAAGTACTGGATGACAGGTACCAGAAAGAAAAACGTACAGCCTGTTTGGAACTTGGGGGAGGGAAGGGAAGAGAAAATTTTAAAATTTTCCCTCTTTTCCCTTCCCTTGTTTGATGCTAGCTAAGAGAGAAAGGGAAGGGAAAGGGGAGGGAAAAGAAAGGAAAAATTTTAAATCACTCTCTCTCTTCTTTCCTTCCACTTTCCTTTCATTTTTTTTACAAAACCAAACAGGAAAGGGAAATTACTTTTCCTTCAATTTCTCTTTCCTTTCCTTTCTCTTCCCCTCCCTTCCGTCCCCCAAGTTCCAAACAGGCTAAGGAGTTCAGGGGATTGACTGGAAAATATGCTTACAGCAAGTTTGTCACTAAAATTTCCATTTCTAAAATATCATTAAAGGATGTTTGGTTTTGGAAGACCTCTGCAGTTAAGACTGATTGTTCATGTTTAAACAGAAGTGAATCCAAAATTTTGGGTTTCTACCCGCATGCAGACTATGAAGAAAGTGTACAAGTACACTTTCCTCTTTTTGACCTCATTCTCTTCTGTGTAATGATACTGAGTTGCTTTTTGCAATCACTAATTCAGCTGCTTTTTGATCCGCAAATAAGTTTTCGGCGATTCCAGTCTCCTCATAATAAGCAATTCATCCTATATCCATTTATAAACCTTACACAGAACAAAATCCTCATATGGCTTAATTTTAGGAAGATAAATTAAGCTAATTGTCAATCAAACAAAACAAACACATTAAGAAGTTAAGAATTTAAGAGCTAAGTTTTCCCCGTCAGTTCCAGAGACATTTGAAGAACCAGATTAGACAATGTCACCTGGAATTCCTCCAGGAGCACCAGCCACAAATGCTGCTCTCTTTATGATATTCCATTTTCTTGAAGTTATAAGTTGGAAATTCAGAGATACCGAACAATTTTCATAGACCAATTTGAAGAATGTTTTTGAAAAGTCACACATAAATGTTACACAAGTGGTCCCATGCTTCAGAGGGAACATTGCTGCCTCTATTTTATTGTCATAAGAAGAACATGTTTGGTCCGGTCAAACTACTTTTATTTATTAATCACAGGCCACATAAAATGCGCTGGACAATTGACATATATGGAACAACCAAATCATGGTGAGATGTCACATTTTCTGTCCAGCATAAACAAAAGCCTTTTATAGTTCATAACAAATGACAGACATGTTTGGTCTGCAATGGGATCCATCACTAACCAGGCATGGCCAATCAGTCTCACGGTATGGTAGCTTGGATATACAGAGCAAGATAGAAAAGTAGAAAGTAAAATTATGTTATCTTGGCTGATGAAAAAAGGACTTCACATGCACTGAATGGATGAAGTAGGAGCTAATTGATTTCTCTAAACCATAAGACCACATTATGCAATACTTAATAGGCTTTAGTATAAATAGCCTTCTGAAGCAGCCTCAAAACTACTGCAACAAGTCCCTCATCTACATCCAACCAGCAAAAGTAATAGAACAATCAAACGATACATGCATTTACTGAAAGAAGTGATTTGAAGCAGCTCTGAACCCTTGAACAATTAGATTTAGGGGTTTGTTTTTCACTTCATTATTCCTATTTCTTTTTTTTTTTTGGTTTGGAATATGGATAAGCAGATAGGCTACTCTACAGACCCACCAGGGAGCATTGCCCTGCTGCACCCATAGCTATCTGCAGATATGCCCAGCCCCAATGCAAGCAAAGGGGCTACGGTCAGGCGCTGTGCGCTGAAAAAGGGGCTATTTCATTTATTCTAGAAGTCCATAAATTTTACAAAGACAGCATCAGCATAAACAATGAAATAAACAAAAAATTCATCTACAAGAAAGTGCACAGTAATACAAATGACTAGACTGCTATATCATGAACCACAAGAATTGGGGTTTAGCCTTTGGCCAATTTATTGAATGACATTCTGTGTGACCTCTCTCCTGTCATCTCATCCTGATTATTGATCTGGCGTTTCATTCATATGAAAAGCAATATGGGAACCTCAGGTTGGAGCATATGTTTTACAAAAAGGAAGAAGCTTGAAAAACTTTGAAACTGAATTCTCTCTTGCTAAAATTGCTCCAATTGAGTGTAAAGCCTAACGGGAATCTTGATAGTTTCCAGATCAATTTAAGCATCCAATTGTGGATTGGACTTCAATTGCCTAGCACCCTTGAAGGTTATCACATCATCAATTGTTAATGCCAACAAGTCATGCGCTTAGGACATCAACTTCAAGATACAAAACTGAGGATATGGACAGTAATATGATTTCAAAGTGGATTAAAATGCCCAAGAAAAAAAACTAAAAAACTTTACTGATGTTTTTTTTCCCCGCAGGTAATAAGAGGACTACCTATTTCAGGTCAAATTGAGTGACAGGTACTTTTTGCATGTCTTCATCCAAGATAGTAATTAGCAGAGATCGAGGAAATTCCAAAAATGACAGTGGAGGAACAGGCCTTAGTGGCTAAGAAAGGGGCAAGCTAAAACCTACTCCTAACAAGTTGCTGGATCGAAGTAGGACATTCTCCATCCGCCCGCCAGCAGCAGAGGGGGTTCGATTCCCGTTATACGCAAAATTTCAGTAAAACATAAGATGACTGATGAGCAAATAATAGATCGCTCCAAATAGATGTTGCCCACACAAATCAGATGTTAAAAAGGTCAATCACATTGTTTTTTCAGCGAGGTAGCCATATTTTAGAATTGTCTGCTCATCCAGAAAAGTTTTTATCTCCAAGGTCAATGAGAGTTCTCTTTAACAGGTGACCAGCAGACATGAAGTATAGCCATGTGCTCATACGAAACACCATTTCTTTTGTTCTCCTATGTCTACCGCAAAGAGATTTCTATGACGATTTTCAGGGACATAGATCTATTATCTGATGATTCTGATCAAAAGAATGTGGTCTGAGGTTGTGAAAGAATGCACAAATGTCATATGCTATAGGAAAGAGTTTTACCGGTATCAACATACAGAGTGAACTAATGGAAGATGGCATAGAAACAGTACGATAGTGGATCTCTATGCTCGACAAACTTGAGCAAAGTTTGTCGAAGTAGAGTCCCTTGGAAGTCTAGACAAAGAGCTAGACATGTTCTGGGTCAATGAGAGGAGAATTGCCTTGAGTGGTGGCTTCCCTCCACCTGAAGGCATAGTCTTTAAAGGGCAAGCTCCTGTTCTCATTTCAGTGAAAATCAGTGTTCACTCACTTATAGTAGAAAGAAGATCAAAGAGTGCACATTACACTTGAGAAAAAAAGCATCGAAATAAGTAACTAGTGGTTAGACGAATGAACAGATATATAATGTAATTACGAACTCAAAATGTCCAACAAGTATTACTCTGCAAAATATAAAGAAAGGGAATCCACTCAAGAGATTACTGTCTATCATGGTGTATACCACAAAATATTAAGTATCACTAAAAATTTTAACTTCCAAATTTTTATTTTGATTGGTTGTATGACATCGAAAACAAAACTTCAGTTATTGGCTATTCATGGAGTGAAGTATGCAAGTTGGCATCTCATTAGTTTTAATAAGGTATCCATCTGGTTGACGTAATAATTGGATGAAACAGGAGTATACACTGGTTATTATACATGGGAATGGACATAATATTCTTGGGGCTATTGGGGTTGAATAGTAAAAGGAAGAAAATGAATTGATAAAGAGAAATAAGTTTAAGTACCAGCTTTGGGATGCGCAGAATAATGCTGTCTTTGAGGCATTATTTGCCCCTGCTCATAATTTGTTTGCTAACAGGTTTCAGGCAAACCGCCTCCATGATACAACAAAGCCTTTTTGTTGAAAACCTGTAAATAGCAATTCAGAAAGTTTTCCATCAAATCTAGCCACAGCTTTTTATAAACATATGTTGTGTTATGAAATGGTTAGGGTCCCAAGTTTTGTTTTATAACAAAGTACTCTAACAAATATAACAAGTGTAAAACATCTATAGGCAGAATGCTTATATAAACATTACGAGACATAAAAGAAATAAAGAAAATAGATAGTGAAGCATATACATAGGAGTAATTTAAGAACTTAACTAAAGTTGTTTATTATATTCAGGCATCAAAATGTCTAGTTCAAAATTTTGAAGGTGTGTTGGAATCAACTGGACTTATAGTGGATATCAAAGATGATTCTCTGTCCATGAAGTTGAAGAAGAAAATGAATGGCTACAACTGGTACTAAGCAAAATAAAAGGGCTTAAACTACAACTGATAGGTACAAAGAAAAGCAAGGCCTGCAACAAGATGGTGCAACAAAAATTCATGATGGTGGGATAACAAATCCACTATAAGCCTTTGTGGCCCTGACGGCCTGAATGGCTGATGTAATCTAGAAGGATCCTTCTACAATGGCCGACTCAAGTTATTATAATTTATAGCTAAATAAGTGCTGCTAAATAATTTATAGCTAAATAAGTGCTGCTAACTCCTCTTATCCATGGCTTACAGTTCCAATTCCCCTTCAAAGTGAAAAGTGAGTCTACTGAACCACCCACAACAGTCCCAAAACTAATTTTATGGTGGTGATTTTGGGCATACATACATTAGACATACTAGGGGAACTTGCATCTCTATTTTTTTCTTTATTTTGACAAAGAAAGATGCAAAAAAAAAAAAAACAAAACAAAACAAAACAAAACAAAACAAAAAACAAAACAAAACAAAACAAGACAAAAATGGCAGACCCATTTTATAACTTTTGCTTATCATACTCCATATATATTCAATTGATGGAGAAATTCAAATGCAAGAATAAGTATTTGACATGGAAACATTCAAGCTCATCCATCAGAAAGGCCCCAAGCTGGTAATCTCTCATTCTCATAGATAATATACATCTTATTATGAGCAATGAATTATCAACATTATTTCCTTTTACCTTTTAGCCTGATAGGTAAAAGCTCAGGTAGAAGTAATAATACAGTATATTGATAGTAAGAATAGACCCCTACTCCACCCCTTCCTGTTAGATGCATGCTTACACCAATGCCCACAAAATTTTTAAGAAGTAATTAATGAATAATTTGAATATATATGTTTCTTATTACCCCATGAGTTCTCATAGTTTAACATAAATCATCAATGTACAGAAAGCATAATTATATCACACATTCGATTAGGAAAAAAATTACCAACCTCTCTGTTTCAATGTTTCCTTCTGATTGTTCAACAGAGTTTGAATGGGACTTCCAGAATCCGAGGTCTGTTGGCACTTGTCACCGTTAAATTCAACCAAACAAAAAATCACTAATCACACCCAACGGTTACACAACTTCATCAAGCGTCCTCTCTTCTAGAGAATTTGAAGGCTTTCAGAGGAATTCTTTCCCCTCTGATTACTTGACAATTCCTTCTCACTAATTAGATTTACAACACAGGGTTTATCATCATCGCTGAAGAAGAGCGAATGTGGAAGGAGCTGGAAAGGACTCTACAACTGCCATGTTGCCTTTGATAATTTCTCAATTGCAGCAGGCTCACAAGCAGATTTAGAGACTGCATTGATCCCAGAAAACAAAGAAGCCCTCAGTTGGGCTAGGTCATTATCATCCATCACCTCTTTTCTCATCCCAAAGAATTTCGATGAGAACCAAACCACTAACATTCTGCTCATCATCACCTCTGGAGGTTTGCGATTTAGCCCCAATAGTACTCATTGAAAGTTTTATCTGCTTCGCCATTGAAGTCTCCAACTGCAGACGATGATACAGTCCATGATCGACGATCAAATTGCCCCACCCATCTCAAGTTTTGAAAATTCTTGTTCCACCCAATTTCTTTTTGGATATTTATAATAAAAATAGGTATACGTGTCCCTAAAATTTAAGTAATTTTACCTTTTTTTTTTCTTTTCAAAATTTTCACTAGCATTTTTTATTGGGTGATCTAATTTTTATTAGTATTTATTTGTTGACTATTACTATTGTTTTAGTTGTTTTAGCATTTGCTAAAGTAATGTCTAGAGAACATAATAAAAATGTGAAGTTATGAACTAGAGTCGATATCAAATATTTTTCCCATAAAAATATTATACTTTTTAGTAAAATATGTTTTTTGCGTAACAAGTAATATAAGTTTACTCATAAATAAAAAATTTATGGAGTATGAAGCACTTTTATTTGTCTATGTCTATCTGACGACTCTTTTATTATCAAACTTGAATCTAACTCATAAAGGTTAGTATTATTATATCACAAAAAAAAATTAAAATTTTCATACTTGCACTTCTTACAAAATTCTTAGGTCCGCTGCTATCCGAATCATTTGAAAGTTATGAGGCATTTTGATGTGAGTTCTTCACATTAATTAAAAAAAAATGTTAAACTAATGAAATCACGATATGTTTACATTTTGGATTTGAAAAGCTACATAAGAAGTTATCTTTATGGCATGTGTAATTCTAACATTTAGTAAGGAAAAGGCAAAAAGAAAAGTTAATGAGATTATTTATATTTGTTTAATTTTATGAAGAATTAATAATAACTATATTTTGAGATGCATGTTCATTTTTTTTATCCTAACCCAACAGATGTGAAGAATTTAGTTTATCCTCTTTCATTTTTATTTTTACTTTCCCTTAACAAATCTTACAATCCAACAAAATATTGAAACTTTTCGTAGATGTTGTATGATAGAGAACAAAGACGTAAACTCTATAGGCTATAATAGCCTTTCAAGAATCACAATTTGCATAAATATTATTATACAAAAACAACTTAATTTTTGAAAAAAAAAATTATTGCAGCATGAGGTGTGGGAGTTCCTACTAAGTGGTTGTATATCAAGTGGACCATCATGCTAAAAATTTTAAAATCCATATGCCTCTTGAGCTACTTTTATTTGTTAATGCTAACGACAATAGTTATTTTTTAATTTTATTTTTGTTCCCTTCCTTTTAATAACTCTTTACATGTGATAAAGCTATATATATATATATATATATATGTTTGTTTGCAAAATAAAAAAAATAAGAAATAATTACTACTATAGGATAAGAAAAGTGTTGATGTGTAATAAGCAATATTAAATGTGATGAGAGATTACTCATATTTGGTTAAATATAGGATAAGTAATATAATATTGTTATATTATCAAAAAAATTAATGTTGATATAAAATTAGTATTATAATATTATATTATATTAACTTTTTATAATAATAACAGAAGAGTAAAAAAAAAAATTTTATCTTATCCCAAGAGAAGGGATATATATAATACCACCCCCTATAGTATTACATATTCTGATTGTAGGGGATTACATATCCAAAGGGATGTAATTCATAACTTTTTATTTTTACCAAATATGGGTTTTGTGAGTCCGAACATGGGTATGACCCCCCAAACTCCTAAAATTATCTTTAACCTATATTTTTTTTTAGATATTTACAACAAAATATAGTGTATTGGTTCTTTAGAATTTAAAAATTTCACCCCAGTCTCTACAAAAATTTAAAAAATCTACCTTTGTTCCCTTAAACAAAAAAATCTTGCATCTGCCATTGTGTGAGTCCCACTTGATACCATTTTCAACCCTCCACCTCTTATCCTCAAACAAATGTGGGTTTAAAATTAAAGGACCATTTGGTTAAGCTGATATGGAGCTTTTTTTAAGTTAACTTTTTTAAGTTATAAGCAGGATAGTCAATTTTGTTTTGACTTTTTGGCTTTTATAAGCTAATTTAAAAAAAAGCAAAAAAAATTAATTCGAAAAAGCTTAACAAAAAGCCTACCAAATGGGCTCTTAGGATTTAGAATTTCCGCCACGGAAATTTATTTACAAGGAGAGTCAGGGCTTAAAGCCTTCTTCAATAGTGTTAGAAGTTAGAACACCCCAACCCAACCAAAAATAATCGTACACTAAAAGTGTTGTTTGGACAGTGAGAAACTCCAGTTGACAAAAAAAACAAAAAATGACAGTGAGAAACTCCAAGAAAATGGGGCTTCAATTTTGAAGAGAGATTCATTCACAGCCCAAAATAAAGTATCTTGATGACCAGGGGAGTCCCTCCAGGGCCTCCACCATTCAACCCTCTTGTAGAATATTTCGCTCAGCAAAAGTTGAGCGCCAAAACAAAGTCCATTACCAAAATCTCCCTACTAAAGTTTATATCTCCAAATTAACCCAACACGTAACCAAAATTACCTAGATACCCTCTCATCAAGTTGCTTAGAATATCCTCGCAACACGAAAACACATTTAATCTCCCACAGTATAGGAATACCCGGGCAGTCCGTATCCCACAAACTTATAAACACCGTTTGATCCATGTTTTTTATATTGCTTTTTAAAGTAAATTTTTAATTAAAATTTAATATCTTACGTTTTCATGAATTTTTAATTCAAAATTTTAGCTTTTATTTACAAAAATTAAAATTAAAAGCTAGTAAAAAAACTAATTGAAAAGTTAGTCAAAATACTAATCCAAACAAGACATTAATTTTTTAGTGAGCTGATGATAAGTAAATTTAAATACCTTAATTTTTTTTTATCGTCTTACTTAAAAACTTATCAAGTCAAGTTTAAGTAACTTTTTTTTTTATGTAGTCATAAAGTACTTAAAAACTTATAAAGTTGAGTTAAATATAAGTTTAAAAAATTAATAAATATTAAAATGTGTCATTGTTTGACTTATTTAAATAATGAATCAATCTTAAAGAAATTTTTAGTTAACTAAACACAAACTAACTTATAATAGCTTAATTCATTTAACAACCTCAAATTCATATGTAGTAATAAAAAATAAAGAATAATGCTATGAAATTAGAATTTTTGTACAGAATGATACACCTATTTGTGTTTTTTTAGTTTAAAGACCAAATCATTAACTATTTTCATTCATAAATTCAAAAAAAAATCCTAAGTTCATATATAGTAATGCATCAACTATTTTCATTCATAATTTAAGAGATACCTTAATTTCATATATAGTAAAAAAATGAAAATAATGCTATACAATTATATTTTCTTATACAATTTTCATACATAATGTTTTGGTTGTTTCTACTCCTATTATTTCAAACCAAAATAACTATAATTTCAATTCATAATTTTAAAAATATTACTACCGTTATTATGAGAGAGCTTTCTAATAAAATTTTTGTAACAATAAAAATTTATTTAAAAAAATTGCACTGTGAAAGTCCGTCAATGGGTCGAAGTCGCCTCAATATCAGCAACTCTGCCCGCTGCCCAAACCATATGGTACGAAGAAAATACAGTATGCCATACGGTCCCTCGCTACGCAAGCGTAGTTCTCGTATTTTCATCTGTCATATATTTTGTTAATAAATATAGAGGGGTAGAGGAAAAAAATTGCTAACACCAAGGTTTTCGTCTTTCAGACTTGAGAAGAACAAGTACGAACGAGAGAGAGAGAGAGAGAGAGAGCGAAAGAAACATCAATACATAGAACGAGAAAGTGAGAGAGAGACAGAGAGAGATTTATAGAGATTCGTCGTCAGCTCTTCTTCCTCACGGTGTACATCGATCTGTGTGCGTAGTCGGGACTCTATTCTCACGTTGTTCGATTCGAAAGCTCTAACGATTCGCTTTCTCGTCGATCTATCGACTCAGCTCTTCAATTCCTCGTAAGTTGTCTTTGTTTCTTTTTCCTTTTTGATTCAAAACCCTAGGGTTTGATTTTCAACGCTTTGAATTTTTGTTTATGGGTTTATTGATTCGAAGTTTTAAGTTCACACGCACGGTTATATGTTTCTTGATTCTGGTACCGTACATTGCTATGTGGACATGTTGATGTATAATTCGTTACATGTTTTTGTGTTTTTGTTTGTAATCAGGGTTTCGGGTTGGTGCAAAGATTGAGAGGCTTGAAGTGATTGCAGTATGAGCATCGATAGCCCTGGTGAAGGGGATAATTAGGGTTTGCGTCGTTTTGGGGGCAGTGATTGGACTTCCATGGGCGATGGCGGCGTTGCATGCGTTCCTTCGCAGCATATTATGGAGCAGTTTTCAATTTCCGAGACTTTATGCGGAGGCAACAATGGCAAGTTCAATTCAAAGTCGCTCAAAGTTACAGAGCGAAAGATGAAGATGAAGGTGAAAAGAGAGGAATTTCCGAAGAAGAAAGAGTTCTTGAAGGTTGAATTGGGTTCTGAGAGGCGTAGGAGCTGTAGAGAAGTTGACAACGGTGAACTTTGTATAGATAAGGTGCCAAAAGAGGAAATAGAGGAAGGTGAATTGGGTTCATTGAAGTGGCCTAGAGGGGAGGTCGAGAATGGGGAGTTCATTCCTGAGAAACCGCGAAAATTAGAGATAAAGAGCGAAATTGAGAAGTTAGGGTCTCCAGTTGAGAAATGGAGGAAAGGGGAAGTAGAAAAGGGAGAGTTTGTTCCGGGGAAGTGGCGGAAGGAATTTGCAGATAAAGGAAAATTCAGTTCTGGGAGGTCTCGGAGTGATGATGTCACAGAACTGTATAGAAAAGGGGAGCCTGAGAAAGCAGAATTTGGGTCGTGGAGAGGTTCTAAAACTGAACTAGAGAAAGGAGAGCTCATCCCAGAGAGGTGGCATAAAAGTGAAGTGGTGAAGGATGAGTATCGGTATCCAAAAATGCGCCGGGATGATACAGCCAAGGACAAGGGATGGAAAGGCGAGCGAGAGTGGACACCTCCTTCTGGTAAGTATGCAGGTGAGAAGGAGTACAGTAGAAATGGGAGTCAGCATTTGAAAAGGTCTGCCAGGTGGGAAACTGGCCAGGAGAGAAATCCAAGGTTGGGTTCAAAAATTGTAGATGAGGAAGGCTCCTTTAAGAATGAACACAGCAATGGGAAGAATCATGGGAGAGAATACTCATCTGGAAACCGGTTGAAGCGGCATGGTAATGTTTCTGACAGCAGTGATCGTAAACATTATGGAGAATATGGTGATTACACCAGCTCAAAAAGCAGGAGACTCTCTGATGATGGCAGTCGTTCTGCATATCCAGAGCACTATTCACACCGGTCTGTGGAGAGGTCATATAGAAATTTGTCTTCCTCCAGGAACATTTCCTCTGACAGGTACTCTTCTAGACATTATGAATCTTTTTTGTCTTCCAGAGTATCTTATGACAAGCATGGAAGTAGCCCACATCATTCGGAGTGGTCCCCACGCGAGCGAGCCCGCTACACTGATCACAGGGATCGGAGTCCAGTCCGCCGTGAAAGGTCCCCATATGATCGGAGTCGTCACTATGATCATAGAACCCGAAGTCCTAGCTACTCGGAGCGGTCCCCACAAGATCGTGCTCGATATCATGATTGTAGGGATCGGACCCCTAACTTCTTGGAATGTTCGCCACTCGCTAGTGAAAGGCCCAATAATTACCGGGAAACAAATCGGAAAACTGGAATGAGTGAAAAGCGATCAAGTCATTATAGAGTGCAAGAAGAGAAGCTTGATCAAAAAGATACTCATGGGAGTGATTCCCATATATCGGCCGAACCTCAAGATAAAAGCAGTTTGCATAATGGTAGTGGATCTGTTGAGAAAAATATCGACCATCAGTCTCAGGAGGAAGAGCAGTCCCAAAGTAAAGGTGGGAATTGCAAAGAGTCTCCTCAGGCTAATGGCATTACCGAGGAGCTTCCTTCAATGGAAGAGGACATGGATATATGCAACACACCACCGCATATGCCAATGGTGGCAGATTCAAGCACAGGGAAATGGTTCTATCTTGATCATTTTGGTGTGGAATGTGGGCCTTCTAAATTGTGTGACCTGAAGGCACTTGTGGCTGAAGGCTTTCTTGTGTCTGATCACTTGATTAGGCACTTGGACAGTGACCGGTGGGTTACTGTTGAAAAAGCGGTTTCCCCATTGTTGACTCTGAATTTTCCTTCTATTGTATCAGACACTGTTACTCAGCTGGTGAGCCCTCCTGAGGCTCCTGGTAATCTATTGGCAGATGTTGGAGATACTGTTCAATGTGCTAACCAGCTAGTTGAGGAAATGTCATCCTCTTTGCTGGAGACAACGTTCTGCCCCTGCCCAGATGAGAGTTCAGCTGTATCTGAGCCTTTAGAAGATCTCCACATTGATGAAAGAGTTGGAGCTTTGTTGGAGGGTTATAATGTCATTCCTGGCAGGGAACTCGATACAGTTGGGGGTACTTTTTTCTTCTTCCCCTTCTTAACTTTATAAATTTTTTAACATCTTCATTACTGTTCACCATCCCGTCCATAGAAATCTTATTTTATTAGGTTATTCATGCTTTTGAAATTATATTGTATTGCAGAAGTGCTGCAGATGACGTTTGAGCATGGAGAGTGGGAGAAATGGGGAAATTCCGAAGGTATGGTTTTTTATACTCATAATTATCCTTTAAATTTTTTGGGAAATGAACCCCTGTCAAATGATGCCTTTGTGGTGTAATGCTTATGTGACAATGCCACTTGTAACAGATTTGGGATTTGGTGCTTTTAGCATTCAATTATTTTTTTAAAAATAGAATAATTTAAAAAATAAGGAAAACCTGGTGTTTAAATCTGTCATAACTCATAACTATATGCCTCTGCTAGTTAATGTGATGCTGGTATAGTGTGTGTGGATGGTGTATGTTCATTATGTTTTCAATCTTTCATTCCATCAGTTCCATTAGTCACACATGGTGTCAGTGTAGTCAAATCTTGGGCCCATATAGGTGGACTCAATTGGTTAATGGAGCTATATCTTGTGCTCCTTATTTAAAACTATGTCCTGCACTTCTAGTTTTGACGGAAGGTTGCTGTTATGTTTCCATGTTTAGATTGGTGCATATGAATATCGAAAGGATGTGTTACCATGGCATATACTTCTAGGTAATTGCTAACTGAGGTCCAATATACTCTCACTGTTGCATAATGATTCATTACTATATTTTTCATGATAGAGATTTTCCTGGAAGTTCGATTGTTCAGGCCTTGCAACAAAACTGTTCAGTTTATCTTATCTCACTGTTCACTTGCCCTGTTTTGTGGCATTTTCGCTTCTTGATCTCTTGGTAGATCCTAGGTTCTCTTAAAAAATCATATGTACTAAAGCTGACTAAGAAACTACTTACAGGTTCAAAATCAAAATGGGTTGTTCGTTTAGTGCACATTTTAAGAAGTTGAAATTCAAGTCAATAGACTTAAATGTCAACATAACACTGTAATTAGTCTGTATCCTAACCGTTTTACTGGATTCTGGGTCTCAATCTTGTAACCTATATAAGCTTTTGTCTTGGCATAAATATCATAGAAATTTAATCCTAAGTTCTAATTGTCAAAAGACATAAAGGGTGAAAGCTAAGAGAAACATTCTATTAACATTGTGTTTTTTGGGGAATCGCTTATCTTAAACTTAAAAGTTTAGAACATTCACCGTACAACTGTTCTGTATTTTATTTTGTACATTGTATGCAAATAGACATGCAAGTTTTTGCAGCTTGTGGAGAAGCACTTATTCTGGGTGTGTGCAGGCTTCACTTGGCATATGTCTCGCGCTGGGGGTCAGCATGATCGAAAAATAGGCTATGGCTTATCCAGGTACCCTGAACTTGCAACGAAAGAAGCTACAGAAAGGTCAACTGCTTCGTCTGATAGGGATAGTGCCTTGGCCTGTGGTGACTCTAGTGATTGGTTCTCTTGCCGATGGTCATGCAAGGGTGGGGATTGGAAGAGTAATGATGAAGCTGCCCAAGATAGATCCTGCAAAAAAAAGTTTGTCCTCAATGATGGCTACCCACTGTGTCAGATGCCAAAGTCTGGCTGTGAAGACCCTCGATGGCATCGAAAAGATGAACTTTACTATCCATCTCACAACAGAAGGCTTGATCTCCTACCTTGGGCCTTTTCCATGGCAGATGAGTGGAATGATTCTAATGGTGTTGGCAGATCGAATCAATCTAAACCTGCTGTCGCTAGAGGAGTAAAAGGATCCATGCTTCCTGTTATCAGGATAAATACATGTGTGGTCAAGGACCACGGTTCATTTGTTTCTGAGCCCCGCATGAAAGTCAGAGGAAAGGACAGATACACTTTAAAGTCCGATCGACCTCACTCTGGAACGAGTGATGGGACGAGATTGTCTGAAGAAGTTGGTTCTCAATCTAAAAGTATTCACGAACAAGAATCGCAGGGCTCCTCCAAGAGTATCACATCCATTAATATACCAAAAGATTGTATTTGCACAGCAGATGTTTTACAATTACATTTAGGTGAGTGGTACTACCTTGATGGTGCTGGGCATGAGCGAGGGCCCTTTTCATTTTCACAACTACAAGTCCTGGTGGGTCAAGGCATCATCCAAAAGAGGAGCAGTGTTTTCAGGAAAATTGATAGAGTTTGGGTTCCAATTACCTCTGCTGCAGAGACTTTTGAAGCTCCTGTCAAGATACAACAAGAAGTTAATCAAACATCTAGCGATATTTCTGGAGCTTCTCTTATGGAATCAACAGGTGCTGGTCTTGGTCAAAACAGCTCTGTTTCCAGTTCATTCCACAGCTTGCATCCACAGTTCATTGGTTTTACTCGAGGAAAGCTCCATGAACTGGTCATGAAATCATATAAGAGTCGGGAGTTTGCTGCAGCTATAAATGAGGTCTTGGATCCATGGATCAATGCAAAACAGCCAAAGAAGGATATGGAAAAATACATATATAATCCAGCTCTCTATAATAAATTCCAGAATTCAGGTATTGGAAAATCCTTCAGAGTTTCTGTAAGATTCCTGGTGTTTTTGTATAGGATAAAGGAATGTTTGCTTCAGGATATGATTGGGAGAAATCGTTCTTCCATCCTGTTTTTAATTTGTGGTGTCCCCTTATGTGTTGTACCTTCAATCTCCCTCGTGGGGTACTTCTAATGTCAATGTTTGCTTTTCATATGGTTTATCATGTTCCCTGAGTTTATTATTATTATTTTTCTTTTGGAAAGATAATAATTTTTACGTTTATACAATAGTCTAGGGAGTGATGTGGGATTTTTAGTTCAAGCATTAGACCTGAGCTCTGTGCAATTTAAGCACTCTGTGCCAACCACCTGCAACTACATGTTCTCCTTCCACCCCCCACCACCCCCCTCTCTTCCTTCTTTTTCATCATTTTGCTCAAGCTAGGTCATGCATGTTGTCAAATTAGAGGTTTTACAAGTTAGATGCTAGAGTTGTTTCTCTTTCGATTGACCAGCCTTTGTGCCTAAGTAGCATGGAGATGGACATGCTATGGACACAACACAATAGGGACACACCGACATGGCCTTTTTCAAAAAATGCAAGATACAACACAGTGAGGACACAACAAAAGTATATAGTTCATAGATTTTTTTATGTCCTATAAATGAATACTTTACTAAAAAAATGAACAATTGTAAGATAACACTAATTAAAACTAAAAATCATATATTCCATATCTTGAACATCAAATTAGGTATGAATGCACATTGTTTTAATTTTACAATTGGATTCCAAGTGCAACTAAAAATCATTTAGTCCATAGCTTAAACATCAAATTAGGTATAAATTCACATTGTTTTAATGTTACAATTGGATTCCAGGTTATTTTAGTTAAACTTGCAAAGTGTTTCATGAGTTTAAGCGATGGGCACGTGTGTCCATCAAGTGTTTGAAGTGTGTCCGGTTAAAAAATAACAAATCACATTTAGACGTGTGTCTGACATGTGTGGGAAAGTGTCAGCAGCTTCCTAGAAGTGTCGGTGCTTCTTAGCTTTGTGCCTTTCATAGCTCTGGCACGTGCAACTCAAGCCAATCACTCCTTTTGCTTGCAGTCCTTGGTCTTCATTGTGGATGTCCAACTCTTCCTATCCGCTACCTCGTCCTGTACTCTGTCGGTGCTATCTATAAGTTCTTCCATTCATATTTCATTATCTTTTCTACTGTTTCTAGTCATCTGATCAACTTAACTGCAATAGAGCACATTGTACTATAAAGCATGATGGGCAGCAAGATTGGATTTACCAATTTTTTTTGGTACTTTGTGTTCCACTGTGTTTCTAATCCATCTTGCTCTAATTGTCTTCTATTATTTTTATGTGAGCAAGTTTTAAAGTTGTTTTTTTCAATATGTTCAAATTTTTTCACACCTCTAGTTTGAGGACATTTGCATCTCAATTATCCATCTTGCTGTGATAATTTTTTTCCTTGACAATTTTCATGCTGGATGTCTTCTTTTGTATCATGCATATGATATCATCTTTTGCTATTTTTTTGGGAAACAATATGAAAGGTAATGTATTTATTATGCACATATATTTATTCACACAGATCAATCTTGTGCAGGCAAAAGAACCAGGTTGCTGGTTGATGGTAGCGAAGAAGATTACGAAGTGGAAGAAGAAGTGCCAGCAGTTCAGGAAGAATGCACTTTTGATGATATGTGTAGTGATGCTATTTTTCACAAAGAAGACATTGCAGGTTCTGAGACTGAGACTGGGATTTGGGGTCTCCTGAATGGTCATGTACTGGCACGAGTCTTTCATTTCCTTCGAACTGATCTAAAATCCCTTGCTTTTGCTGCTTTGACTTGTAAGCACTGGAGAGCAGTGTTCAGGTTTTACAAGGATATCTCCAGACAGGTTGACTTGTCATCTGTTGGCCCTAGTTGCACCGACTCCATGATCTGGGAAATCATGGTAGATTTCCCTTTTCTTATTTCATTTTGTGTTGGCTTGCTGAGATTTTCTTTTTGCTTTCCGTCTTTTTTTTTTTTTTTTTGGGGGGGGGGGTGGTTGTTTACAAAATTGAGAAATTTGTCCTCCATTCAAGTCTAATGTTACTGTTTGCTTGCAGAATGGTTATAAGAAAGAGAAGATAACTTCATTGGTTTTACTTGGTTGCACCAACATCTCTTCTGGCAAGCTTGAAGAAATTATTCGGTCGTTCCCTTCTTTATCTTTTGTAGATATTAGAGGCTGCAGCCAGTTTGGGGATTTGATAGATAAATTTCTAAATATTAATTGGATCAAGAGCCAAGGTTCACATTCAAAAATAAGAAGCCTAAAACACATCAATGGTACAACTTCATCTGTGTTCAGAATTCATAATGGGCTGGATACTCGCATGTACGATTCCAGTGGACTGAGGGATTATTTTGAAAGTTTGGATAGGAGGGACTCAGCTAATCAGTTATTCCGTAGAAGCTTGTACAAGCGCTCAAAACTGTTTGATGCCAGAAGATCATCTTCTATCCTTTCTAGGGATGCCCATTTGAGGCGTTGGGCCATCAAAAAATCTGAAAATAGTTACAAGAGGATGGAGGAATTTCTTGCTTTGGGTCTCAAAGACATAATGAAGGAGAATACCTTTGATTTTTTTGTGCCCAAGGTATACCATACTTGCTTTTAGATTGGCCTTGTGAGACATTTGTGGTATATGTTTTTGGAAGCTCACATTTCTTCTTGGTCAGGTTGCTGTAATTGAGGATAGAATGAAGAATGGTTACTATGCTGGCCGTGGCTTGAGCTCTGTGAAAGAGGATATAAGTCGAATATGCAGGGATGCGATCAAGTAAGTTTAAGTCTTTGTAATTGGAGGCTTTTTGTTGTAAATCTGGTTAGTAACAGTAGGAATGACACCCAATCCTTTAGATATGAAAACCATGGCCCTTCTACAGATATTGGAATGATATCCTCGAGGTTCCGACTTAATTGTCACTTACCAAAAAGATAAAGGAATAAAAAAGAGGTTCGGACTTAATTGTCATGACAGCTGGCTGAGAAAGGCTCCACCTGGAGGTTTCCAGTAAAAAACTATTGGTTTTTTAGGGGATACTTCCTTTAGCATGTCTCTGCAATAAAGGCCAAGAACTGAAAATTCTTGTGGCCTGTTAGGGTTTGTTTCCAAAACTGCTTTCTGTCCTAGAAAACAAGGAAAATGAAGAGATGAATGGAAACTCATTTGGTGGAATGTTTTCTGAGAACTGGGGGAAAATTCCTAAAATGGGCCCATTTTTTTGGAACATTTTAATGGCTTTTGAGTTTTCAAAATCTGGAGTCTATTGAAGACTTGAAGCATTAAAAATGTGAAATTTAACCTTTACCAAATAGGCCCCCAAGGTTCTTATTTCCTTTGTCTTTGTGCATGCTTGTGTTTGTATGCGGGGGGCTTCATCTTTGCATTTGTTGTGTGGATACTTTAACATGTGCGACGTACCTGTTTAGGACAGTACATTATAACCGTCTACGGGTAGGATGTTTGAGGCCAGCTTGTTTACTGTCATATATTTCAACAACAATTCCTGGCAAAGGAGTGAAGGAACAAGTACCTTAACCACTTAAACGTTTCACAAGCTACCAGCTTGTTTACTGTCATATACTTCCAATGACAATTCCTGCCAAAGGAGTGAAGGAACAAGTACCTTAACCACTTGAAAGTTTCACAAGCTACCTTCTATATTTGTTGCTTCTTTGCATGAATGTATAACCGTGAGGACAGAATGAGTAAGTTGGGCAAAGAAACGTCACTTCACGTTTAGTTAAAGAGGGCAAGAAGTTTGTTAGGGTGACAAGTTGACCATTCAGTCATTTCCTGTGTCCTAATATTGTGGTATTAGACGGGGCTTTGATACCTGGACATGCTGCAGCATCCAATGCACTCAACTCGATTACATGAAACCTACGATTTTAGGCTACTGTACTTGAGTGGTATCCGGTTGCTTTTGTCCCAATTTGTGAAACATGGATATCTCCACGTTGGCGTTACCATAGCATTTTTATTGCACTAACTTAACACGGGGTAATTGCGATTACCAATCTGTTTCTTTCCCTTTAAATTTCTTTTGCCCTTAACTCTAAATATCTTACCCTTTTGACAGTATGCTGCTTTCTTCCTTCCCCTTCCCCTTCCCCTCTTTTGGCACATATTATGTGAATGCAGGGCAAAAAATCGTGGTGATGCTGGAGACATGAATCACATTGTTACATTATTTATCCAACTTGCCGCACATTTGGAGGATAGTTCTAAGCCTTCTCACGAAAGAGAAGAGATGATGAAGAATTGGAAAGATGATTCACGTGCAGGGTTTTGCCCTGCTACCTCGAAGTATAAGAAGAAGTTTAATAAAGTGGCAGAGAGGAAAATGATTCGAAATAATGGCACCTCGTTCGTCAATGGTGGTTCTGATTATGGGGAGTATGCATCTGATCGAGAAATCAGAAGGCGTTTATCCAGGTTGAATAAAAAATCTATGGACTCTGGAAGTGAGACATCTGATTCTGAAGAAACCAAGACTGATAGTGAGAGTACTGCCTCAGATGCAGAAAGTGACTTGGATTTCCAATCAGAAAGTGGCATTGGGGAGTCAAAAAGAGATGGATACTTCATTGCAGACGATGGGCTTGATTCTCTGACTTACGAACGTGAATGGGGTGCTCGAATGACCAAAGCCAGCGTTGTTCCTCCTATTACTAGGAAATACGAAGTGATTGATCGATATGTTATAGTAGCAGATGAGGAGGAAGTGAAAAGAAAGATGCGGGTTTGCTTACCTGATGATTATGCTGAGAAGCTCAGTGCTCAGAGGAATGGCTCTGAGGAGTCCGATATGGAGATTCCTGAAGTTAAGGAGTATAAACCTAGAAAACAGCTTGGAGTTGAGGTGATAGAGCAAGAAGTTTATGGCATAGATCCTTACACTCATAATCTCCTACTTGATTCTATGCCAGAGGGACCGGATTGGACTCTTCAGGATAAGCATTTGTTTATTGAAGATGTTCTTCTTCGTACTTTGAATAAGAAGGTCCGGCACTTCACAGGCACTGGAAACACTCCTATGGTATATCCTTTGAAGCCTATTGTTGAGGAGATTCTGAAAGCTGCTGAGGATGATCATGATATACAAACGTTACGATGTTGTGATTGTCTCCTGATGGCCATTGATAGTCGTCCTGAGGATAATTATGTTGCTTATAGAAAGGTATGCACTACCGTTTTCTTGTTTTCCATCTCATTCTCTGAAGGTTGACTTTGGTGATCTTTTCCTATTATGGTACTGATTCTATTTTTCTAATTGGCCATTGGGATGTGTTGATCAGGGGCTTGGTGTTGTTTGCAATAAAGAAGGTGGCTTCGGTGAAGATGATTTTGTTGTGGAGTTTTTGGGTGAGGTATGGATGCATGTTTAGTGCATTAATGTGCATTTTCAATTCTGGGAGTGTTTTCATTAGATGTAGTGTAGTGATGTCTACCTTGTGATTGGTTCTTTACAAATTGGAGAATTATTTGAATAGCTGACTAACTAAAGTGGCATTAATACGGCATGCTTATTCTTCTTATGTACGAAATAATGGAATGGTATGCTCTCTCTCTACTGTCTTTTGGATTGTCACTCTAAGCCTTTCTGCATTGTTTGCTTATACACTTCACGGTCTGTATACTGCCTAATTTTGCAACGTATGACATATATTTAGTGATCCGTGCTGTGTGTTTGAGTTCAGGTTCTGGTGGTTGATCCTTTATATCCTCTAGCATGTTGCAGTGGCGTCACCTATATTAGTGGTATTCAGGCTTGTTATGTTTAAGAGAAAGAAAGAACTAATTAGATTTCTGAATAATCTGGGAATGTGTGCTGCTGTTGGTAATAATCCGCAATGTTTCTAATGTCATTATCATATTCAAACAACTTTGTACAGTCCTCATGAATGTGGAGTTCTGTTTCAGCATGACTACATGGGTAGCTTGTCAGTTTTTCATGCATACTTTACGTTTATGTAACTGAGCTTTTGCTGTTTAGAGTGATACTTGTTGCTTAAATTGATTGTAATTTCTATAATATGGTTAGCACTCACAGTGCAGTCTGCATATAGTTTGGGGAATCTGATGCCCTTTCTTACTTTTGGAACTAGTTTTATAGAATATTTTTGTGTATTTTCATATGCTTAACCTTATTACCCTATAGAAGAGATTTTTATTACGTGATCCAAATTCTGACTATGATGGGACACATTCAAAAAGGAGAAGCCTATGTGTCAAGGGTTGGCAAATTCTCACAAATATGATGACAGTATTATGATCTGCTATGAGGATACACAGCGGAAATAACTCGTGAGGCTACTATGTACCAAGTAATGGTCCTGCCAAACTCAAACATCGAGACACATGAATATGCGCTCGTCTAGGATCCATCCGTATTGCCCTGCACTTCTCTATGAGGCCCCGTTCTCTGATGCTCAAGCCTTTTGGCTTACCCAAGCTATAGGCGATAGCAATGCTATTCTTAAATGCGCTCACACATGACAAACAATGTGCTTAGCGCTAGCCCCTCCCGAAGCACAAGTAAGTTAGTAATGTGCAACCAGGCATGCAGGTGAGTCAAGTATCATCCATTAGGCACAGCGCCTCCATCCATGAAGCTCTTAGTGCCCCTCATCAAGGTAGTTGCCCACAAGGATAAGCGCAACTGAATATCAACCGATAAGCCCACAACATCAGAGACACCAATACTAGCCAAACCAAGCGACCGTGTGCACAAGCTTAAACCTAATGCAAAAGTGTAGACGAGGCATACAGCATGCAAGTGTACACATTGAGGCCTAATCAGTCATGAGCATAAATTCCACCACGGCATGGATGCGGCATAGCAGATGCGAATGTCATGACCTCTTTCTTGATGCGAATGCTCAACATCTGCCCCACCGAACATAATGCTGCTCATGTAGCTCCTTAATTAGCATGAGGACTATAGCCACGTGTTATAGCTGGCCCTTAATTCCTGTCCACTCCCTTAGGGGATTCACTTGAGTATGTCCCTTTCGATATTACTAAGAGGTGGTACAGTTAATACTAGACCCCTCCTTATAATAACATTCTAAGCTATCTCTTAACTGGTCGGAAGAAACATCTCGCCCTCTCGAAAAGTCATAATTTATAAATTCAATAGATATGCAAAACACAAATTACGAGATCGACATGCCATTGGTCAACTATGTGCAGACATACACCAGGTCAAGGTCTCTCGCGGCTCTAGACGTGCCACGGGTGGCAACCCGTGATATTTTCTACCACTTCAACTATTATCGTCTTTCACTTCAATCATCATCGTCCTCGATGATGTCAAAGCTCAGTGCTAACTCGTGACTTTCCACCACTTGAACTATCAACGTCCTTGTTGATGTCAAGCATAACGCTTAATGCGGTAGTAAACAAAATTCCTTTTCCACTACATTAAGCAAACACAAGCTCTTCTGAGCAAGCGTACCGAACCATATTGCTCCGTTCGTCGGCAACATGTATCTAAATATGTGCTGTCCATAGCGCACTAAGAAAAGGCATGCCCTCATCAACAATGTGCACCAAGCAATAACTCGTGAGGATATGCAGTGGAAATAATTCGTAAGGCGACTATGCACCAAGCAATAGTACCGCCAAACTCAAACATCAAGGCACATGAGTATGCACTCGTCTAGGATCTATCAATATTGCCCTGCTCTTCTCTATGAGGCCCCTCCTTTGATGCTCAAGCCTTCTGGCTTACCTAAGCTATAGGCGATCTCAATGCCATTCTCAAGGGTAGGCATAACTGAATAGCAATTGATAATCTCGCAACATAGTGCCCTGCGACACTAATGCTAGTCAAACCAAGTGGTTGTATGCACAAGCTTGAATCCAACGTGCAAGTGTACACGAGGCACATGGCATGCAAGTGGGCACAACAAGGCCCAATTAGTCATGAGCATAAGTCCCACCACGGCGTGGATGCGGCATAGAGGATACGAATGCCACAACCTCTTCTTCGATGCCAATGCCCAACATTTGCCCCATCGGATACAATGTTGCCCATGTAGCCTTTTGACTAGCATGAGGACTATAGCCACGCGCTATAGCCGGTCCCCAAGTCTTACCTACTCCCTTAGGGGACTCACTTGAGTGTTGTCCCTTTCAGTAGCACTAGGAGGTGATAGAGTCAACACTAGACCCCTCCTTGTAATAATATTTTGAGCCATCTCCAAACTGCCAGGAGTAAACATCTTGCCCGTTCGAGGAGTCATAATTCATAAATTCAATAAATATGAAAAATACAAATTATGAGATTATCATGCTACTGATCAACCATGCTCAGACATGCCCCACGCTAAGGTTCCTCGCGGTCCCAGAAGTGCCACGGGTGGCAACCGGTGACACTATGCCTTGCAAGGGAAGGCAATTAAGAGAGAAGGATCGAGATGAGCAATGTGTCCGCTCTATATGGCTTTTTTTTCTTTCTACAAAATGAAAAAAAAAGGGTTTATTTAAGTACTTCATTTGATGCACCCATACCATTTTTTGGATAATTCTTTTATTTGATTATTTTATTTTGTACGACATTTCTGAGTTGAAATGCATTCACATCACTTGTAACTGGAGCTGCTTCCTTTATAATAGATTTCCTTAAAAGTTTTTTGATGCCGAAAACTTTTGTTTAGGTCTTTTCTTCTTTCTGATGGTAAATATAGGTTTATCCTGCTTGGAAATGGTTTGAGAAGCAAGATGGGATTCGTTCTTTGCAAAACAATAATAAAGATCCAGCACCAGAGTTCTACAACATTTATCTTGAGAGGCCAAAGGTGCGTTTTTGTGCTTGAGCTTGTTACAACCTTTAGTTTCTTCTTGGTTATTTGAACATGTTGATCTGATCATGTGCTTTTATTTGGCAGGGTGATGCCGATGGGTATGATTTGGTAGTTGTTGATGCAATGCACAAAGCAAACTATGCAAGTCGAATTTGTCACTCATGTCGCCCTAATTGTGAGGCAAAGTAAGTATAGGCACGAGTAATAAATAGTCATGTTGATGGGTAGAGATGTCTTCTCTCCGTGAAATGCATGGCTACATAATTACTTGTCCATGAATTTATGTTGGAGTTGTTTGTTGCACAATATAGAATGTATATCCATGGAGGAGAAATATATAATTTGAGAGTAACTAATCAACTGATCATGTTGAAGGGTAGATATGTTTTTGTTGTTCAAAATGAACAACAAAACATCATCTCTGAGTTCCTGCTATAGCTGGATGCTTTTGCTAGTATGCTTGGTCAGCAAATTTATATGAACACCCCCTCGGAAGAGAAAAAAAACAATAGATGAAAACTGAAAGTCGGTTTGCAAATTGAAACTTGAGTTTCCATTTTTTGCATCATGAAATTTCGTTGAGTTTTGTGCTTGTTTGAAGGTCTGATCATACCGTAAATGACAATATCTCTAGCCTTCGGTATTTGTGCTTCTATGCTTGAATCACCTCTTACCTATCTTTGAAATCATAGGAGAAAGAGGAGATTGCTTGTGCAAGATTTAGAGAATGTTTCTTTTGTATTGATGGCCTAATTTGTATGAGTAGTTAATCATTTAGATGGGATAAGTTTTGTAGCAATATGGGACAGTTATTTGACACTTGATGTCATTAGTGTTTTAAATGAAAATAGATAGGCTTAACCAATTAAGGATGAGGGAAAAATTGGAGAAGATAATGTAATGAGGGCAATGTGATAAAATTGGTAGTGGGTGGCGGCACTAGTGGAAGAGAAAAATGAGTTGTTTTGTGATGGTTTGGCCAAGTGCATGGAAGGCCAATTCTCTGGTGCAGTGGAGTTGTACGAAGTAAAATGAATGTGCAAAAATGATGAAAAGAAGGAACTTATCAAAAAATAAAAAATAAAAAATAAAAAAACAAAAACAAAAATGATGAAAAGAAGGCTGGAAGGAACAGACTGAACAGTGGTTGATGCTTATGAGCAAAACATTTGTTTGGCGAGGATTTAACAGAGGATATGGCTCAATAGCTTTGAACCGAACGAAAGGAATTCTGTAAGATTTAGAGTTGAAATATAATTTTCTGAAGATTTTTGTGTAGTAGTTGATGTTGTCCATTGATGAGTTTTCTCTTTCTTGCAAGATAGTTTTATTGGCTCATGGATTTATGTTGTTTTTCAAGTTCTCTCTCCATTATTTGAAAATTTCCCCTATGTGATTTCCTAGTTGTAGTTTTCTGAATGATGCATCCTCACTCTCTTTTCTGTGGAAGCAGAGTTACTGCCGTTGATGGTCAGTATCAGATTGGAATCTATGCTGTTCGTCCAATCGAATATGGTGAAGAGATCACGTTCGATTATAATTCCGTTACGGAGGTGCGTGTCTTGAGCTTGTCCAGTTTTTTATTTTTGAAGATAATTTCTGTAGTTGTTAATCATTGTTCTTCTCATAAGAACATATCTCCTAATTATGTCACAGAGTAAAGAAGAATACGAAGCATCAGTTTGTTTATGTGGAAGCCAAGTTTGCCGTGGCAGCTACTTGAATTTGACGGGTGAAGGAGCCTTTCAGAAGGTACAGGCTTGAATAAACCTTTATTGATTGTAATTTCAATGTGAGTGTCACATCAAGTTTTGTCAGCTGGACAAAAAAAAAAAAAAAAAAAAAAAAACGCAGAGTTGCAGACAACAACAAAAAAGAAAAAAGAGTGGGTAGAGAGAGTTTTAGTTGGTCCTAGGCAGTTTTGATTTCAATTGCCTTGTGCAAGAAGCTTGCTTGGTTACCTTTCTGGCTGGACCATCGATAATTTTCAGTATTTTCTTGTGGAAGTCACCGTGTCCAAAATGCAATGGACTTTCCCTTTTCTATTGAATTTAGGTTAGTTATATCTCTCTTACAACTTGATTCTGATGTCCGCTAGGTACTTACGGAGAGGCATGGAATATTGGATCGACACCACTTGTTGCTAGAGGCTTGTGAATTAAATTTTGTATCTGAAGAAGATTATATTGACTTGGGTAGGGCTGGTTTGGGAAGTTGTTTGCTTGGGGGATTACCTGGTTGGCTGATTGCTTACTCAGCTCGTCTGGTATGTATCTATGTTGTCTCTAGCTTGCACTTGCGGGTTTAGCCCTTTAACGATTCTGTTTTTCTGACACATTTAGCTTGTGTGAAGGTGAGGTTTATCAATTTTGAACGGACTAAGCTTCCTGAGGAGATTCTGAGACATAATTTGGAAGAAAAGAGGAAATTCTTTGCTGATATCTCTATTGAGGTTGAGAAAAGTGATGCTGAGGTCCAGGTGAATGTTACTGACAGCAACCCCCCACCCAAAGCTCTCCATCTTTGTGTGCTGTGTGCGCTTAGGCCTAGAATAATTTAATTGTGAGGGTATTCTTGCAGTTAAAATTTGTGATATTCATTCCTTTTTTTTTGCATGAACAGGCGGAGGGAGTCTACAACCAAAGGCTTCAAAATTTGGCTCTTACTCTTGATAAGGTGGCTGCCTATATTATTTTTAAATATATTTCTCTCTAATAAGGGAGCATCTATAAATGAATTTCATGATATGTTCCGAAACATGGTACACTTTCATTCCAAAACGGTGAATTTAGGAATCTAAAGGGATCCCAAAACATTCCCCTTATGTATTTCCTTAAAAGTTTTCCCTAGGAGGAAAAAAATGAAATATAATGAACTATAATCTAGAAAAGAGAGGAGTTTTGGCAAGACAAAATGTAAAAAAACGTGGGTGCTCCTAGAATTGTTTTTTGCTTGATTCGTTTGAAGAATAATAAACTAAATTTTATTGGATGTTGGATTATTGAAAGAAAACTGCTCTCATATTTAGAACCACCTTAAACTGTAATAGTGTGATCTATACAAGCCAATCCTCCTACCACATTTTAGAGCATGTAGTGTGCCACATTCTTGTTCACATTCCTTGTACCGGAACGATCAGCGTTGTAGGTAACATAGGGTCATAACAATAATATTTACATTATGAATGTGTGCCTTTTACAGGTGAGGTATGTCTTGAGATGCGTTTTTGGTGACCCAAAGATAGCTCCGCCGCCTCTGGAGAGGCTGAGTCCTGAAGCAGCCGTTGCCTTGCTCTGGAAAGGGGAAGGATCACTTGTAGATGAACTTATTCAGTGCACGGCTCCTCATATGGATGATGGCATGTTAAATGACCTCAGGTCCAAGATTCATGCTCACGATCCATCCGATTGTGATGACATCCAGAAGGAGCTTCAAAAGTCTTTAATATGGTGAGCTACATTTACGATTTCTCCATTTTAGCATGTTTACCTGGTGGAACATGTGAATCTCAGGGAGCTTGTTCATTCTTGTTTCAGGCTGAGAGATGAGATTCGAAATCTTCCATGTACATATAAATGTAGACATGATGCTGCTGCTGATTTGATTCACATTTATGCTCATACAAAGTGCTTCTTTAGAGTACGGGTGAGTCTTATTATAATATCTTAATTGCTTTGGAAATTTGAGTAACATCAAGTTGTAAATGGTGTGGCCTTTGGCTTAAATCAGATTTTACTTTTGCCTGCAGGAATACAAGGCTGTAACTTCCCCACCTGTTCACATTAGTCCACTTGACCTGGGCCCCAAGTACACTGATAAGTTGGGGTCAGGTTTCCAGGAATATCACAAGACATATGGTGAAAATTATTGTTTAGGGCAGCTGATTTATTGGCATAACCAGACTAATGCTGAACCAGACTGTAGCCTATCCAGTGCGAGTAGGGGTTGTCTGTCGTTACCTGACATTGCTTCCTTTTATGCCAAGGTCCAGAAGCCATCTCGACATCGGGTTTATGGCCCAAGGACTGTGAAATTCATGTTGGCAAGGATGGTATGCTTTTTGTTTTGTTCACTTCATCATTGTTTCCTTATTTTTTTTGGTATACAAGTTGATTCAATCCATTTTCCCCCCACTCTAATAAAACACAGCACTTGCGACGCAAAAATTTTTTTGAGCAGTAAAACTTGTGAGCTTCTTTAGCAGTAGAGCCCTTAATATCAGTTGAGCTTGAGCATATTTGTGATTTTTCACTTCCAAAATTCCATTTTGTATAGTAAGCAACGAGTGACAGAAACTTTACTAAAGATTCTAAATTTCCAAGTTATATAGTAAATTAAATATTTTCTGTCTGTTATGTTTCCAAAAGGGTTTCCAAAGTTCGCAAATAGCTTCCAAGGACTTCCAATGTGCCTTATTGAAATTTCTCAAATCCTTCACCTGAGTCATTTTATACACTTTTAGGATGCATTGCTTTGTATACTTTCCAGATATCTCTCAAAACGAATTCGTAAAAATTCCATTAAGTTTCCAAGTAGTTTCTACAGAGTTTCTTTCCAATTTCCGGTAGTTTCTTTGAAGTTTCCCCTTCAATGTTAGCAAAACTATTCAACAGTATCATACTTGTCACTGGCAGGCAAATGGGGCGCAGGCAGGGGCCACAACGGCCCCCCCCCCCCCCCCCCCCCCCCCCCTCCCCACAACAAAAAAAAAACTCCCAAAATTCTCGTTACCCCTTGTAGTTTTTTTTTTTTTTTGGGTATTTAAGATAAAATACAGTTTATTGTGCGCCCACCCACCCCAAAAACAAAAAAAAAAAAATCTTGCTTCCCAGTAGTACGTGTATCGGAAACACGCTTATATGAAAAGCATGTTTTTCCTGTCAAATACAGTTTCCTGGTAACTATGCATTTAACTTCATTAGTAATTTGCAATACAATCAAGTTGTGTTTGTTTATACTACTAACTTTATTCGTTGGTTCTAGTTAATTACCAGTTGCTATAGGAATTTACAGCATTTAATAACTAAGGTAGGGACTGACTATTCTCAATTTACTTTATATTTTAAGGTAGGTACCATATTTGATTTTGTTCTGATTTGTCTGTAGTTGCTTAGAGAATAAATCCTTTTCTATTTTGACCCATTCATTTCTAGTAATTGCAAGAAAGACCTTCAATTTTATTCTAAGTAAATATTTATCCAACTCAATAAGACCCATTAGTTATATTTTAAGGTACACAAGAGGCTCCCATTAGTTATTTTCTTTTGTTTACTGATGTTCCAATTAAGCATTCATTATAGTTTGCTGAAGGATCTATTGAATTATTCATATAGGATAATGGCAAGTTTTTTAAATGTTTCCTTTTTGTTTCGCGAATTTTTTTAACTAAGATGCCTTTTAGATTTTCCATTTGATTCTTGATAGTTTCCCTGCTTTCCGTTTCCCTATATTTTTTGGCCGCATTTCCCACTTTTGGTTCCCCTATTGTTTCTTGCTTTTTATTTTGGTAACTATAGGTGCCAAAGGTAGAAGAAAATGTGAGTCAAAGCACACAATTTTGTTCGAGTCATGATGGATGGTTATGCCATTGAATGCTTTTGTCAAATTAAAGCAAAAAGAGCTGTAAGTAGGTGGTGCATAAAGCTATCCCAGGTTTGTGGTGATGACCTATGGGTGGGTGGGTGGGTGGGTGGGTGCTATGTTACCTGGACTCAGATACGAGTTTGTGGTGGGGGTACGTGTTTAATTGGTGGATTCATCTAATTCTCATGTCCAAGGACATTAAAACATGGTTAGATTTTATATTTTTTAAATATTTATTTTTCTTTTTTTGAGGTAAAATGGTGTTATGTGTTGTTTTCTAGTAAACTCAAGTGCTTATATGTACTTATTGGATGTATGTCCAACTAGCCATATTAGACACACATTCCATACTTTTAACCGAGTGTAGAATGTCCGACATGGGTATCTTACAAGTTTAGAAGAGTCCAGGTACATAGGGTGGGAGTGGGCTCAGGGTTCATTTCATGGCGTGGGCTGGAAGATGAAGTAAACAGTTTGAGGCACCTTTGAGGTTGGAATATCAAATATTCCCCACACTTCCTACTGTGGTTGCCAAAGATCCGAGTGAACCCCGCCCTTCTCACTTCTGCTTCATCAAGATAGGCCGGATAGCGGCACATCTCTAGACGGGAATAAAAGTGTCTTTTATAGTTGTGATTGCCCAACTCCATTTTATATTTTGATTATTAACTCATGCCCTTGAGATGAACTAGTTAATTAATTGGTCCATTTATGTTGTTTCACCAGGAAAAGCAGCCCCAGAGACAATGGCCCAAGGACCGGATATGGTCCTTCAAGAACTCGCCAAAAGTTTTTGGTAGTCCAATGTTAGATGCTGTTTTACATGATTCTCCGCTGGACAAGGAGATGGTATATTGGTTGAGGCAGAGACCTGCCATTTTTCAGGCCATGTGGGATAGATGAATTGTAGCCGGCATTCTGGAAGCAGCAGGGGGTATTTATCAATCCCATTATTTGGAATGATTCCTCAATTTCAGTTGTACCTACCCCTTGTACGTGGGAGTCGGTAATCATTCCAGAACCAATTTTCCTTGTGCTGCTTTTTCTTCATTCTTGTGTACAGTTTTTTTCTTTTTTTTTTTAATTTTAATTTTTGTAATTTGAAATTCATTATTGGTAGTAGTGCAGTGTTTTTTATTTTTTTTTCCTTTCCCCCTAATTTAAGGGGAAAAGGCAAAGGGAAGAAAATATTTCAAGGCAACTATCTTTCATCCCTCTCATTGTCTTTGCGGCATTCAAGTTTCCTTTCCGGCTATTGGAATGGCAGCACTACTTTCTCCTCGCGATTATAACTTTTGGTAGAGGCGTATAGTCTGATAGCAACAAAGTCATAGATTTTGGGTCCAGTGTAGGGTTGTGGGGGAGGAAACTTTACTTTGACATGACTGCATCGCCGTTACTGAGCTAGGGGACATTTGAGTGTAACTCATTACCTCTTCATAAGCACCGCGTAGTTGGTAATTGCGGGTTGTTGAGTTTTGGTGAAGACTGCTTAATGCTGGAATGGTTCGTATCGGCCAGCTCTTGTAAGAGACCAAGTGGTGCCTCAAGAATGTGGCAGGCTCTTTGTGGTGTGGACATTTGTGAGAAGGGTACGCAGTTTAAAGCTATTATGTGACTGTTTCTGCCACGAATGGACGGGTGTGAAACAGGACCCCTATCTGTTTTTGGGTGGAGAACTTGAATCCTTTGTCGCCTTTTTTTTTTTTTTTTTGTGGCTTTTTGTTTTGGTTTTTCCGGAAATGATAATAGAATTGAAGAGTAGCTGAAATTTGTATGAAGATCAGTGGATATCAGTTTGCAAGTGCTCAATACGATCAATTTTTTGAAAATTGTTTGGGAAAAAAAGGAGCATTCGAGCTGAGATGGGTTGATTGAACAAACCCGCGGGTCTGGCATGTTTGTTGGCCTTGTCTTTTACATGTGTAGAGACTCCGGAGGCTGTTCTCAGGAAGGGTTGGCAATTCTAACCCTAATTTATGTTCCCGCCCAAATCCGCCAACCTAGAAACCGTCCAAATCTGACTAAATTTATAAATGGATTGTAATTGGGTGATTGTGGGTGCACTCATTTGAAAGTGGGTTGGAGGTGGGTGTTGGTTGCGAGTGCCAGTATACTTATCGAACCCACCATCATTCCATAACCTCTTAAAATCTTTTTCAATTTCAGCAATGTCACCATCATCCTATAGAGATTGCGATGCAGAGATTCAAGCCATAAGATGTGTTGGGACCACCATACGCGGTGGCAGTGAAGGAGGGGCTTTTGACCTTGAATTGGAGATCTGGGCGGTGGATGTGGCAGTGAAGGAGGGGCTTTTGACCTTGAATTGGAGATCTGGGCGGTGGATGGTCGGAGAGGGAGGTCAAGATTTTTCTTCTTGTGAGGTCTCTCGTTGGGCTTCGGGGGGGTCATAAGCTTCTTGAATTGTATTTCTTCTTCTTGTGAGGTCTCTACTCGTTGGGCTTTGGAGGGATCATAAGCTTCTTGAATTGTTTGGTGTCGGTTACAGTTTTGAAGAGAGAGAAAATGAGAGGTTCGTTAATATAGAGAGAGAATGGGGTTGACGAATGATGAAATATAATCGGCGACCATTGATTTTGATTTCTGAGCTTTTGTTGTAATAGATCTGTTGATAATTCAAGGATTATGTGCCTAATGAAAAAAATCTCATCAAGCAAATATAAAAAGTTTATATTAGAAACGGGTTGATTTTAGATTAACAGATTTAATGTGTATTTAATTAAACTCGTCCAAATTTAACCTGTTTATTAATTGGATATATTTAGGTTAATTTATTTTAATCCGTAACACATAAACACTCCACCCAAATTTGTTCAAATTAGCTCATTTGCCACCCCTATTCACAGGTTACAATGGAACAATTTTTTTCTTGTGCAAATGTCTACGCCTCCTGTACCTTGATAAGCTTCATTAATTAGTAAAATTTTGAAGAACCAACTTTGTTTATGGTGTGTAATTAATAATTACATAATAATCAATTTCAAGAAAATCATTTTAGAGTATTGGTTATTAGAATTAAAATTACCACATTGCCACGTGATGACATGAATAATAATAAAATTGATTAGTTATGTATTAATAAGAAAGGGAATTTAGGAGTGCAATCAATAATCGGCCCAGTAGTAGAGGCTCCCCAACTAATGCCATGAGATTACGGATTTAACTTAGCATGCGAAAAATGTATAAGCAAAAATTTCTAAAAATCAAGGAAAAAGCCACAATACTTCAAAATTCTATTTGCCTATAATTTTGATTTTGATTACATGCATATAAATAAAAAATAATAATTACTAGTGGTATCCATTTAATAGGTCAAAAGAGATTGACTATGAATTCTCTAATTACTTGCACAATATATAATGGATATGCGTTCTGAAAGATTTATTAGACTAAAAAATATGGGTATATTACATTTTCGTGATCATTCTCTGCGCTACAGGTGACAACTCATTACAGTACTACTACTGGTACGTGTAAAACACACGCCCAACAAAATCATGCCTTTTGCTGATCGATGTCACCCTTATTTAAAATCTAATTCCCAAAAATAGCCCTCCTCCTTTCACAAAATAACCCATTCTTCACCTCTGTTATTTCACCAATGTTCCTGTCCAATTCCAACCACCACCACCGCCTCCGCCGCAAGCCTCCAGATTCTGATACCTCCGACAACAAGTTCAGTGATCAAACAGTACAGTACAGAAAGCCCCAACCACGAGCCCAGCACACGCCAATACCCATCACATACTCTCACATCATCCGTCCGATCAAACTTTCATCACCATCCAACGGCCACTATCAGAAACCGCGAAAAAAACTTCAAAATATGCCAAAAAACAGGCAAGTACTTCTTCACCGGTCACCTGAAACGCCACCCCCCAGAAAAAGCGAAAGAGACAAAAAAAAAAAAAAAAAAAAAAAAAAAAAACAGTCAAGACACACCGCAACTTGTCGGTTACTAGACCCCCTCCTCTCCCGTACGGCCCAATCGTCCTCGACCACTCCAGCCGATTCAGGCATGTACGATCGCACAACCTGTAAGTACATGCCACGTGTATTTCACCCCCGTAACGTCTCTAACAAATTATACCGTAGCCGCCTCATGGCCTCCATCTGCACCTCCCTCCCTCCTTCTCTCTCTCTCTCTCTCTCTCTCTCTCTCTCTATATATATATATATATATGGCATTGCTTTATTAGGACTGTGTCTCGCTCTAGGTTTTTTTTTTTTTTGGTATTGAGAATGGAGAGAGGTTTTCAAGCAATGCTTTTCGGGGGCGAAGGTTCTGGTGCTTTCTCGCCGGCGTTCATTGGCCAAACCACCGACGATGATACTTGTATGAACGCCATGTATTCAGCTATGGACGCTCAGTCATTTCTGAGCGTTACGGACGAGAAGTGCCTGTTGCATTCGCTGAACTACGGTTATGGAACTTTACCGGTGGCTCCGTCGGTGGATCCGGTGACTTTTGGTTTCCTCGGTGAAGATTTTCAGGCCAGTCAGAGTAAGGAGGTCGGTGAATACTCGGTGTACGGCGATAGGAAACTGAAATCAGTCGATTTTGTTGCAGAGAAGCTGAAATTACCAAAATATGAACCGCCAAACTACGTAGAGGTTGGTGATGTGTCGACCGAGCCTTTCAACTTCATATCCAAAAGCTCCGATTCGGTTTCTAGAGCCTACGATTTGAGGTTCCGGCAACTACCGGATCTCCGGTCTCTCGAGCAGTTTCAGGAAGGCTTTGCATGTGGCGAGTCGTCTCGAAAACGAGTCATGTCGTTCTCGCCAACCACTACTGACCCGAGGTCGCTTGAATCAGTGGTCAGGAACTTTCAGTTGTCAAATTACTCCACCGTTTCGAAACAGCCAGAGATTCAGGCGCCGGCAGTGGTGCCTCAGAGCGCGCTGGCGCGGCAGCGGCGCCAGAGGATAAGCGACAAGGCTCGATGCTTGCAGAAGCTCCTGCCGTGGGACAAGAAGATGGACATGGCGACGATGCTCGAGGAGGCGTACAAGTACGTCAAGTTCCTCCAGGCGCAGATTAGCGTCCTCCAATCCATGCCTTGCGATTCGTCG